>JASFAT010000864.1:0-413552 GCA_031353405.1 Baronia brevicornis
AGAATCAAAGGATGGCGACGAAGAGATATTTGTTATCCTTTGGTTCATCTATTATCTGCATTGCTGAATATGTGATTGCTTTAACTTCAGTCCCTTGAGGATGTTTTCCAATTTGAAACTCTTCACCATAGCATTTACACACTACCCTGAACTCTTCAGTGTTAAATTCTGTTATCACTAATTTCTTACATATTATAAAAGGTTCTGCAGAAAATAAAAATAGCAACTCATCAAGGAAGTGGTATAATAGACCCATCATGTCATCAGCATTCGCTTCAATAGTATGCACCTCTTTTATCTGTACATACTCCAACTCTGTCATATAAGCAAACATAGCCATGCCACATTGTTCAAATGCTTCCTTTAAACTGTCTCCCCATGCATGTAATCTGAAAAAAGAAAAGAGAAAAATTAAGCCAATTACGATTAAAATTACAAAATGGGAAAACATTTTTAAATCATTTTGGGGTTTAAAAGACAGTTAATGTGTTTCATGATTTTCAATCTTTTATATTTATGATATAATTACTTATGATGCAAAGTGGACAATGTGTTGTATTTAAAAACTATGATATTCAGTTTTTCAATGTTTGCAAAAGGTCTCAAAAGTATCATCATTATGATCAATAGTCATAACAGCCCACAAAATTGAGGTGTGTGATAAACCCCACAGTTAAAGGGTGAATTAGGAAGTTCAGTGTTTGTTACTCATGGTGCTGCCCATATTACGATAAAAATTATTTCAGTAAATATGGTTTCTTGAAAATTGACTTATTTAACCAATTCTTAATCATTCTATATGATTAAAAATTGGTTAAATAAGTCAACCTTCAAATAAAAATGTTGTTAATTTAATGTTATTAATAATATATTTAAAATCTATCTTTAGATTTTAAGATATTATACAACTGAACAAATGAATTCAAAAGATAGTAAGACATTACATAACATCACAATATTATATCACTGAGTGAATGTTAATTGTAGCCCATATTACGAGAAAGTATAATATATATTTTCTCTTAATATTAAAAATATCTTAATATGAACTACATAATTTTTTGAACCATTTAGAATAAAATCGGTAATGAATTTATATGTACTTACTGAACATCTGCTGTATGATCCAAATCTGAAAATAAATATTCATATTGTGATGAATTATTTCTCATCAAAAGGTAAATTTATTCGAAAAACATTCCTTTTATATTACTCACACTCATACTTCACAGGCGGTAGAATGAAATCTTCTTCGGTGAATCCTCCCAATTCTTCATCCATATTAAAAAAAATATTTTTACGCTTAAAATATATTATTTAAAAATAATCACTTTATCATTTTTGTAGGGATAAAAATGATTTATTTAATCGCTATTCAGTAGAAATATTACTAAATAATATTATAATTCTTGAATACTATGAAAAATTTAAAAACGTGTATTTAGTTAAATTTTTATCAAATTTTATTATTCTGAATTCTTATCACTACGAATCGAGAGACATGACAGATGACTAACTTTTATTCATTGGTCATATTACTTTAATAAACAAAATCGATTCACCAACTTCGATATATCGTTGATTAAAACAAAAATTATAATTTTATAGAAACTATAATGATGAAATTAAGGGAAAATTAATATCTTAATATGCACTATTAAACATGAAATTATTGTCTGAAAGAAATAAACATTCGCGATAAGATCACTCGTATAAATGTAATATCGGTATTAAAATGATTTTAATACTTTATTTTCTAATATATAAAACGCAATATTATTAATGGAGTCAGGCGTTACTTTGCGGAAATCCATCACTATATGGACAGTCAAATGTTTTACTTAGCTAAGATCCGCGACAAGCAAAACAATAACAGAAAATTAATAATGTGTGTTTTTCCCGTTGGGTTAAGTGGATTAATTTGGAAATATATATATATATATATATATATATATATATATATATATATATATATATATATATATATATATATATATATATATATATTTATTTATTTATTTATTATAAAGTGTAATATATAAGTATAATAGATTAGAATTATGTTCATGGAATCGACATTTTGATAGCTTACATGACATCGATATGTCGATCATATTTCGCATTCAAATATGATTTAACTTCTGATGTCGATGATCGTCGATCATTTCCAAAATCAAGGAACTTATACCCAACTGGATTGTGCACGAGCTGCCGATACGCGGTGCGAAGGAGATAGCTTTGTGAGAGACCTCAGTTCCTTTCTTTAGGATATTCAAACAATAATTTGTAACATGGACATAATACAATTAACAATTGCTTGATGTATTCAAGGATGTCACTTTTGTATCGGAGAGGGTGGCAAACGAGCAAGTGTGTCGCCTAGTGAAAGCGATCAAGGCCGCCCACAGACATCATAAAATAAGTATATATATATATATATATATATATATATATATATATATATATATATATATATATATATATATATAGTAAAACACATATAGAACACATATAAATATATATTTGGTATCGTCAAGTTCAAAAACCTAATTATTCGCGGTGCTTAAGAACTTTCACTTATCGTTTCAATTCTTTAACTTCTTTACATTCATCTCAAATTTTGTTGCTGTAATCGGTAAGGGGCTGATTTTAAACTTATGCTCAGAAATGATTGAAATATTCACGGATTTCTCAATAGTCACTTTTGCTTAACTTACTACTGGTAAACTAACAGCAGATTGAACAACTATATTAATAATCACAGTTATCTTTTTTCTGATATAACACTCTGAAAATAAAAAAGACCTAGTAATTATGTTTGTACTAAATATATAAAATAGAAGGGAAAATAGCAGAGAATTTGATTAAAAATCCGATAGTGTGTTTTATTCGGGGTTCGATTCAGGTGATAATACAGTCTTTGACAGTTATGATATATGATAATACAGTCAGACAGACAGACAGACGTTATATGGCTAGAAATTAGTTTTAGTGGTAGTGTTCTGCCTATTACTTACTAGTAAGTTGCTGTTTATGAACTGTCAAAACACTGACTTTGTTCGCGTCTGTATGAACTATTAAATTACGACGTTATCACATTTTGTAGTCCACTGTACTACCATTTTTAATGAAATGTATTAAATATAACAATTTAAAATTCTAAAAATTGTGACTGTACGTGAATAATTTTATGATATCCTTCAATTATGGCTACCCTATTTCTTAAAGTAGTTAAATATTTAAAAATATACTTACTTGAAGGAATAAAAACCTCGAATCGCACACTTTTTAACCTTTAATAAAAATTGTTGAATCCCGATTAAGTATCACCACAAGTTCCCAAGTGAGTTCCTTGTTCACCTCAAATCCAAAAAATTAACATGGCTAACGGGCTGCCAATATAAGTTAGTATATTGTATTAATAGTTTATTTATTTTATTATTATATATAACAGTGTCCATATTTCTTGCCATATCATTGCGAAAATATGACTCGTAGTAAAAAACCAGCAAAGAGATTTTACTAACTAGATTTGTTAAGATTCAATTTGTTTAAAACATATATTAAACTAGATATGAAGCAAGATGTGAAGTTCAATTTTGTTTTACTAAATTCGAAAAACAATCTTTCTATTAATACTTTAGAAAGGGGCACAGGGCTCTCGAAGCTTCTCACTCGGGCCGGATTTCTCACTGACCAAGTGATTGTCTTTAATAAACTATAGCGCACTAGACATAAAGTTAATTTTTTTTATGGCATAGGAAGGCAAACGAGCAGCCGTGTCACCTGATGGAAAGCAACCAACGCCACCCATAGACATCCGCAACGCCACAGGCAGTGCGGAAGCGTTGCCGACCTTAAAGGAAAGTGAAAGTATGGGAGTGGGAGGGGGAGGGGGAGTGGAATGGGGAGAGTGTTGGGCCTCCGGAACTCAGAGCGCTCACCGTACGAAGCGCGGTAGCTAAGCTACCACTTACACGCCGGTTTTCTGCATGAGTGTGGTACTTCCCCGGGCGAGCCGGCCCATTCATGCTACAGACAAATAATATGCCATTGTTGACAAAGTATTCGTCCGCAGCGTGGCTCTACCACTAGTAAATTTTATCTATGCCAAATTGAATGAACATACTAGGTTGTGTATAAGTTCCTTGCCTAAAATAATATTGATCGATATTGCAAAAACATCGATGATGACAACTATTGATAGTGCAACATCGATGTTTTGTTTATTGTATTGAATACATTGATATTTTTGAACATATAAATCTTTTTCTATGGAATAGAAGGGCAAACAAACAAACGTTTCGCTTTATAGAAAGCAATCAAAGATACCTATATACAAATCTGTAGAACCGGCAACACATTCCTCGGACAGAGATTACCTTCTGAGATTCTTCCGGCGTTGAGGTTGACTATAAGCGGCGATGATCATTGACCCGCGAATAATTCCTCAAAGCACTTCCTATTGGTAAAAAGATACTGTACTGATAAAAAAATCCATCATGAAACTGATTGTTTGATTTCCGCGTTTGTTAGTTTATTTAAATAGTAAAATATTTTTGAACGTGAATTAGCTTCGCAAACTTTGACACTGGCAAAAAGTTACTAGCTCACGCTTTAAAAAAAAATTAACCTTTTCAAAATATTTTCTCCAATTGTCACCTTAATAAATTCAACTTAGTATTCGATATTTAAAATCAAAAATTTTTATTTAATTTTATTTCTACCAAACGAATACATACCGTTCCTTACATAAAGTTTATTATACTCACGAATCATTCTTTTATAATTTAAATTTAATAATGGATCCCATTGCTATTTTGCAAAGTAGAATTGAACAGTTGGAAGCAAAATTAGGCTTAGAGCCATGCCTTAATAATCCAGCTGATGGGCAACGCGAAGATTCTGCAACAATTAATCTTTTGAACACAGCACAAGCTATTAACAATGCCACTGCAGGTCATGAAAAACTGTCGGAAAGTATGCAGCGAGCTACTGAACTAAATAATTATATGGACCCAAATTTAGTTGAGAATGTAAGATATTTTCAACTTATTGAATTATAATTTGTCCTTAAAGATATAAAGCTTAGGTTTCCGTTTTAGATGCAACAAAGCAATATGAAAAAACAAGAAGTTGTAGCAGCAGAACCAATAATGAAACATCATTGTCATTGCATGCATCGCTGTAAACAAGTAAGTTGATGATTTTAGATTAAGTGTGGTTTAAGTGTCATGTTGTCAATTAATCTCTTGGCTAATTGAAGTAGAGCAGCCATTCTCAATCATTTTTTCGTTTTTTTAGGCCTTAGGCCACATAATTATGTAAGCTATTTCAAGTGGGCCACAACATTACTATTATAATTCAAAAGAAACTTGTAGTTGAGTATATTTAAATTAAGAAAGTAATGAGATCTTTGTTGTTGTGTATACTTTGTATCAATTGTCTAAATCAAACTTATGATTACTGTATACTATTTGTAAATTTCATCCAGGTGAGAATCAATAAGCCATTTTTAGAATATTTTTTGTGATTAGAAGTGTCTTAGGAGTGGTTAATTTACCGGGCTGTACAAGTTCAGCAGGCAACATGGTAACTATGACTGGGTTAGAGCAATTTACATTCTGAACCAAGTATGTTGGTTCTAAATCGTATTTAAAACTAAAATGTTTTTTAAATACAAATTATTTTTTGGACCATAATAGACTGGATATGTGTAGTTAAAGATCAGGCTAGGTAGATAAGCTCATCAACTACCACAATTTTGGCTAATGGTGATTGAGAATTGTATATTAAAGGCACTGAGTTGTATCAAAGAAAATTATTCAATTTGATAAAGAAACATTCTGTTTACCTTCGGAATCCTCCTTTATTCAAAAGAAAAAAATAACTCAATTGCAATAAAGGACAATTGGTTTTTTTATTACATTGTCTTTTTTGTATTATTAGATAATGTTTTATTATATTTCACCACCCATCACATCCTGATTCTCACGAGGGTGAAAAGCGACTAATGGAGAGCCATTTCACTGCGATGAATGGAAGCAGATAGAGCTTTGTGGTCTCTACCAACCCCTGTGGGGGATAGGCGTGAATATATAAAAAAAAAAATATTTATAGATTTACTGCTCAGACAGTACCTAATCTTATACTACCTAGTATTTTATAAATAGTTATTTCTGGTATAGTAAATATGTTTAATCATCATTAAATATTTCACCCGATTTAAACGCGCGCCCGAAAAGACGACGCCCGCGTAACGTGTTACACGATCCGGACGACGAAACAGCGTCGTTCGGATCCACTCACACGCACCCCGGCTCTAGCCGAGCACGTAGAGTAGGGAACACTTTTACACCGGCCGCTTACACGAGATTCTCTCACGTACCCGGTCGGTTCTCACCCCCTAGACCTTAGGGTCTATGGGACTAATAGGGACTGTAGTTACTAAAGTTCAATCCTCCCCTACATGTTTAACGTAGAATCATGACGAGTTTAAAATCAGCACACACACATATGTGTACCTCCGACACGGCGTCAGGCCGATGGAGTCTGCGATTTGCGCAGATTCCCAATTATATTTTACTTGCCCGCAGGCTTTCAGCCCGCGGGCCCTGAATACGATAAAGCTGTTAAAGCCAATAGGCTACCAGCATTAACATCTTCGAATCCAATCATTAAATATTTTTAATCTTTCAAATATTTATTGGTCTGTAATTTAGGCAGCACCTGTGCTTGAATCTGAGGCCATCCAACAAGTGCCACAACTACAAGCTGCAGTAGACAAAATGCATGTTGCTGCTGCAGAAGTAAAAGCTGAAGCAGATATGGTAACATGTGATTCTATAATTTGTTGATACTTTTAGGATGTTTATCTTTCATATTAACTTTATCTTTATATATTTAGGTTTCGCAAGGAATACAAGAATTGGCCGAGACATGTGGTACAGCGGCCTCTAAAGCTTCAGAGCATTTGGCAGAGGTGGCACAAAAAGTTGAACAAATTGAGACAAAACTTTTACCAAAAAGGCGCAATGGATTAGATTGAATATTTTATTATGAAAATTACTATTTGTCTTAAATTTGCATGTGAAAAGTATAATTTATACTTATTTATTTATAAATTATAAAGTTTTACTGATAATATCTTTTTTCTTCATATTCATTATGAACATTGACACAAATACCTCGCAAATTATACATAGACTCAAACGAATTATCAAGTTACTATTTGATATTTAGAATCTCTTTAAGGATGAAAACATTCTAGTCTAAATGGAACATTGGAACATTTTCTAATGATTAAGTCATATAGTTTTTGTGTTATTGGATGTGATTTATGGCAGTCTTTTATGACTTCATTAAACCAAGTTTCGAATTGGGGTCAGCACACTTAGTCAAATTTAACCCCAAAAAGATACGTTTTCGCGTTTACCACTGAAGAGTTCCTTTATCGTATCTCCTTGTTTTGAAGACACTCTCCTTGATATTAAACAATAGGAATCGTCTGCGTCAACATTTCGAGTGATATTTAGTTTCGCGGACACCTGAAAGAAAACGCCAAATTGGCCTCTAAAACACTAGGTGTACTTGGTAGAGCGATACAGTATTTCACGCAGATTTATCGCCTCCAACTTTATAAGGCACAAGTCAGGCCACACGTGCCCTGGCCCAGAGATGAAATCTCTGGGCCGGGGCACGTCAGTATCATCTTCTTCCCCTTGACTGCACAACGTCGGGCTATTCGTATTGTCGATGATCAAGATCTCACCGAACGAACGAACTAGATCATTTGGAACTGCGGAGATGTATTTTATCTCTCAGTATCTTTTACCGTTTTTACCATGGGGAGTGCTCCGAGGTAATGTTCGGGATAATTCCTGCCGCTGAGTTCCACTACCACACAATTCGCCACAAGGAAAAGTTTCATCCTCACCATCTGGATAAGTGACTATCCAGTACGGTGCGTTTTTTTCAGAAACTCATTTCCACGCACCACTACTCTGTGGATCAGCTACCTCCAACGTTGTTTCCGAAAAGATACCACATTGGAACCTTCAAAAAATAAGCTTATACTTTCCTTTAAGGCCAGCAACGCTTTTGCACTGCCTATGTCTATGGGCGGCGATGATTACTTTCCAGCAGCTGACACGCTTGCTCTTTGCCTACATATCCCATAAAAAAAAGGCTTCAGTGAACTTTACATTTGCAATAAATTTCGATTACTCATGGGTATTACATAATGGAAGTTTATCACTAATGCACAATATTTAAATTATGAATGATATTTTTATTAATTATAAATTCTATTAATTGCTCACTGCATTATTTTTACAGCCCATGCGTCACTACTGGGCACGTCTCGTTTCTGGAATAATGAATAAGACACCAAGTTTGTCCAATGAGGCTTTTCATATATTTATCTCAATGCCGGGAATTAAACCCGTTGACTTGCTTTTTTAGTCTTTAAAATCAATAATTTATTTGCACAGGTAAGCATTCAGGGAATATTAGTCTAGATTCTTAACTCTACCTACACTCAAAATAAGTCATATTTAATTGTAGAGTTGTGGTTACTAAATCGTTCTACCACCTACCTTTTTTCCAATTTAAAATAATAATAAAACAGTAGCGTGCGTTGTTATACAGACGATAGCACAAGGGATGTCTTATACTCTGGTCGTGTCAACATTTTGAATACGTCGGGCAAACGTGTCTGTAACCAGACTTCATTATAACTCTAAGTCTCGAATTGGGATCAGCGCAAGTTGGCGCATTTACTACTAAGACTGTTGTTCCTCCTCGTTTTGAAGACACTCCCCTTGGTCACTAAGCTGTGTATTGGAATCCTTTGCGTCCTTATTTCGAATGACCTTCAATTCGCGGCTACTGGTATTTAGGCCCATTTTGGCCTTCCAGGTTCTGGTACAGTGAGACAGTATTTCACGCAGACTCATCGCCTCTAGCTTTAAAAGGCACAAGTCAGGCCGCACATTAATTGTTGTTCTCATCTCTAGGCCTGGGCATCTCAATATTAGCTTCTTTCTCCACGACCGCTTACAACGTCGAGCTGTTCGGATGTTTTCGATGACCAAAGTAACAAAGGGCTAAATACGGTAGCACTGTTGAGAGGTATCACATCTCATTGCATCTTTTATGGATTCTACCATAAGAAGTTTGGACTGGACTTCAAATCTTGCGCCGCAAGTGGACTTGAATAGGCCATACTCTCCGAAGGAACCCTAATCACATTCCCAGACAGGCCTTGGAATGGACTCCTCAAGGTAAAAGGAAGCGAGGCCGACCCAAACACACCTGGAACGCGACCGACCCCAATGGAGAAGCACTGTGGACGCCCTCTGCCCCACCTCGGGGACATAGGACCTTACGAAGTACTCAGAGGAATTGTTCGGAATAAATCCGGTCGCAGAATTCCACTACTGTACAACTTGCCACGCGGAAATTTTTTCCCCACCATCTGGGTGAGTAGCGAACTAGTAAGGTTTTTTCCCGATACTTCTTTTTGTGCACCACTGCGCTGTGGAACCAAATACCACCAGCGGTGTTTTCGATCCGATGCATCTTTGTAACCTTCAAAACAAGCCTACACATTTTTTAAAGGTCGGCAACGCTTCTGCAATATGCCTATAGCACTGCGCAGGGCCGTCTTTACCTGGGGGTTCAAGGGGTGCAGCCGAACCCGGGCGTGAGATCCTAGGGGGGCGAATGCTAGAAATTGAAAATTTTATTGACCTCTGAACTCATTAAATGTCAAATGCTGGGGCGCGGGCTGATTATCCGCACCCCGGCGCAGAATATGCTTAAGACGGCCCTGGCACTGCGGATATCTATGTGCGGCGTTGGTTGCTTTTCTATGTGAAACGCCTGCTCTCATTTGCGTTTATCTACAGCAACTTTAGGTTTAAAACTATTTCAAGAAATTAGAGAAATCAATTGTCTGTATTATGTCAGTCTATGTTTATATTATTAGGAGGAGGTATTATTTAAAATAAAACAAGAAGAAGAATATTTCTTATTTATTTTACATTACACTTTTTACTTAGCCCTCTTGGATTTAATCTTCCTTAGGTAGAATTCCAGCTCTTTACCTTCCAACACATAGCCATCAGATCTACCACACTGGCCTGGTCGACTCGCAACGCATGCTGAACATAATAAACGGATTAGTTAAAATATAAACAAATATTAGAAAGAGGTTTGCATTAGATATTTATATTCAGAGTAACTATGACAAGTAGATCATGCAACTACCAAACTGTTCCCAAAACGGTATCAGTTTATATAGCAGTTTCAAAACTTCTCAATTTCATCATCAGTTAGGTTTGGTGTAGTCTTCTCTAATAAAACATAAAAAAACTCTAATTAAAAATAATAATTTTTATAGAGAATATTTCTTAATATAACTTGAGCAACAATAGTTCATTTGGTTGGGACTACTCTTACAATATAAGGTTGTAGGTTCAATTGTACCATTGATATTTAATTAAACCATATTTTAATAAGCTAAATTTTAATTAATGGTTAACTTTTCTAATAAAACAAAAAATCTTAAAAAAAAAACATGTTTCTGAATTTCCTTCAAGATGCAGAAAATATCAACAAGTTAAAAACTTTGTCTGCCAACAAATAGAGCACTATGAAATTATAGCAATATTAATTTACTATTTTGTGTAAACCGCATAAGTGCTCAAGAAAGGCCAGGTCAAATGTACTGTTAACCAATAAGCTTGTATGAAGAATGATAAAGCAGGCTTACCACCTGGTGAGCCACATATGCTCATTTCCCTGCACTACTAAAAAAATCAAAATGTGTGCTAGGTTTGTACAGACAAACAAGCAAACAAATTTAAATGTTCGGATATAAATGTTGAATAATGTTATAAGAATTTTAATTGTTGCATTTACCTAGCAATCGTCCTGTATGGAATTGTTCTTCAAGTGCAGCTTCAACTTTAGCAAGACGTTGTCTTGTCAAATACTTCTTAGCTGTTTTTTTACTGCGTTTCTTATTAATAATGGCATCCTCTGCCTCAGTCTGAAAAAAATAGTTGATTATGAATTACTACACACTAAAGCATTTCACATAATTCTTGTCAGTTCATATTAAATGATCAGAGAATATGTAATATTAATCACTATGCTTAAAATCATATGACACGCAAATATTCTCATCATTTTCAATTCATATACTCATTATGTATTTACAAGTTATTTTCTATATAAATTGGCTTTTTTCTACTGAATATTTTATACTGTGTTACAATATTGTTACTACTTTAATTTTAAATTATGCTTTGACAGAATAATAATAATTATGTCGACGTAACAAAATATACAACAAGAATCCATCTTAATCTGCTCTTGACTTTTACAAAAACATTTATTTAGTAAGGAATATGAAGCAAAAATTTATGCCATATAAGTTATGAATCCTTAAAAAATACTTGAAAGTAATTACTAACAACTATTTATTTTTATAATTTTTACACTTATTAATCAAATTTTGATCCAATAATTAAAAATTAAATACATTTTTTTCCACAGCAATGATAATACCTTAACTGGGCAGGGCCCACCCTAATTTCAGTGGAATGAACATTTAACTCACTACACTTCTTCAATGTAGACTGATGGAAACCAAACTAAGAATAAATATCTGTAAGCCATACATTAATTTATTCCGATACGGGGATGGAACCCGTGACCACTGATTCTGTAGGTGGCAGTGCAGCCACTGAACCAATTGGTCATAATATATTTAAAGTGTATATATTATAAAAAATATATTTAAAAAAAATCTATCAATTATATAAAAGTATATAT
This sequence comes from Baronia brevicornis, assembly GCA_031353405.1. NCBI lineage: Eukaryota > Metazoa > Arthropoda > Insecta > Lepidoptera > Papilionidae > Baronia > Baronia brevicornis. The sequence goes on from JASFAT010000864.1 coordinate 11,845, forward strand.
TAGAGATGTACCAAAAGTAAGAATAAATGTTTCATACAAGATATAATAAGTACTTAATAAAAAAAAGAATCAATTATACAAATAAAATAATTATTAATTAAAAAAACTATATGAAGTAAAGGAAGAATATAAATGTACTAATTTTATTTATATTATATTAAAAATAATGTTTTTAACAAAAGGGTATTTTTTTATATATATACATAACAACAATATTCAATTAGTTCAATCATTAAAAGTGTTAAGGTTCCCTTAAATAAATGTTTTGTTTTTAATAAAAGTCTGTATAAAAGATTTTTAATCTAAGGATTATTGAAAAACAAATAAAAATACCTACCAACTTGGCACCTTTCTTTCTACCAAGTGGCAGCAGATAATGGGATTCATACCATTGTCTAAATGGTGTAGCATCAACAACAACAATAGCGTTCTTCACAAGGGTTTTTGTACGCACCAATTCATTGTTAGAGGCATTATACACAACATCAATTATACGTGTCTTGCGGGTAGCACCTGAAGAGATAATTTGTGAATATTAAGTTAAAACGATATTCAAAAGATTCTTTAATATAACATTACTAATATATCTGCTGCTAGCTACTAGTAATATTATTTACCTGAGGGTAATCATAAAACTGCTAGGTATTACAAGGTTATTGTTATGATTAACACAAGTTTTCACAGCCTACAGATGAATACAATGAATCTCCGGAAGGGAAGATTTTTCATAGTTACTATGCAGGATGACTATCCTGCAGTTCTAGCTTTGGAGTAGTTCACTTGACTAAGTTAACTATTGTATGCCAGAATCGGCATCAGAGTCTCATCTGTCTATCTACATTATGATAGTGAGAATTAAGTTGAAATAAGATTTAGCAGTACTTGCTTACGTCTACATTTAATCAATAGAAAGGTAATTAAAATGAAGACATGAATATAAACTAACTTACTTCAGACAAATTGATTGGCAAGTTAACTAAATAATTCACTTGTCTCTTGTATCATTTAACATAACTAAAACCTAGCCAGAAAAAAGCTTCTTGCTCAATGCATATTAAAAATCAATGAATGACGTCTATGTTATGTTAAATGTACATATGAACTATATAACTGCAAATAAAATAAATAGTACTCACACTCTGAGCCCCAAGAGAAGTTTCCAGTATCAAGTCTTAGAGCTCGATACTTAATATTGCCACCACGAGCGCGCACCAAATGAATACGCTGAGCGCCAAGCTAAAATTAACAATAAAACAATGTGTTCAGGCAATTTAAAAAGTAATGATTGATGATTCACAAATTAGTAAATAATTTACTCATATAATAGAGAATCAATAGTGTTTTCACTTTTACCTTTGTGTTGGCAGCCGGTCGACCCAACTCATATTTCCTCTTCTTACGGATTGGTGCGCGTTTACCGCCTGTTGCCCTTCGCTTATGCCAATGGTCTCGACTGATACCTGAACAGCGTTAAATAAACTAGATACATCACAAAATAAACGAAACCAAACAATAACCTCTAAAAGTTAACATTGCACTTAACACTACAAATTTTCCATATCAAGTTTAATAAAAGAAATAAATATTAATATAAACTAAAAGTATTAAAAACAACTTAAAGGACACGTGGATTATGAAAAGTGTTGCGTTACAAACTCGATTAATTTAGATAATTTAGATTGATTTTTAAGAATCACAAACCACTCACCCATCTTGCCTGGGTCAAAAAGAAAAGATTGAATTGACGGGTGCAATAAACCTGCTACTCTGTAGTCTACGGCTACAATTGTTAGTCTATTGCTTCAGTCCTTTTTAAAAGATTTTCAAACTGGTTTTTTTGCACGTTCTGATAATATATTGCAAAAATATAGAAAATTATATTTTTTTCTAAAGTTCTTATAATATATTGCAGTCGATAAATATTCTTTTGGAGACATTAATGTTCTTATGTGACCAAATGCAATGGACCGCGTTTACAAAGCGTCCCTTAATTAAACACAAAACTTCACTTTTTAAATTTTAGTTATACTTAATAACACAGCAAACCATTTCTACACACATATAAGAACAGAAATGTTACGTTATATTGATAATACTTTCAAAAATCTTGCAAGAAAATAATAAAATTTCCTTGAGGTTTGAAGTGAAAAAGAAACAAATGCTTGCAAAAAATGTGACAAAGTTTCCAAATTTGAATTCAAGTTTAATCATAAAAATAGTATATACCTAAGATTTAACACAGAATGACAAAATTAATATAATTTTCTTTTTATGGAAAAGTAGTCAAACAAGCAAGCGGCCACCGGATGGACCTGCTAGTAGTAATCTAAGGTACTGCATATGCGTTGCCTACCTTACCTTAGGGTAAGAATTTGGATGATGAAAGAGGAAGCAGAAAGTAAGGAAAGTCAAATAAGGAAATGGAAAATGAAAATATAGAATAAGGAAAAGAATTAGGTATCGTTATCGTGGAAAATGGGCAATTATAATTTTTAAAATTCAAGTTAATAAGAAAATAAATTAAAATATGGGTAACGTAAGCAATAAATAATCTCTTTAAATAATTTGTGATAAAAAAATAAGTATCAAGAACCATGTGATTTAAATAGTTTTCCAATCGCCCTGTGCTAATGGTTGCATAATCGAGCTGGTTTTCATTATTACTTTAAGTACCATACACTTGTATATAATATACTTGTATTATAAGTATACGCATCTATACTTCAGCACCTCTCTTCTCTATCGAATGTTGATTTTCCAACCAAGGTGATCATTTATTTGCCACTTTAATTTACTAACTCACCTATTTAAGTCGGTGACTTTATTTCGTACGATATCTTTCGTTCGTTTCGTTCGCTGGGAACAGAGGCATCACTGATCGGGGGGCAGTTGCCCCACTGAGTTTCGGCCCGAGTAGTAGGGTTCGTCCCCGAGGCTCGATCCCACACCCCTGTGTTATGTTCGTACGATATTTTTGATAAGATATTCTCGGGATACGATGATTCTCTCTTATTATCCTAAGTGACAAAATCGAGGCAGATCGTAGACACACAGTTGCACCATTTCTCTCTGCCTTGGACCTTTGGCTTTACTTCACTTCAAACCTTGGCTTACGTAATAATCCAGCGCTCCTTATTTTACTTAAGGTAACTAACCTGAGTCGATTCTGTGGATTGCAGCCAAAGCCAAACTTTGAATGTGTGACCAACCTTAGGCAAAAAATGAACGACCCAGATCCACTTGCGACACTGTATCTATAAATGAACAGGATTTTCGTGGTACTTTCTACATTTTAGTTTTACAAATTGACGATATCTGAGGATAAAACTAAAGGTTTGCCGTAGGCATCAAATGACAAGAACAATTGTTGTGTAGTCAATTTAGTGATTTCAACATCTCACAATCATATGTACTACAGCACACGTTTATCATTAGTTTTCTGAGTTTTAGTCTTCGAAAGAGGTATTTTGATAAGCAAAGATTGCTTCATCACCCTGGGAAAACCATTTTTTGTCAAAACCCCACTGCTCAGTTTTTTGTATTGTCTCACGCACCAATTTACTTACGCAATTGAGTTTGTACTTGTATGTCCATGCGATGTTAATTGAGCAACTGTATATCATAGTAATACGATATACCTATATTGAAATAAATGTACTTACATATCTGTATGTTATTCTTTATCATTAAAATATTGAAATAATGCATGTTCTACTTGGCAATTAGTCTATGTACTGATTATATTATGTATAGTCTATGAGGAGCATCCGATAATATACTCTATGGAGAGTGGGAACGAAATATTGTAATTTATAGCCGTATAAAATAGAATCTTTAGTTTGCTTTAGTACATCTTTGTCTTCTTATTTCTTATGTTTATTACGAATATCTGATAAAATGTCTACCGATTTTTATATTCGTTATTATGTCGGACATAAAGGAAAGTTTGGTCACGAGTTTCTAGAATTTGAGTTTCGTCCTGATGGCAAGCTACGTTATGCTAATAACTCCAATTACAAAAATGATACTATGATACGAAAAGAAGCATATGTACATCAATGTGTAATGGACGAACTTAAACGAGTAATTGTAGATTCGGAAATAATGCATGAAGATGACCACCTATGGCCCCAACCTGACAGGGTTGGGAGACAGGTAAATTATGATAACAAATAAGTAATTAAATATTAAGTAATTACTCAATTTCTCTCAATCAAGTCTCAATTTCTATAGTTCTAGAATGTCTCAATATTTATTTGTACTTTTGACATATTCAAATGCCATTCATTATCAATCTATCCATATTTGCTATAGTGGGCAGGCTGATGGGCGACACTGAAACCAAGCAGCTTTCACTATTAATGCTGCTAGCTATCAGTGGCCTGTGGCAATTCATTTATAATTTGATTTATCAATGAATATTTGACGATGATGCTTTGATTTATAAAGGTCTTATAACTTAACACTTTTGTCTTATAACAGTACACCATACTGTACACCTTATGCAGATGTGGTTTACATTTGAGGTTTCATGATAGGTAGGCTTCTTTAAATTTTAAGTTATTTTTTAAGTGGAGCAGGCAAATGTACATGCTCACCACTGTCTGTTGATATCCACAACCCTGGAAATGAATCAGATGTGTTGCCAGACTTGATATATTTGGCATCCATAAGTGCAAATGACATCTATAGTTCATAAGATCATATTGAAAATAAATTTTGCACACATGTATAAAACACCTTAGATTCTTTGATTGTTGAACAATTGTTTTCTACATTCATATCTGCAATGATTAATTGATATTTCTGTGATAATAGAAATTATTCTAATAAAAAGTCTTTTTTTACATGAATTCCAAAGAAAACAATTATAATTGGCATCTAATTTTGTTTGATTAATAAAATTATATGTAACTGTTTAATTTCCTATGTGTCCTCTCCATTCTATTCATTCCTTATCTCAGCCTTTAGTTTATTTGTTTTAATAAGTCTCCTTATTAGTGTGACATTGGTAAAATCATCTGTGTTATTTTGGCACTATTGAAAGCCATTAATTCAAATAAATGAATGAATGAAATTATAGGTAATTTTTTTATCCAAACTTGTTTGTAGCATTTTTTTATTAAGCGTGAATCATAAATAAAGCTAGAAAAGTATTCACACAATGGAGGACTGACCATGTGTTTCTTTTGTTGTCGGTGGGGTGGGGTTGGGGGTGTACCTTATGCAGCGAAAATGTTGCGGTGGAAAGAGTGCTTGTACCAAAAAGTTTAATGTGTAGTGTGTTAAAGATTTAATTTATATATTAACCTTTTTTTTTCTTTTAGGAACTGGAAATTGTAATTGGTGAAGAACATATTTCATTTACTACATCTAAAACTGGATCGTTGGTAGATGTCAACCAATCTCGTGATCCAGAAGGTCTTCGCTGTTTTTATTATTTAGTTCAGGATCTTAAATGTTTAGTGTTTTCACTCATAGGGCTTCATTTCAAAATCAAACCTATTTAAAATATTTTATAAGTTTCATACCAATAAAACATTTTTCTAATACTTGAGTTTTTTTAGTTTTCTTTCAATGTAATATAAATCTGCCTTCACTTTGTCTTTTTTGTGTGAATAAAGTTCAATGTATGTATTTTTTTTAAGATCAAGTTTTTAATGGAGATTTGTTGAGTAAACACTTATGTTATTGAGTTCTACATTATCTCACACCTCTACTCATTATAAGTATCTCTGAAAAAGACTTCATTCTGTTTGATTCAGTCTCTATGTAAGGTTTGTTCCCATTTTCAGTTTTAGTTCTATTTTTCTTTATATATCCAGGATAATTAGTTGGTGAAGATTTTGCTGTATTTTGCAATATGTGTGTGTGTATATATATATATATATATATATATATATATATATATATATGTATGTATGTATGTATGTATGTATGTATGTATGTATGTATGTATGTATGTATGTATGTATGTATGTATGTATGTATGTATGTATGTATGTATGTATGTATGTATGTATGTATGTATGTATGTATGTATGTATGTATGTATATATATATATATATATATATATATATATATATATATATATATATATATAGCAAAATCTATGCAGCTCTTCCTCCCAATTCTCTTCTGTAAAAAGAAAAAGTATCTGTTTTGCGGATGACTAATTAATATACCTGCAACCCGTTTGCAACTGTAAAAACTCGTGAATTTAACATTAAAAAGATTTCGAGCGTACCTTACTCCTTTGCACATATAAAAAATTATTTAAGAACGAAATCGTTCTCACTCTCGCATGTAATCTAGCACGTCTATGTACAATAGGAAAGTCCTGTAATGGGATCCACAAATATCTAGGAATTGACATTCTGATACCTCACACATTAAAGGTTTAGAAATTAATATATGGCAGTAATAGTATAATAAACATTTTAGGTCAAAAGTTAAATCATGATACATCTTTAAAATTTAAATATTCCATTTAGCAAAACTTTCTGCGGACTTTAGGAGACAATTATACAGTTATGATAGAGGTATGAGATATATCGTCAGTATTTACATTCCTGCGCCAAATTCAAACTGTATTGGATGCGACGTCATCAAAACGACACAAAATAACAACGTTGCGTCTTTGAATGAAATATCTAAAAATACGACGTAATATACTATACGAGAACGTAATTTGTTATGAGAGGACAACGAGGCTTTGGATCGTTACAAGCTCCTTCCCTGCTGTCATGATACGTCGTTCAGTAGGGTTAAAGGGCGGAACTGAATCTCAATTAATATTTTTGGATATGCTTTATTTAATTAATTAATCATGACTATCATTGATGATTTTTCTGTTATTTAATTTCACACGATTGAAATAAACGGGATTCAAACTAAAAATTCAAGGTACAGTATACATTTAGATATTATTAAGCAAGTTTTGGTTTCGATGGAATTTTGGCCAATCATTAACTTATATAAGAGACATAAAATGTTCCTTTGTCTTTTACTTAAAAGAAAAACGACGAAGAAAAATTTGTTACTGAAGTTATGAGGAATAGTAGAAAAATATTCAATTCACCATCAGCAAAAAAGAAGCCAGAGCTATACAGCTAGCTAATAAAAAATATGAAAAATCGGACTTTTTGATATAATTTGCGTTGATGCATTATGCATGGAGTTATCACTTTATAGATTAAAATTTATATATCTAAAGTTTTAATATTTGCAAATAGCGTTATGTTCTGTAACAACAAAAAATTAGTTTGAGTATGATTCCGTACCGATTTACGTAAAAGTTTAACATTAACATTATTTAATAATATGCTTTCTTGCATTTTGTCATTACTCATTTAATGGTATTACTTTAGGTTTGATAAATAAATTAGTATAAATAAGGAAAGTTAAAATCAGTATCTACAAAATATTTTAATATATAAAGAATTGTTCGTCAATGATTACCAGTGAAGGAACGTCTGGATGTACCTATTTATTTATGTTTATAGTATAGCTTTGCGCGTTGCGCGCGCATCGCATCTGCCCGACCGACTATGGCGGACAGGCAGTAAAGGATGTTTGTAGTCTTTTCGAAATCGGAAAGTATCGATAGTATCCAATGGCATAAACGGCGTTTTTTGTAAAAATTGTACATTGTAAATAGTCCTGTGTACATATAGTAATTATATTTGTGGTCGTTTTGTTTAGAAATTGTGTGAATAGTGTATTAATTTGAGTGTTTATTCCGTTTAGTTCTCGACGCCGACAAATCGCTATATCCTAAAGTTAGCACATTGATACATCGTGTAAACCATCAAAAATTTCTAATTGTGTAAAATTTGTTCGCTAAAACTCATCAGTTTCGTCAGTAGTCTTTGTGTTGTGAGCTGTGAAACAGATCATTGAATTTTCATGCAATATTTTGATTTCCATTAGCGGCTGTCATCGTGCTTCTCTAAAATTGTTAGCTGTCATTACAAAGCCCAAAATAACGATTTTGGTCCTCAAATGGCTTTGATTACAAGATTTATTCATCCTTTATAGTCAATTTTATCATGATAAATCATTTACTTCACATTTGACTGACAAAGTGTTGAACTAACTCTATATTGTGTATCCACATACGGAAGATCGTGAGAAATATTGTCTTTGCGCTTGCGGAAAATCGAATAGTAGAGAAACTGAATGCTCGAACCTCACGGTAGCCCAATGAAGTGGCCGGGTTCAGGGGCTGAAGAAGAGGCGGGCGAAGCTGGTTTGCAAGGCCCGCGTGCTCCGCAGCCTCGTGCCCAAGATGATGCCGGAGTGCATTATGTGTTTCAGCGTGAAGCACAAGAGGCTGAATTACCCACTTGTTCCCTAGGCCCTAAACAACGTTGGGCCGTCGGTGACGATAGCATTGGGGAGGTAAGTGTATTGTTTACTGTATATAATTTTCCCATGTATCTATATCTTCATACATACATATACGGATATATATATATATATATATATATATATATATATACATATATATATATATATATATATATATATATATATATATATATATATATATATATATATATATATATTTATATATATATATATATATATATATATATATTTATATATTTATATATATATACATATACATATCTTATATATTATTATTTCCTATGCAACATACATGTATCTCAATACAATTTAGGATTATTTATTTGCTTTTGTCTTTAGTCTTGTTTATTGTATAGACCAGGGATGAGCGATGCGCGACCTGTTAAACATGTTTATGTGGCATTACTAAAATTGAATTTATTTTATCGACGTTCTCCCATCAATATATTGAAATTAAATTAATTATAATAAAATGGTATACATGCTACACCAAAACAATTTTTTGTGATGAGTTACTCACTTGTCGGCTGCTTGTTTAATTTTTTTATTCTCATGTTTTAAATAAAGTTTTGTAAATTAAGAATAAGTGTTACTTTGTGTGGGGCCTGCCAAAAAATTTTAAAATGTAAATTGACCCATTGATTAAAAATGTTGCTCACCTTTGGTATAGACCATTAATATTTTAATATTCTCTTGGAATGACTATAATTAATACTTCTTTGAATTTGTTTTACAATTTTTTCTTTTATTTTTAAAATTAAATTTATTTTTTCAGAATCAAGATAAGTGGAAAAATCCAGCTACTATAAGTATTAATAACATGCATCAACATGGTTCTAATGTGCAAATAAAGAGCTCACAGACAAATCAACAGCATTTTATTAATCAAGCTATAGCATCCTCTGTGGGCACACTTGCTATCAATCCCTCTGTGATTGGGACTCACCCAGCTCATATGACCACAAATATGGTTCATACACAACTTGCACCAATGCAAAACCATACAATGGGCAACAACCTCACAATTCAAAACAGCGCAATGATGTTACCACCATTGCAAGGAATACAGAATGCTCCACAATTGGGGCAGCAAGGTTTATATGATATACATCAGCATCATGCTAACTCTATGCAAGCTATGAATGGAATAGGAAAGAATGCAGAACATCTTATGTATTTGAGTCAAGCTGGTATGTTGGCTCCAGCAACTAATCAGTACTTACAACAAGGACAAAATCAGCTTGGGTTGACCCCAGTTGCTGCTATCAGAAATCAGGTGAGTGATTTGACAACTGTTTAGTAAATCTCAATGAATTTAATAATAAATTAAAGTGCATTAGTGTATACAAATACCTTTTGTTTCCTAATAATGAAATTAATTATATACTATATTATTAGCCTATTATTTTTTTGCCACTATGAGTTATGAAGAAAAAAATGTTTTAATCAGTAATATATAATAATCTTTTGCTTAAAGCTTTTTTTAGTATAATTAATTTATTAATCTATAATTGTATTATATATTGTTATAAATTTCAATATAAAAATAATGGAAAATTTCATGGTTATATTATAAGAACTCTTAAGATCTATCTAGCTTTTAAGCTTTGAAAGCTCCCAGCCATATTATTATGTAGCCATCAAATAAACATGATATTTCATATTAATTTTATCAACTGTAACAATTAACACTGGCGCAAATGTTTAATACATTTTAAAGCAATATGTATCAGCATAATTGTTTAAAGAATATATATATTAGATCTTGGCTTATCAGTGAAAGCTACTAGCCTGTGTATTATGAAAAATAAAAAAATGACAAATTTATTTAGTACAAATACGCTAATAAAAAATTTGGTTTCATCTTTGATTGGAATACAGTAACACTAAACAACCAGTAAATTGTTAAGTAATTAATCAACTTAGAAATAAGCGTAAACGTGCCGATCGTCCCGGGGTCGGGCTCCCCCGGGGACTATGGTGCCTTACCTCAGCATGCAGGGCTCTGCTGGGGCTGACCTCCATCCTCCCTTGCGGCTCGTGTGATTCACTAAAAGACGAATTTAATATACCTAATTTGTCGAAAAATGACGGCGACGTGGTTCGCCACCCGTCACGTCCTGATTCTCACGAGGGCGAAAAGCGACCAATGACGAGCCGTTTCGCTGCGATGAATGGCAGCGGATGGAGCTCTGTGGTCTCTGCCAACCCCTGCGGGGGATAGGCGTGAATATATAAGATATATAAAAAAAAAAAAAATAAGTGTAAGATAAATTTTCTACTTACAAAACTATTCTTTTAATATTATATTAAATATTTCTTTTCATTAGGTTCTTTTTTTTTCATATGTAAATGGGTGGTTGTTTTCATCAAATTGAATTTATTTTGATAATACTTTATTACTTAAGCCTAATTAATGAGATACATTATGTAAATATCCATAATAATTTAAATAAAAATAAAAACAAATATAAAAAGTATGGTGATAAAAAAATTTAATCAGACAAAAATAGTGTGGGATGCCCTCCCCTCCCTGTTAGATGCGATCTGTGCAAGGTGGCTGGCAGAGAGTGGATGTGTGTAACTGAAGATCAGGTTAGGTGGTGTGCCTTGAGTGAGGTCTATGTCCAGCAGTGCTGCGGCCTGATATTAATATAAAAATAGCTATATTTTTACATGTACATATACTAGAATTTTTTTTTACCATATCTAATCCATTTACATACTAGCTACATAACTAATGAGAGTTTCATTCATTATTTTCAATTTGAGTATTTACTGTATTACCTATTATCATTATTTTTGGCTCCAAAAGACACCACAAACAACTAAATCTATAGCTGGTGAAATTTATTTACATTTATTTCACTGGCTAGTTATTTTATTGTTATTAGTAGCCCTTTTGATTGCCCTGAATAAAGTGGAATGTAATATAAGTAAATATTTACAAATTAAAAGTTTGGTTGCATTTCGCTTAATTCAAATACATGATTGGTTTGAGCATGTTAAGCATACAAAGATAGTGAGTGCCATAAATTTTTATGCCGAAAAGTAAAAGTTGCACTATATAAAATAGCAAGACAATTTTTCTATAGCAATTTTGAAAGTCACTTGGGCAGGAAACAATACTTAAAATGCCCCCTTGTGAAGACCAAATAATTACAATTCATATAAACACATTTGGGATATGTTCAAGTTTAATAAGTTGTTTCTTAGTACTGTCAGGATAACAGATTTTTGACATAGTATAGTTAGAAGTATTGAGCAATCACAACTTTTAGGTTAATTATCTATGCAAAATTTTGTCTAGAAAGAAGTCCCCATTACAAAACCAGGATATATGTATATGGGTTGTAAGAAATGGAAAGAAGTGGTTTCCCTTTAGAACAATTTTTGAATTGGATTGCAGTGTGTACAATGTTAATCAGTATTTAAAAAAATATTTGCTTTTCACATTTCATGTTTTCATAAGGAACATTTCAGTATTGATTCATGTTGGTAATAATGAAGATGCTAATGTTGGTAATTGTGCTGAAGTTCCATAATTGTTGACACTGAGGCCTATATTCGCAATATAACCTAATATAGATCTTCAGAAAAACACATGAATTTTAAGTACTCATAATTTCATAATGATTGGACAGTAGTGTCTTGATCTATTGTTTCTATTGGTGTGTTTGTATGAAGCAGAATGGAGAGCCTTAGCTTTTGTTACTGAACTTTTATGAGTCTAACTTATATTACTTACTGAATATTTTAAATTTATTTTGCTTTTTTGTCTATCTTCTATTTCCATTTTTTTTTTGGAAAATTAATAATGTTGGATAATTCTAATCAGATTGTTTAATCATGAATTTATATGTTACTACTTGTAATTATACATGTATAAACTTTATTTAAATTTATTTTTATATGTGAAATTCACATGTCATCATGTAAGATTACTATATTTTATTGAAAAAAAATATGTAATATATGCATAACATGATAATACAATCCATTTTTATGACAAATTAGTGTTAGGTGTAATATGTATTTATCTGCTCTCCTGGAAACTTCCATTCCAATAGCACACATTTTAAAAGTAAATTACTTTGACCAAATATATTTAAATTCACAATATTTGCACATTATTGAATCTTTTTTGGCGTTTAAACTTATTTTATTCAGATAAGCGCCATCTATTTGCCAGTCTTGTTAAGTTTAACTTCACACGACGCTCCCGTGTATAGGGGGTTTTAACGCAGGCGCTGTGGTCGGCGTACGTCCTTTGTTCGAAACAAGTCAACATTGTATTTTTGAGTTTAGATCTTTCTAGTTTAATTTCTCTGCTAAAACTATTTGAATATCAGAAATGTCGTGTATTTATACTTAGTTTTTTCAATAAACGTATAACAAGTGCGGTTTATTAAGTAAATATAATCATCTTGAGTTAAGCTTTCGTTATAGTACATGATTGTGTTTTAGGTGGATTGTACGCATGAAACCTTTGAGTGACTTTTTTTTCGAACCTAATGTTAAGGATATGGGCCCCGACATGGTAACTCAATACGATTTATTTTATAGATTACTGTACTTGGATGCTATTTTAAGTCATCAAGTTGTGAAATTCTCGTTTTTTCAACGCAACAGGTCTGTTTTTGTTTTGTTTACTTCTCACCGGCGTCCGCCATTTCTGGATCGTAATTATCTTGTTAACTAACCATAGATTCCTAAAACTGATATTTCAAGTATTATTATCATTATTTCAGTTACAATCATAGCGTCACTGTAAGAAATTTTTACTTAAATAATGTTCTTCACTTAATATAAGTTATAACGGGTCTTGACTTTACCCATTCAGCATGCCTGTTTCGACAATATTGTGTTAAGAGTATATGACATTTGGGTATATATACTTTGACTAATACACATTAGAAATAAATTTGTAAACGTTTGTAACATACTTTTATGGTGGGTATAGAAAGTATAATTCCTATTGATTTAGTTTGAGGTTAGATTTTTGTATTCTTATTGACCAGTTGTGTATATCAAACAAATGTGAAATGTATATGAAAACATGTAACTGATATGAGCACATGTTCTAGCTAACTAAATTGACATACTTGAATTTACTTCATATTACATTATTTTAACCATTAAAATACTATGGTGTTTAGTTATCAAATAATTGTGGTATTCTGTTTTCTTACCATTAGTTAGTATGATCTAAAAAAAGATAATATTGCTCTTTTGCAAAGAATGCAGTTGATGATAAAAATCAACTCATGTGAAGGTTTAAATACCCTAGGCAATGTTTGTTCAAATATAGTATTTACTAGTTTGTGGTTTATGCATTTCAATTGTTAATGAAACTGTAGTAATGTAAGTAGACTTAGGTACTTCATGTGAGATATAAAATCTTCATTTTCCCCTTTTATAGTGATTGAGGACTGTGAAGGCTGTTCTTGTGTCAACAATTTGTGTGATTTAATTTTGGATTCTTTTCTAATGTTTTAATTCTTTATTACCAAGCATTTTTTCTTGATCCAGGCTTTAAGATTGACAAGCAACCAATTTATAATAATGTCAAAGAAATAATTTGAATCCCTGTTTTTTCCTATAATATCTAAACCACCTTGGAAACATCTTTAAGATACAAAAATTCTTCCTTGGTAGGATTTAGTTCTACAAAATAAAAAATTAGTTCCCTTAATTTTTTAGTTTACATTTGAAAGATAAGTGTAAAATATGAAATCAGATTAAAATTTTTGTCAATACAATAAATAAATATCTTAATATTATATTACATAAATTGTTTTAGATTATTAAAATTGAATGAATTTTGGTAAAGTACACCTACCTGCTTTACCAAAACTCATTTTTCATATGGAAGATCTGAGAAATCATATTATAAAGAGTAACATGTTTATGAACCAGCATATAAAATTTTTATTCTAGGTACAACTTTTATGTTCATCTGTAGATTTCATACTAAAGATGCTTTGTTTATATTAAAGTGATGAACATGCCTTATACATTACCACTCAACAATATTTGGCCACCCAGTAAAATACATTTCGTAAAAGTTTGGATGAGTGAAACACCTTTATAAACATTTGAACTATTTATTAACAATATTGTATACTTTATACATACTGCAGTTTTTGAATTTTAGGCTCATCTGTATGTCCACCTTTGTTTTTAATGATGGCCTCACAAAACTTCGGTAACCTAGCTACTAATTTTTCTAATGTTGTCTTGGTTATCTTCTGCCATTTGTCTTGCAGTTTTATCCACAAGTCTTCCTGAGATGTAGGACAACATTTTTACTCTTGTCTATCCAGCTGATCCCACAATAGTTCTATTGAGTTTAAAAATGGGAACTGCAGAGGCTATGTCATGAGTTTCAATACATTTGGATGTTCTTTTCCTTTTAAAAAGTCCTTGCGTAGTTTTGACATGTGTTTAGGATCATTATCCTATTGAAATATAAACTCCGGACCAATTTTAAGGATTCCTGAAGGTACTGCAATAACTTCTGTTTTTGTAACTTTTTTTAAGGTTCCTTGAATTCGCACGAAATTTTGCTACGGCGGAAGCACCAAAACAGCCCCAAACCATCACATACCCTCCGCCGTGTTTAACTGAAGCCACTTTTTATTTCTCAACAACTAAATTAATACATAACTACCACTTCCAAGATTAACTTTGAAGAAATTCCGACAATAACACTATCTTGGTTTTATGATCAGGAGTCCCCAAATAACAATAAGCCTTTTTACTGTAGTATTTTGTAGTTATATACAAACAATGAAACTTAATAAAAATTTTAAAGATGTTTGTAATTTCAATAAAAGTGCAGGTGGCCAAATACTTTTAAGCAGTACTGTATATTTTATAAAGAGATGTTAGTGACAAGAGTGAGGTGGTTGAGAACTTGCCATTTCTCTACAAAATTTTTGAATATTTTGTATTTTATATACTGGCATAAACAAAATATTATTTTTATTATGGGTCTTAGCAAAAGTTTTAATTTTCCATCCTAATCCATACAGTTTTGTATTTTATACATTATTGGTAATAATTTAGTTCTGGTGGTTTTAATAGCAACCAACATGGTTCGTAAAATATTAGTAATAAAGTTTGGGTATGAAAAATAGTTAATTCCAAATTCGAAGCTTCTGTTTTTTAAAAAAATAATCCCATTTTTAATTTGTAACTTACTTTTTGAGGGTTTGTTGTTAGAAGGTTATCAGATACTTAAAACTAACTTCTTGTTATTTTTAGTAAAATAATTTATGTTTATCATCATTCTGCCTTATTGTGACTTAAAACAGATATCTTTGTGTCTTTTGTAATGGCAGAAAAAGCAATAAGAGCTAGAAAAAATATAGTGCTGCTGGAAGAGAGGTGTAGCCAATATTACCTCTCACAGTGGTGAAGTGAGTCGTTCAACCGGCCATGCAAGTTCCAACCCTCAACTATTTGCTATATACTAATATTTGTATGTTGCTTTTGTTTAGATTGCACCTGCTGCAAAAAAATTGTGGGACAAAGGCCCCGGTGCTGGAGGCGATAGTAAGGGTCCACCGCATCTGCCACCTCTACAGTTAAACCCTGAGCAAATGTGGCGTGATCCCACTTGGTCGGCTCAAGGTTTGTTTATATAAAATGTTAAAAAATTTGCAGAATGTAAATTGATTATTATTTTTAATTTTATTTTTTTATTTATCATCAATTTATTCATTAGTTGTCTATGTTTTAACGTATTTGATACTGTCTAAGTACAATAGTATAACAATAATTGTTACTACAAAAAGTACATGTGAATTTGCAATGATGATTGCCTATCTGGCTGCTTTCAAATTGTACCCCCATATGGAATGTGGGAGTCGATAAAACTACTGATGTTGCCCGTAATCCAGTTGTCAGACTAACCATAAATAGGTTAATCATTTTAAATTTGTTAGTGAGTGTTGATGTTATTAAATACGTACCAACAGATGAAATGTAGAGCGCCTTGGGATGCGTGTGCGCGTTATTGTCGTGAGATTGCAACGTAGTATTGAAACAAATTATACAACAATTTTTATGGCTTCATATGGCTATGTTCGGACCCATCCGGTCCTTTACAACCGATTTTAGTTGAAATTGAAAAAATAAAAATTAGAGCCCTTAATAAGTATATTCTAAACATTGTGAATTACAAAATTAAAATAATTTTCAGTGTCTAATGCAATGAGAATATTAATTACATTTCAGCATTGATAAAAAGATTGGTTTGTGTTAGTCTTAAGGCGATAAAGCTCATGCATATTCCTCCACCAATGCACATCTTAACTGACCATAAGATTTTCCTTCTGTCAGTTGTTCTGTTACTATTGTCTGTAATTACATAGACACACATATATACACATATTGAGCGTGGGCACAGTAATGTGGCTTTGCAGTTCATTAACCAGGGATACCTTGAAATGATCGAATCTAGGTTGTGGTATAATAATATCTTTAATGACAACTTCCGACCTAGAACCAACATGTAGATTATTGTGTTTATAATTTAATTTATATAGTTTTTAACACACACCAAGAACTCAACGTCAAGCCGAAACGGTGTGACAGGATTGATTGTAACCATCATGAGAAAAATAAGAAAAAAAATTATGGGCATTTAAGAAAAACCTAGAAATTTGGTCATACTGCAACCATTTTTCGGTTATTGTGGTTAATTTTTAACAAGGAACCGATTGCACAGTTGGAGTGAACTTTGCAATCGGTTCCTTGTTAGGGAAAGCGCCGTCGAAACTGCGGAAGCATCTGTCAGGGTTTCCCGCAGTTTCGACTTCAATAGCGCAGTGATTAAATAGAGTTATCTAAGTATCAGGACCCCCTAACCTAACCTTTGAAAAGAGCGGTGCAGGCAGCTTCCGAAGCTTTTTTTTATTATGAGATAGGAAGGCAAACGAGCATGCGTGTCACCTGATGGAAGGCAATCAACGCCGCCCATAGACATCCGCAGTGCCATAGACAGTGCGGAAGCGTTTCCGTCATTTAAGGAGTGTCATTATGGGAAAGGGAGTGGGAGTGGCAGGGGGAGGGTGTTGGACCTCCGGAACTCAGGCCGCTCACCGTATGAAGCGCGGTAGCGAAGCTACCACTCAGACGGCGGTTTTCTGCGGGAGTGTGGTACTTCCCCGGTCGTGCCGGCCCATTCATGCTACAGAGAAATAATATGCCATTCTCGACAAAGTATTCGTCTGCAGCGTGGCTCTACCACTATATAAAGCTAGAAAATCTCGAGATGTTTTTTGTGATGTTAAATGATGAATACCCACAATCATAGAACTCCTGATTTTAGACATGCATGTGTTGAAGGTCTCGAGCGTTCTTTATAAGCATGTACTATTTATTATCGTTTTTAGGTAATTTGGTTGAGTATGTCCGTAGCTGAAAAAAAGAAACAGCTTTGTTTTCCGTTTATTGATCTAATCAATATAATAATTATTTTATATTGTCATTTGCTTCGTTGTTTATTTATTTCCGTTTCCAATAGAGATTCTACCCCTACTAGAGACGACGTATAGATTTATCCTACTAGGAATAAGTTCAACACACTTTCCGATTCTTATCCCTATCTATAAGTTTGAATGCTAATATGTGTTCAAGCTATGTGGTAAGAGGAGTGAGGGTCCGACTCTTTCTATATGCACCAAGGCCCTTGTCCACCTAGCTACGTCACTGGTGTGAGTCTGTGATTTTTAAGATTTTCCATTTTGTAAATGTTTAGTATAAATTAAAATTATTATCTTTAAGCAGTGGAACACAATGTTGGCGTACCGATGATGGGTACGCGACGCGCCTTTCCTGGCGGGGACGCTGGTAGCATCCTCTCACCTCGTGATACTGCAGGACTAGGGGTAAAGATGGTGGAATATGTACTAGGTGGATCTCCAACAGGTAAGTTATCTGTTTTCTATTCATAGTACGATATAACTGTCACATTATAATTAGATAGACAGATGGCGTTTCTCAAGTAACTATTTTCCACGCATCACTATCCTGTGGAACCAGCTACCTCCAACGGTTTCCGTACCGATACGATATTGGAACTTTCAAAAAACAAACCTACTTTCCTTAAAGGCCGTTAACGCTTTTTCAATGCCTATTGCACTGCGGATGTCTATGGGCGGCGTTATATAGTAATAATAATATATAAATATTTTGTTTAAACCAAATTTGTATATTTGAACGGATTTTTATAACAATGTATCATTTGATGAATGATTATAACATCTTATTAACGGTGTCTCCTAAGAGCTTTGGGTAGATTAACCAAACTAGGAATTTTGAATATTTACTCTGTACAATTCGTCGGAGAACCAGGGTCACCGTCAAGTTAGCAGATTGAAGTGGCAATGGGCTGGACACGTTTGTCGGAGATCCGACAACCGTTGGAGTAGAGGAGTGCTGGAGTGGAGACCGTGTCTCTGCAAATGTAGTGTGGGGCGCTTCCCTGCTAGACGGAGCGATGATTTTGCGCATGGTAGCTAGCAGAGATTGGATACGTGTAGCCGAAGATCAGACTAGGTGGCGCGCCTTGGGTGACGCCTATGTCCAACAGTAGATTGCTGAAGGCTGATATTGATTCAGTACAAGGAATGAGTAATTATTAAATATTGTATGTGCTTGTGTGATTTCCGCATTACTCATGAACAGAAGCGGGTGGCGTGGCTACAGGTGGAGGAGGCGAAAAGGTGGGCGGAGTCGTGACTGGACTGCGAGGAATGGTACTAGAGGAGCGCGCGGAAGATAAGTCAGCGTCACCGTTCGAGAAAGATCTTCACGAGTTGCATGATCACAGTAATCTCCCCAACGGGCTGCATAATGGACAAGAAGACGACAAAGCTTTCAAGTAAGAACTCTTTTATTGCAACACTAGCTGACCTGGCAAACTTTGTTTTGCCATATAAATTATTTCTTGGTGTAGGTATAAGTATAAAAAATAGTTTACGACCTATTCTCAGACCTACCAAATATATATAAAAAAAATCACAAAAATCGGTCGAGCCGTTTGAGAGGAGTTCGATAGCAAATACTGTGACACGAGATTTTTATATATTAGGTTAATAGTAGGACAGGCCGAGTCACGGGCAACAGCTGGTTTTATGAATTAAACGAGCAAGTAGTGCGAAGGTCGCGAGCTAACGTCTGTGGTGACGAGAGCGCGGGCGGCTGCGCGGGCAATAACCGCGTTGCGCGGATCATGGCCTCTGTCAATGCCATTCGCCCCACTCGCCGCTCGGGGCGAACGCTGCTACATGTACCCCACCGGCGGACGTAATCTTTAATCACATTGTTGTTACTTATGATTCACACGTCAAACACATTTCCTCATATTGAAATGTCGCGTGCCTCAAACACATTATCGAGAGATTTGTGTTTTTAATTTAAACTGTTATTTATTGTTCCACCTTGTTTTTACATTGTAGTTCTAAATATGAAAGCAAATTATAAATAAGTACAGAATAATTCATAAAAGAAAACAATTCTATTAATCATATAAACAAATATTTATCGTCCAAAATATTTTTGATGTTATTTAGATAACATTATTATAATTCTTAGGAAGCTCTTTCATCAGTATTTCCGAACCGATACTACATTGAAACCAGTAAAATGTACACATTTTTCAGACAACGCTTCTGCAGTGCGTTGCACATGTTGCGCTGCGTCGAATAAGGCGACATTCTTTTTTTTTTATTTATGGAGGCCGGCGTTAGTTTGCGGAAATCCATTATTATGTGGACAGTTAGAATTTTTACTTACCTAAGTTCCGCGACTAGCAAACAAAAACAGAAAATTAATAATGTGTGTTTTTCTAATGGATGAAGTGGATTTACGGAAACTAAACAATTCAACTTAAACTAAAACAACTCTCCACCTACCAACCATTATCCACAACACTAAACACACACTACCACTTTTCCACCTTGCAAACGACACGTATCGCCTCAACACGAGGCAATCATCAGGTATAGTAGACTCTACGGAAGACTTTGACTTGACAGTTGTCTTTAACGTTGGTTAAAGTTTTAAGAAAAAAATTCTTGAAAATTATGATGCGATCACTTCTGATGACATTTAAAATCTAAAACTGAATCATAACATCAGAATAATAACCGCAGTTTTAATTCACACGTCGGAATAATTTTATTCATAAAAAAACCGATTTGTAGGCAAGTTTGAGCAAAAATAGCCCGATGGGAATATGTTAAGAAACAGTGATAACCTATTCAAGGCCTAAGACAACAGTGTGAGTTGAATAGTAGTATGTTTGTTTGCAGTCGCACGCCGGGGTCGCGGCAGCCGTCACCGGCAGAGGAAGAGGTGGGCGGTGGGGCTGTGGTGCGCAATGGAGATGCGGCTGCGTTCCCATTACTGCCGCCGCACGCCATGCCGCCCGCACCCGCACCAGCGCAGCTGCACCACTTACCGCACCTGCCACACCCGCAGGTCGGTACACACCCAACCTTAAGAGCAAGTGTTTTTGAAGGCAACTTGCATGCCTGGAAATACACTTATCCCCCTATTTACACTGAAGATAGGCTCCCGACAAAACGATGTAAAATTAAAACTCCGAATTTGCTGCAAAAAACTCAATTACAATTCAGTCATTTATTTAAGTAAAACAAAAGTAAGATGTCTTAAAAAATGAATCTAATAGGTAGGATTGGATTCATTATAGATTAGGTGACCGAGCATAGGTATTAACTGGGATCATCTTTTGAGTTAAGTCTTCGATCCAAATCATTAGTGCTTTTTTCATATAGTAGTATATATCCACTGTAACATCTCTTACACGAAATTGCGCTCATACTGCTACAAATTCCACCTGCTAGACTTTTTCTAATGGAATCTTTTTTCTTATTGTTCCTATTGTGGCTTCAGTCATAGAAAAAAAATTAGTAATATTACTTTCTCTATTATGAAAACGATTCAATATTTTAATTTTTGTTTTCAAAGACAAATTTTTCTTTTCATTTTTGTCGAAATTACACGTAAAGACTGCAAAAAAGTTATAAAATTGATAACTGACCAGTTCTAATACATAAACTCTCACTCTTAGTCAAAAATACGAGCTATTTTCGCTTGTTTTCATATGATCTACTTTGTGTTTGCGTATGTATATATTAAGGGTACCTACATATTTCCCTATATGTATATTGTATTTCACAATGGGGGAGACTTTTGTTATGGCTATCAGCCAAATAAATGACACACCAAAAATGTTTTTAACGATATATATACGAATATACAACCATATATATACATTTTTTAAGATTTTCAAAATTAGTTAATTTATAAACAGCGTAAAAGTGAAAACTTGTAAAAGAGGTATCGTGTAAATAGCGGGATAAGTGTATTATAGTAGGCTAATGAAACTTACGCATGCACCAGTAGCTCTGTATACTTCATAAGATGTGTATGTGTCAACGAAAGACCGGCAACGTATTCGCGCAAACTCGGCACTGCGGATGATTGTGAGCGGCGGTGATCATTTAACATTAGGTGACTCGTATACTTATATATTTTGCTATAAAAAGTAGAATTAAAATATATGAAGCTGCCCTGTGATCCACCAGAGTGCTTTGTTTCTTGTTGCGCCTTATCAAAATTGTACGTTTTTTGCCCCCTAAGAAACATACTGTGAAACAGATTTAATGTTTAATATTGTGACTGCTAGTCTAGCTACAACAGCGCTTAATGCTAATGTTTTAAATGTTATAAGAGAGAAGATGATATTGGTGCCTACTCATGTGCTAGTTAAACATATTTTGATGTCCCTGAGAATATTCGGGAAGCATGTCTCAAAGGTTTGAGAGTGTGAACGTTGTTATTGACTCAGTCCAATTTAGAAATTATAAAAAATTATAGTCTTTTATAAGTGATTATAGTCTTTTATAAGTGAAGTTAATGGTTAAATTTCTGTTTCAGCATCATCCTGGAATGTTGGGAGTAGCTCCACTTCAGGGTTTGCCTCACCCACAACATCCTCAAATTCACCCCGGTAAGATAACCACCATTCTATTGACCACTAACAATTAATTTTATGTATTAATATCAGAAATTAGTACAAGGATATATTTATTCCTTTCAGGTATGACTTTAAACGATTCCATGAATCAGCACATTGAACTGGTTTTGCAAATGGAGCAGCATCCACAATTCGACAACAATAGCTTTGCTAGCACGCAACAAGTAAGTTAACTTTTTTAATCACCACTTATATTGTAAAAGATAAATTTAAAATAGAGCAGACTTATATCAACGTCTCTTTCTTTTTCAAATATTAAATCATAAATAATTTAAAAAAGTACAAGGCGATGGTAAATTGAGAAAGCCTTATAAATTCATTAGGTACATAATTGTTGATCAAAACTGTGCTAGAAGATATAGATTGTTATCATGAGATTTTTGGCGGGGCGATCAGAATCGGAACAAATGCCTGTACGTCATACATATATTAATTGTGATGTGGTTATCGAATCTGCGACAACTGACTTATATACAAAAGCAAGTGGTGTTCCAACTGCAACAACAAAGAATGTTCAAGTTAAATGGGATTGCTTTGGAAAGGGTGACACATCCTTCAAGTGCCGTTGTCATGTGGTTACCTTACCGTGGACTTGAAGGATGATATGGGCATTAAGAGGGAAAGAACGGCGATAGCAGTCTGCTGCAATACGTTGGCCCGCAAATATGCGCGGTGTAGTGCAGAAATTAAAACTATATTGTTCAAGACTTTCTGTCAATCAAACAATATACACGTGCCGTCTGTCGGGTTACTATACGCGGGAGAACTTTAAATGCTCTCCAAGTCCAGTATTATAAGTTGTTGGGGCTTCCGCGATGTTGTAATGTATTGAGCGTGCTTGTGCAAACGGGCACTGATTGTTTTCAGACCGTCATACGTAAATGGATCACGTCGCTAATGTGTAGAGTGTGCGGGAGCGCTAACAAGGTGCTAAGCCGGACTGTCCAACTTTGAGGCATTGGGTACATACCTACCTATACTTGCGATATACCCATACATTGGACAGGGAAATATTTAAAATAGTTCCCTTATCCTATGGTTAAGGATTGTAAGTTTCTACACTAACAAAATATGGAGCACAGCTCTGAATTTAACGTATTTTATTTTATAAGGCGGTCGAATGTATGACATTAAGAGCTAATAAACCTGACGAGTAATGTTTGTTTTGTGCAGTACGCGGGCAACGTTGGTGGTGTGAGTGGCGTGGGCGGAGTCGGCGGCGCCACCAGCGGTGTGGGCGTGGGCGTGGGCGGCGTGACGGCCGGAGCCGCTAACCTCGTCAACGGCGCGTCCGTCGTGCAACCCGCGCCCGACTCCGCGCAGCATCATCAACCCTTCGAGTTGCAGGTAAGCGCCGCTTTAGCAACGGCCTTATTTTATTCAATTTGATAGGTTTGCTTCTTACGTCGTGTCAGTCATGATGAATAACAAAATTCAAGTGAGGTTTCAGATTCATCATCTGAATCATTAGTTGCATTTTATTTTTAGGCTACTTTGTGTGTGTGTGTGTGAAATGAGTTTACCTTTTTTATGACGTGATTTTTTAAATTCTTGAACTATGGATAATGGGAGCTTTACACTCCTTTATGAAAAGTCAGAACGTGTCTTAAACGGCCCGAATGGCGGTTCATCGGGGAGAGCTTGTTCCAACTCTGATGTACGGTAGTGGCGGAAGAGTCATGAAAGCAAACAATGTGGTGGAAGTGAGAGCATTAAAAAGCGTGTGGGCTAAATTTAAATGATTGAATAACGAATTAAGATATAAGACAGTGATGTGGAGTAAAAGGTGTCATGACAAATTTTGAGAAAGGTTTACTTAGATGGTTTGGGCACAGAGAGATGATGGATAAAAGATGACTGGCAAAAGAAATTTACGTTGTGGATGTGAATGGAAGGGTCGGAAGGGGAAGACCAAGGAAAATATACCTTGACCAAATTGCCAAAGTTTTTAGGGAAGTCCAGGTCAAGAATACCCTTAACAGGTGGGCTTGCATGAGGTGAGTGATGAGTGTGGAGGAAGCAAGGAAAGTATGCCAAGATCATAGCAGATGAAGATCTATGGTCTCTGCCTACCCCTACGGGAACTCCATATCTACACATATGTTTGTGAGGTTCCAATGAACCTCACCATGCATCAATTTGTACTCTGTTCATAAAGAATGATTTTTAAGTTATAAGAAGAGTGTATATTTATGTTACTTATAATATTTATTTATACTCTTTGTACAAGTTTGGTATAGAGGCGGATCTAATGCCGAAAGGCATTCTCTACCAGTCAAGTGACCAAGTGAATGAACCAAGTCTTTAACACTTTACTTTTCAAGAAAAATTTACCACACCCTTACATACTGTCAAGAAACAGGCAAGCTTTGTACAGTTTACATGAAAGTAGCGATGAAGAATCGCTATAGAAAATATAGAATAGAAGCGTGCGAAATGTTTAAATATAGATGATGTATATAATGGATTTGGCAGGAAATGGAAAACACTCCAATCATTTGCAAACACAGTCAACTCTCGATAATTCTACCCTTCGATAATTTAAACCTTGTTATATATGAATAATTCTAAGTAATTGTTGGGTCCCTAGTAAAACTCTCGTTAAATCAAATAAATTGAATGGTTTTTGGTACACTCGGTAATTCGAAAAAAAAAAATTCGAAATTATCAAAAACATGCAGTAATTCGAAATTATTTCACGCAAACACTCGACAGATATCGAAATATGGACATGTTGAAACTTAATGCACATGCGCACAAAAGATCATGTAGGCCTATGCGATTTGCAGTTAAGCTATTAGTAAAAAATCTCAAAGATTTATAAAATATGTATGAGATTGGTATGTTTCAATGAATAAATACTACTTAAATCAATAAATACTACATTTTAACATTTCAATAAATACTACTTTCAGTAATTCGAACTTTTTTGTTTTCTTCTTGGTATTACAAACCTCTCAACATTTTGAACTGTTTAGTAATTCGAAGTATTAGAAAGGCCGAATTATCGAGAGTCAATTGTATTACATATACATCACGCTGCCCGTTTAGTGGGCGTCGTCCCCAAGCACGGGTTAATACAAAATTGCGAAATTTTTTTAATGTTCTGGTATTTTAGTTTTGAGTATCGAAACTCAAGTTAAATTAGCATGTATAATATTAATTATATATTATTAGATTATTACAGTAGCAAATACATTAATAAGAAATTAAATATGCACAATTCTTTTATGGGATAGGAGGGCAAATGAGTCTGTAAGTCAATGAAAAGTCTATCACCTGATGGTAAGCAATCAACGTCGCCTATAAATATGAGTATTACGGAAGCGTTGCCGGCCTTTGAGATATGTCTTGGCTTGTTCCCCAACAACTGTAATTATGAAAAGATAATTATAGTTATAATATATATATATTAGGTGTACAAATAAGTTTCCGCGGTTTGTCAAAAGATGGCCCCACCAGAAGGTTATGGAGAAATTGTCAGATGTAAAACGTAATATCCCAAGTTTAGTCATCTGGCAACACCATAACCTTAAAGTACTAGTGATTCCGTATCAGCATCACGTAATTTTTTTCGTGCAAAAATGTCAAGTTTTATTCCGAATAAGCATCATTTGCGGGAACTTTTGATTTACTTCTTTAATGTGAAAAAATCTGCAGCTGAGGCGCATCGATTGCTTCTAGAAGCATATGGTGAAGCTGCTTTAAGTGAAAGAAGTTGTCAGGAATGGTTTCAAAAGTTTAAGAACGGTGAGTTTGACGTTAAAGACAAAGAACGCAGTGGAAGGCCGAAAGTGTACGAAGACATGGAATTAGAAGTACTATTGGAGGAAGATTCGTCCCAAACGCAAAAAGAACTTGCACTTACTCTACAAGTGACTCAACAAGCAATTTCACATCGTTTAAAATCGTTAGGAATGATTCAAAAACAAGGAAATTGGGTTCCATATGAACTAAAGCCGAGAGACGTTGAACGCCGATTATGCATGAGTGAAATGCTGCTTGCCAGGAATAAAAAAAAGAGTTTTTTGCATCGTATAGTCACTGGTGACGAAAAATGGATTCACTACGATAATCCAAAGAAGAGAAAGTCATGGGTTAAGCCCGGCGAACCATCAACATCGACAGCTAAGCCGAATATTCATGGAAAAAAACTCATGCTGTGTATTTGGTGGGATCAGCTTGGTGTCGTGTATTATGAATTGCTGAAACCAAGCGAAACCATTACTGGAGCTCTCTACCGAACACAATTGATGAGATTGAGTCGGGCACTTAAAGAAAAACGCGCCCATTACTACTCCAGACACGACAAAATTATTCTTTTACACGATAATGCTCGTCCACATGTTGCGGCGCCGGTAAAAACATACTTGGAAACACTCAACTGGGAAGTTTTACCCCACCCGCCGTATTCACCAGACTTAGCCCCTTCTGATTATCACCTGTTCCGGTCGATGGCACATGGTCTGTCTGAGCAGCGCTTCACATCATATGAAGACACCAAAAATTGGGTAGATTTGTGGATAGCGTCAAAAGATGAAGAGTTTTTTCGACGGGGTATCCGAATGTTGCCAGAAAGATGGGGAAAAGTAGTGGCAAATGATGGAAAATACTTTGAATAAAACGTAATGTACTTTTCCTTTACAATAAATTCCTAATTTTTTATAAAAAACTGCGGAAACTTATTTGTACACCTAATATATATAGAACCCGTAAATTAATTTTACTTGCGTATCTGAGGCAAATCCCCTATAGCAATGTTTCATTAGTAACATGTAACCAAGTCTTGTGACAGCAGACACAGACACGTAGTAAGTCAACAACGTTTTATGGTTTAAGGGCGTGTCGTCCACGAATATTTTCTTTGAGGAATCATTAGACCGTATTGGCTATTTATTTACTGGTTTGTGTTTGGTGAAAATGATAAGTACGCTAGCTGCCCGCGCTGCCTTCGCACTGCCTAATATCCTCCTATTACCTTTTGTAAACCTCGTCGACGAAAACGAAAACACACGAAACTTCAGAGGAAAAAACAGCACGAAGCACAGAAACAAAGTTTTGCTTTTGTAATTCAAAAATAACGGTAATTGAATATAAATGAATGTCAATCTATTAATACTGACATTTATTTTGTTAATCATAGTAATGGTGCCATCTATTAGTTATATTGCAATTTAAAATGATGGTAAAGAGAAAAATAGAACATTGAGAATGTTACCCATAGTGGCACATTGTATTGTGTTGATATTGTTGCAAGTCGTGATAGCGATAGACAAGTGGTTTAAACTAACTTTGCAAGTAATAATTTAAAGAAACACTGTAGTGTCTTTAACAGACAAACGATTGAGATACTCGACTCACTGGTTAGTCAAAAAATACACACGCCGATCCAATTGAGTCCAGGCTCTTATGCCCCGCCCGATAATGATTGATTGTTGAAGTGAAGGTACATTTATTAAATTATACATCATTATTAATCTATTAAACGTATTTCTTATTGAATAAGAACATAACAAACAAACTCATAAAGTAACAAATAGGTCTAAGTATCATATTCGTTATTCTCGCGGACACACTTGATACGGGCTTGCGACACACCAGTGTGTCGCGATGCGGTAGTTAAGACCCACTGCACTAAAACATACCAGAAAATCAAAAGGTGTAGAAACATCATGAGTACAACAAGAACACAACAAGAACTAATGGATTGTGTATGACCTCTAAATATTTTTCATACATCTTAACGAGTAATTTGCGAGTGCTTAAAGAATATTGTTTTCGTTTATGATATATAATTACTACTTCTTTTGTGTTCTACATATGTACTTTACCTTTCGGACATTTCCGTGTAAATCTTTATAACAGACCTTAAACCCATGTACTCGTGAATAGTTCTTGACATGAAGAACTATGAAAAATTAATGAAGTATTTAATGTTAACACTGTTCATTTATATGAAATCGAGATTTTTATCTAATACAATGTATGAAGGGTATAATTATAGAATGAGTTCGTACAATGAAACTAATGCTTTTCTCCATTGTTTTTCTCTTATTATCCGCAAGGTTATCGTATCTAAACATCGATAATTATACTTGTTACTACTAAATGTTATAGCGTTTATTGAGTTATGAAAGTTATATAATTGTATATTAATTTAATTATATTAGATTAATAGGTTGAGAACTTATAAACATACATATAGGGATTGCAATCCGGAAAACTAGATCCGTTAATCCGGCGATCCCGGCATCAATATACACTTACCGGATCTGGTACCGAATCACCGGGTCCGGTGATTGCATATTTTGGCAAAAGAACCACGCTATTGCTTGAGTAATTTACCAAACACCATAAGATGTATAGTTTTAAATTTTGCAAATACCGTTAAAGCCGACTCATCCGAGTTAAAATATAAAGAATAGTTGTGATTATTCATAAGTTCATTATACAGTTTCGGTAGTCAGTTATATATAGGAATAAAACTGAATAGCATTTTCAAATTGCTCATTATTGTGATCTCAATTGAGGTTAATTATATTATATTACTTATAATTTTGATCTTATAATCTTAAAAATCTAACTAAGAAGACTGAACCACCAGCTATGTTACGTTAAATATAAAGACACTGTTTTTTTATAGATTTTAATTTGTGATCATATATAATGTTTTCTCTTTTTAAAATTAATCATAATGAAGTTGCCTTGGATTTAGCTCGATTGAAAATGAGACCGGATTGCAGTACCTACCTACAAAACACTCGCTCAAGTTCGATAAAAATATTTAAATATCATTTGTGGTCGATGCATTCGCATCATCAATCAATAGAACAATGTTTAAAGATGATGATGTTTTTAACTAAAACTTTATGCGTTTTTAACGTATCTAAATGTATTTTAATGACCCGATTAGCTTAGTGACAATGCTAGTGCCTGCAGAGTCAATAGTTGCGGGTTCGATTCCTTTACCGGGTTAAATATATGTATGGCCAACTGGTACTTCTTCTGTGAGTCTGAGAATCTCGCGGATCCGCCTTGGAAAAGCGAGATGGGTAAATGTTTATTCCTCCAAAATGGGAAGCCCTTTACCGAGCCATGGGAGCACCTGGAGTGGTAGTGAGGGGCAACTTAGCAAACAAAGAAGATGCAGTTCCCTTGATAGGAACTGATTATTGCCCCCCATAAGACATTCACAGCACAGAAGGCATTACAAATGGATTGCTGGCCTTTCGTAGGCACACACATATGCGATTGTTAAATGTATTGTATGTATGTTGTTATAAATGTGTAAGTATAATTTTTACATTGTAAATTAATAAAATGAATAGGTCAACTAGAATATGTAAACAATAAATAAATAAAACATTTAGTTTATATTCAAATTATTTATTTTGGGATAACCTTACTTTCACACATAAGAAGGTTTCTTTGATCGGTGATGAAACGGCGAAAAAAACTCATCTTTTAGTGACCTCATCTTTTAATTACACAATAACTATTTAATTAAAAAAATACATTGTAAAGGTATATTGGTTATACATAGTATAAAAATATTTTTTAATAATTACAGCCAAATATAAATTGAAAAGCAACTTAATTTACAATGTGATAATTTACATCCTAAGTCCACTAGCATGGCAGAGCGCCTCTGCATTATATTACGTGCGTCACTTGAATACCCCTATTTCTTTATTTTCGGGATCACTACGGGTGGAAGAGCGTTCCACGATACATTTTATTGTAAATTTTTAATCCTTTAGTTAGAAATATTAATTAATAGAAACTCAAGATTTAATAGAGACAGTATGTCGTGAATTTTCTATTTAGCTTCCGAGTAGTCGTACGTTTAAAAATAGTGTTTATTATTAAGTGCGCAACTAAATTTTTACTGTTTTTTATAAAATGCAACTTAATTGTGTAAAAATGCTTACATATATATAATATTATTCAAAGTATTGCTCATCGCTAGCTACAACTTTTGCCCACCTTTCTGGTAGAGTTCGAATACCGTTGCAATAAAAGTTTGTCTTTTGAAGCTATCTACGAATCAAGCTATTTTTCGATGTCTTTTAAGGCTATCCATTAATCAAGCCATTTTCGATGTCTTTATATGAGCGGAACTGCTGATCAGCCAGATCATCATGGCATATCCATCGAACGAAGAGGACTTCCCATTTGAGGGTTCCCAATGTAGGTTTTAAAGGGTTTGGCAAAATTAGGCCGAGCGTTGTCATGCAGTAGAATCTCTTTTTCGTGCCTTTGCTCATATTGTTGCCGTTTTTCGCGCAGTGCTCGGCTCAGTCGCATCGATTGTAGTCGATACCGTTCCTAAGTGATGGTTTCGTTTGGTTTCAACAGCTCTTAATAAACTACACTGACCTTCCCCTGACGTTTTTTTCTTTAGATTGCTGTAATGAATCCATTTTTCATCACCCGTCATGATGCGATAAAGGAAACCCTTCCTTTTTTGCCTCTGGAGTTCTTTTCACAAGCGAAATACGACGTTAAACGTCCCTTGGCTTCAAATCGTAAGGAACCCAAGTTCCTTGATATTGTATCATTTGCAATTACTTAGAAATGGCTCGGCGGGGGTAACTCCTTATACTGAAGCAAGTTGTTCTTGCGTTTGGCACGGCACATCATGTATTTGGTCTTCACACGTCAAACTCCGAATGTTTTTGGTCTTCCTTCGCGCAGATAGTCGTCAACATCGAAATCACCGTCTTTAAAGCGATGGAACCAGTCGCGTCTTATTGCATTACTTTCAGTTTTTCCGTAAACTTTTCTTAACTCGCGATGCGCTTTAGCCGCTGTTTTCTTTGAATGAAGTTAGTAACAATAAAAGTAACAGTTCCCGCAATGACGATTATTTGGCACAAAATCAGACATTTTCGCACAACTAAAAGTATATGACGCCACAATAAGATCACTAAACTTGGTCAATGACTTTTTGGATATGTCAAAGTCGACCAACACTTACTGCTGGAGCCATCTAATGACAAACAGCGAGAATTTAGTTGTGCACCTAATATTATAATTATTTGACTTTTTACGTATTGTAATACTTTAAAGTTAAACTGTTTTATTAACAAACTAAAATAAAATGGGTGTGCGTATTACAATCTGAATTAATTATACAGTCGTGATACAAGTTTTTATGCGCTCCACGTTCTTATTTAGTGTATTAATTAAACCGTTTAACTTAAAAGTTTTTTAAACTATTATTTTTTTTTGGTTTTTTTTTCATCAAATAAAAAGACGTAAAGTATTTTCATCAGGTAATAACGTATGGGACTTGGCAAAATCAATGAATTTATTTCATTGATTTTGCCAAACTCTGTTCTACTGTTCTATAGATCCTTGCTACCGAGTTGTTTTTCACAGGAACTCAAATGTGTGTGCAAATTTCGTAAGAGTCGCTTTAGTAGACGTAGTTATAAAAGCCAAATATACGAACTCAAGCCTTTATATAATCGTTTAATAAGTTGTATAGATTTCTAATTTTTAAAAGTACATTTTCTTACCCATAATTTTAAGATTTTTACAAAAAAGTGTGAGCTCATGAATTAAGTTTGATGGATTAATCCATAGTGACAAATACCAGTTTAGAATTTAATCAAAAAAGGATTTCATTAATTTCATGTGGATGTTTTTACATCATTCTGATTTAAAAACAAGCAAAAACTGCTTGTATGCAGCGAAAACACTAGCTATAGATAGCTATAGATCTTTACGTCGTAGATACGTCTTTACTTTTCGACCCCATGAATGAGTAATTACATTATGTAATTGATGACGTACACATTTATCACATCGTGGAAATCGAAACCGAGACCATTGAGTCCGAAGGTGGTAAATTCGCTTATTAGGTCATCACTTTAATTTTCTTTGCCAATTTGAAGTCATTTGAAATAGATGGAATGCTATGGTAGAAGCGGATTTGATATCAACACGCTCCTCCTTTAACACTAGACTGCCTAGTTAGTCATTTTGACTGTTTATTGAAAAAATATATTTTATAATAATAAAATTTCTAAGAATTTTGTGGCTTTGTTTGTTTGTACAACCGTATGCTGTCTTAAAATACTAAGAAATTGTATCACTATAAGTATAGATTTTTTTAAATAAATTTAAAAACCAGTCAAAATGACTACCTGGGCAATTTCGTGTTAAAATATAATGTAGGCCTTCATCTAACCAAGAAGAAACATAATTAGGTCACACGGTAAAGTCATCTTTAACATCTTACACGATTTATAGTGAATCCTTAAAAACTCATGTACTTTAGTTATTTAATTATATTTCACGATTCATTCACTTCATTATATTATAGCGCCTTAAGGCGATTTACTGCACACTTATTTCCGTACATGTTTTTATTATGCTCTCAAGACAATAGACTCGTGGGTTATTCACAGTAAAAGCAAACAATGGTGTAAGTTATTTAAGAATAGTCACCTCGGAGCACGGGAGGAAAAAGTAATTAATTCTTACCGCAAAAGAGAAACAACCGCAAAATCATGCGAAAATACGGTCGTTTTGGTTTATCAATATTACAAATTAACAAAGAGAATGATTTCTGTTGCGAACGTTTTGGAGACCACTCCCGAAAAAATCTGTGTATGATCTCCTAAATGTGTTCTGTCTGGCAAGAGTTAAGTGGATGGAGGTTTTACTTACGACGATTTTACTAAAAATAAAACAGTTGTATGTATTATTATTTTATATAAACATAGTAATATATTTTATATATTACCGAAATATGTTACTTGTTAAGAAGTATACATAGTTTTATTTTTTCTAGAAACATTTTGGGGTATAATGCATACCCAAATATTTTACAATGAAAAATATTAATTGAAAACTGCTGTTCAGATATTAGCCAGGACGTTAAAGTTTTGTTCCACTCGATATTGTTCTAATTATTTTTTCTGTTTTTATGTTATAGTTAAGTTGGATTGTTTATAATTAAGTATATAATAAAATCTACGAGAATATATGATATGATATATATAGAGGATATAGTATAGAGTTTGTTATTCTTTTTCCATCAATCATATAACATGTTAATTGATTTCTTGATCCAGAATCATATATTTGAATACGAAATGTTGAAATTGAAAGAAAATGAATATCAGTAAATTTACCGCCAGCATTTAATTAACTACATTGGCTAAGTTCTTAATAAGTCAAGTACATGTGAGTGGCTTTGATTATTACTATTAGGTGTACAAATAAGTTTCCGCGGTTTGTCAAAAGATGGCCCCACCAGAAGGTTATGGAGAAATTGTCAGATGTAAAACGTAATATCCCAAGTTTAGTCATCTGGCAACACCATAACCTTAAAGTACTAGTGATTCCGTATCAGCATCACGTAATTTTTTTCGTGCAAAAATGTCAAGTTTTATTCCGAATAAGCATCATTTGCGGGAACTTTTGATTTACTTCTTTAATGTGAAAAAATCTGCAGCTGAGGCGCATCGATTGCTTCTAGAAGCATATGGTGAAGCTGCTTTAAGTGAGAGAAGTTGTCAGGAATGGTTTCAAAAGTTTAAGAACGGTGAGTTTGACGTTAAAGACAAAGAACGCAGTGGAAGGCCGAAAGTGTACGAAGACATGGAATTAGAAGTACTATTGGAGGAAGATTCGTCCCAAACGCAAAAAGAACTTGCACTTACTCTACAAGTGACTCAACAAGCAATTTCACATCGTTTAAAATCGTTAGGAATGATTCAAAAACAAGGAAATTGGGTTCCATATGAACTAAAGCCGAGAGACGTTGAACGCCGATTATGCATGAGTGAAATGCTGCTTGCCAGGAATAAAAAAAGAGTTTTTTGCATCGTATAGTCACTGGTGACGAAAAATGGATTCACTACGATAATCCAAAG
The DNA here is from genome assembly GCA_031353405.1 of Baronia brevicornis. NCBI lineage: Eukaryota > Metazoa > Arthropoda > Insecta > Lepidoptera > Papilionidae > Baronia > Baronia brevicornis. Next base: position 46,187 of record JASFAT010000864.1, read on the forward strand.
AAGAGAAAGTCATGGGTTAAGCCCGGCGAACCATCAACATCGACAGCTAAGCCGAATATTCATGGAAAAAAACTCATGCTGTGTATTTGGTGGGATCAGCTTGGTGTCGTGTATTATGAATTGCTGAAACCAAGCGAAACCATTACTGGAGCTCTCTACCGAACACAATTGATGAGATTGAGTCGGGCACTTAAGGAAAAACGCGCCCATTACTACTCCAGACACGACAAAATTATTCTTTTACACGATAATGCTCGTCCACATGTTGCGGCGCCGGTAAAAACATACTTGGAAACACTCAACTGGGAAGTTTTACCCCACCCGCCGTATTCACCAGACTTAGCCCCTTCTGATTATCACCTGTTCCGGTCGATGGCACATGGTCTGTCTGAGCAGCGCTTCACATCATATGAAGACACCAAAAATTGGGTAGATTTGTGGATAGCGTCAAAAGATGAAGAGTTTTTCGACGGGGTATCCGAATGTTGCCAGAAAGATGGGGAAAAGTAGTGGCAAATGATGGAAAATACTTTGAATAAAACGTAATGTACTTTTCCTTTACAATAAATTCCTAATTTTTTATAAAAAACTGCGGAAACTTATTTGTACACCTAATATGTTTAATACTAAACGTTGATTTAAGTTTAAAGAGAACTAAAAAATTCTCTATTTACAAAACTTACGTCCTGAAAAGTGGTTGCTAAGCAAGCAAACACCACAGACGGCTTGTACTCGATTTGAAAAAGCGATTGTGACAGCGGATGACATTCTGAGTTTCGTGTCACAGATATTACAGAGCAACGCTGTTACAATCGGTAATGGTGTGCGCAGTTAGGTGTAGGTTTATTGCTTCCTTGTCGACACGCCGTGGGAACGGCACCGGAGATAGTCACTCGTTAACGAGGCACGCGTCGTTCTCAGCCTCCCATATCCTTAAACGTAGTACCACCAACATCTCCGTAACATACTCTGCTAAACTTTAAGCAGACACCTTTTTTAAATTACTTGCGGATAGAAAACTTATATTTTTAAATTATATATTGGAGTCACTTATATTTTTTTATAAAGAACAAGTACTAGTTCATAATAAAATCAATTTATTGTATTCATGACGTCAAACTTTTACCCACTGAAACCTCCCAATATTCATCGCGACGCTCATTGTTGAGGTTATAGGAATGCTCTTTACACTACCTTAATTCAAACGACGTATCAATAATAAAATTTATGGGGTGAGTTGCGCTTCTTCTATGGGCTGGTCAATCTATGTGGCTAATCAATTATTAGCTTTAAAGTAGAGCAATAAAAGCCTCTACGCCTTTGCGAATTACTGTCGGACAATATAAGTCTGTGTCCAGTAGTGTCAGTACACTCTACTGGAAACAATTTATCTATTTTGTCTTTTCCAAATATGTATTAGGATATTATTTGAACTCTGCATAAGCATGTGTGATAGTACTGATTTCGTATATTAGTAAAATTGTATTTAATCGTAAAACTCGTGTCAGGAGGTTGATGTCTTAATGTTGCCATATTAGATGCGATATATAGCGATGTAAGTTACTTGTTGGAGTTACTTTTAAATGCAGTGTTTTACATAAAACAGCTTTATATTAAAATTTATATTCTTAAAATTAAAGTTCTTTCTCTGTGCAAAGATTAAATTAGAAATAATAGCGTCTAAATAGACAGAAAAAATAAATTTGATGAGTTATTAAAGATATTTTACATGACATTTTTATATTTATTGAAAAAACTACTCAATTGATCCACAATTTCGTTTTTTTTTATTGAAACACGCATAAAGGAAGTTGGAAAGATTGCGATGATCTTGCAATGACAGTTAATTTTTGGCATTTCTTAATGTATAATATAATATATAATAAAACTTTACACTCATCGCGTCACAGTAAAATTACCTGTTTCTGCGTTTAATTATAACTTATATAGTAATCTTCAGTCACAGTGACTTCAAATAAGGTCTTCGCTTTTATTAAAATTAAATTGTCACAGTTTTAGCCAGACTCGAAAACAATAGATCGTTGCACTCGCAACAGTTATGTCGCTACAAGTTTCCCATCGGCATTCCGTGTGAAAATAAAAATCTAGGTGATATTCTGTAAGCTTATAAACAATAGGTGTTTTTGTATAGGTCTTATTTTGATTGTCAAGTAATTTCCTTATACCGATGTTTATTCTATCACCACTCAATCTATTATGAATGTTGATTATGTTTTCTTAATTTAAGTTTGTACATAATTAACGGACGTTCACTTGACTATTCATTAATGGCAATTAATTCCCGCGGGTTGCGCTCCGCGGCGCTGAGATCGACCTCGTGGGAAATTAAACTGTGTGCGGGCCGTCTTCTGCCGCCTCCGACTCTCGACTCGCCTACCTAGACAGCCGCCCCTTATTCACATATGAACACTTTCTCTCTTGAATTTTTCCGAGTGCATACTGCAAGGGTGTAATTTGTTAGTTTTATATTTTACATTGAGATGCATCTTACAAATTGCCACTTTAAGAAATTAACCTAGTTATAAAAATATATCGAGTGGTAACGAGTCTTGTCTTTTGTTTTGCTCTGCGTCGTTCCACATGGCGCAGCTTATTAAATAATCAAGAGGGTATTGAAATTAGTCTGCGGTTTGTTGCGAGCCCACGTGAGTGGCTCATCAAATATGGAGTTGTAATCAGTATGGTAGTCACAAAGTCCTCTCGGCTTTGGCGTCACAATCTAGAGAGGACATTTCCTAATCTATGTTCGTACTATAGCCTGGTTGTGGGTAGCAAAAATAAATATATTTCTATTGTCGATTTCAGGTATTTCTTCACGAAACGCTTAGCTAATTGCTTTTCTCATGAAACGTCATTTCTTAATTTACCGTTAAATCCGTATTGCGTTATATCGTGTCAACGCTTTCTTTCGCCTTCGCGGAAGGGGAATGCGGGCAACGTGTTGCAATGAACCGAATAGTTGCCGTGAATCGGATCGGAATCGCTCAGCCGCGCCCGATTGCGCGCGCGGCCACGCATCGGTGGCCTCAGAGAAATTGAAGCGTTCGGACCGCTTGAAGGAGCCGCTTCGGCTGCTAACCACTTGCAAAACTTCTCACAATTTAATTGTTCCGAGTTCGCCGAAAACTTTACATAATCCACTTCGTTGCACTCGAACTACCATCGATTTATGATGATTCTTACAAGTTATATTTATTATAGTTTTAAAATGTTCATTCTTTTACGTAAAGCGTACAACCGTTAGCATGGAAGCAGTGTTTGCTCAAAGAACAATCTCGCTAAGGCCGAGGGTGCTCAGCTTAAGCTGTCCGTGTCGTCCCGGTCGCGGTTATGAGATTATTCTCGCTTTGACGGCTCGACTCGGCCGCATGTACCGTGGTGAACTTTTAGATTTAAAATCCTAATTGCCTACTTTGCAACTTGATGCTCCGCTCGCTTTTATTAATCGTACTGTATGAGTGCGATTAATTAAAGCTAGCGCATTAATTTGGTCTCCTATGCTTACAGCCTACTTTTAATGTAATTTATTAATTGATAATATGCCCTCCAAGTGAATATTTAATTTTATAGGCTTAAGCAAGACTCACGTCCGTGCGTTGCTAGGAAGCAGCGATTATGAAATGAAATCTACGAGTTTAGCGTAAAAAATTGTTTTTATTTACCGGCTAATTAATATAGCAGTAAAGTTGTTGCATGTATTGTATGAGTTATAACGTATCATGTGATTGAAAACGGCGGGCGTAAGACGAGAGAACAGTAATTTGTTCAATGCGGCAACTACCGCCGCTCCGGAGATAACCGTCACCTTATTGCCAGCGCAGCGCCGCGCCGCCGCCGCCGCCGCCGCCGCCGCCGCCGCCGCCGCCGCTAACTAACGCTTATTAAACTTGAACAACGCTCCCGCTGATCACTTCACCATCTTGTTAACTCTCCAAACTTAGATTAATCTCTCGCTCGGCCTCGTTGACGCAACAATTTATTTTGTGAAATAAAACGTCTTCCATCGATCTCCATTTCAATACTTTCTCATTTTAAGTTCTAACGCTGCATGTATTTCTTTCAGTATCTGGAACGTATGTAATTTCTATAGTATCGTAATCAATTAATAATAAAATTATAGACACAAATTTCTGGTTTTCGCTATATTGATTTCAAGGCTGATGGTAATATTTTCATTGGAGTATCATAGACTGGTGTGATGATAGACATAGAAATACATTGTGTATAATAAACCCAATAGGGATTTGTCATATAATGTATATGTATACATTTGAGACTGGGGCACGCTGTTAATTGATGCGTGATAGTGATGATACCGCCATGAGTCGTTTGTATTTGTCTCCTTCGTTTGATTAGCAGGATGTACCGCGTGTAGGTGACGAATAAAAGTCGCATCTCCTGACATCCCATATTTGTATTGGAAATGAAGCTAAATATTTTATAGGATTAATTAGTCTTGTTGAAAAATAGCTATATATACATATTATTTTGATTAATAGTAATTAAATATAGAAATTAGTCATTAAAAATGAAATTGTTAAGTAAATTTACTGTACGTTTAACCTAATCAAATATGCGACACAACCGTTCTGATAGCACAATTTATGCAAAGGAACAAAGGAAGTTATCGAAACCTTCCCCAAGATAGACACGCGATTTAGCAGTTGCTTGTTTTCAACTGATATTTGTCGCATCACAGTCACTATCAAGTCTCGACATCTCCATACAATTGAACAGTTTCTTGCTGTTATAAAAGTATACTTTGTAACCCAGTATACAGTACCATTCTCATTTTTTATACTTCACAAGACGACCGTAAAGAACTCAAATACCTAATATCTGTATTTTTTTTTAAATTAAAGGTAATGATGTAACGTTGAGAGAAACCACATCATCACACATTAGGAACACACAAGAAATAAAACGATTTAAAAATTGTCATGAAAGTGTTAAATAAGGATAGGGATTTACTAAATGATTTGGCGATACTTTAAATAATTCAAATTTAAATTCTTAACCCTTTGCACTCTAAGCTTTTTTCTATTGATTATTGGAAATCGTCTTATAATTGGTTAATTAATAGTTTTCATATATATTTTTTATATTGATATAACATAAGTTTGTTAAAAGGAAGAGAGTGTAAGATGAAATTAATGTAAATTAAGATGGTAAGTGAAACTCACCGTCGGAGTTGATTCAAGGAATAGCGTGGTGAGTGGGACACACCGGTGGAGTTCAAAGGGTTAATTTCAACATAATAAATGACATTTAATTTGACAAACATTAGTCCGTCAATAATTAAGCTACTACTATCATTTCGTAGTGAAGTTCCTCTGGTTTCTTATCTATCGTAATAGCACGATATTCAAAGTTTTATAAATTCTATCCGCAGCATATGTCTATTATAAATACATATGTTGGTGAACTTCGGCTGCGGCTAAGACTGCAATGTTGCCATCTCGTTCTGTCTTGGTATTAAAACTAATGAAAGTTATGTGAGTCTACTAGTACTGTCGCCATCAATCACCCCCTTAGTTATTACAGCAAAAGCATGTTTCTTTTCTATCTCAGAATAAATAATGAAAGATAATCACACTCTGTGCAAACAACTACCTGCGGTAGCGGTATTTCCACCTTCCTTTCATTTTATGGACAGTCAAAAGTTTTACTTAGCTAAGATCCGCGACAAGCAAAACAATAACAGAAAATTAATAATGTGTGTTTTTCTGTTGGGTTAAGTGGATTTATTTGGAACTTAAACTAAAAACTTACCGAAAATCGGCCATCAACTCTCCACCCACCAACCACTATACACAACACCAAACACACATTATCACTTTTCCATCTTGTAAACGACAACCGAACGGAAGACAACCGAAAAGTTCCGGTTGTCTTCCGTAGAGTCTACTATACTTAAAGATGCCTCGTGTTGGGGCGAAACACGTGTCGTTTACAAGATGGAAAAGTGATAATGTGTGTTTGGTGTTGTGTATAGTGGTTGGTGGGTGGAGAGTTGATGGCCGATTTTCGGTAAGTTTTTGGTATAAGTTCCAAAAAAATCCACTTAACCCAACGGAAAAACACACATTATTAATTTTCTGTTATTGTTTTGCTTGTCGCGGATCTTAGCTAAGTAAAACTTTTGACTGTCCATATAGTGATGGATTTCCGCAAAGTAATGCCTGACTCCATTAATAATTCCTTTCATTTGATTTGAACATCTGAACATTCAGAAAAAGCCTACACCTTCCTCAAAGGTCAGTAACGCTTGTGTAGTAGGGTAAGAGTACGAATAATGGAAGGTGGAAAAGAAAAAAGTATGTAATGGGAGGGGGGAGAAGGAATGAAAAGAGGACTTTACCCGTTAAAGGATTTGAGCCTCCAGATCCTTATACTACCCTTACGAAACGCGGTAACAATAAAAGCCGGTAACACTTGACGCCTGTTTGTTGTGAAAACGTGTTGCTTTCGTTGTTGACCCAGCCTATACGTGCTACTATAGTCATTTTTACCGCATTTTTGTATGTTGAATCGACATGGCAGTGACGTTTTAAAATGTGACGATGTTTAAATATGTACATATAAAACCGCAGAAGCCGCGTAAATGGGCACACAGAGTAAAGGGCAGTTATTAGTTCTAGTAGCTAGTCGTTAATTAGTCTTTATAATGTGATTACTGAGGCACATCACTTTTTGATAATAATGACAGTAAGTAATATAAACCTCTTTAACATGGCAAGAATAGTTTAGATATATACCTAACATAAGATAGGTCTCACTACTCATTATTGGTATTTTATACACAGCCTTAAGCTAATTTAATATCATTCGTAGCTTTGAATCAGAAATATTAGGCGATTCGTGGACTAATACCAGGCCACAAACCTCTTTTATATTTGTCTCTGATTTCGTAAAGGATTTGCGTTCTCCGACCTACGGCCTTCTCGAGGATTTCCCATGTCGACATTGGCACCTGCCGGCTTAGTTTGGAAACCCAGATTAATGAGATGAGCCTTTTGTAGGCGAATTCGTAACCCAGGTTTAACAGTTTAACATGAATGATAGGTGGCACATTTGTAATGAAAGAAAAATTACGTTTATAGGTTTTAAGATTTATAAAAAACAGAAACTATTTCAATTTAATTTGATTTGTTTTTCAATTTTAAAAAGAATTAATTTATTGCGGTAATCAATTTATTTAGTATTCTCCTCGTTCTTCAAGACCATTCAAGGGCGATTTAATACCCTGTCAAATAAAAGTTGTGCCCGCTTTTCCACTAGGGTGTAGTAAATAGGTAAACTGTTGATTGTTAATAGAATTGGGGAAAGAACCTTACAATGGATTGAATGGAAACATAACAGGAAATGTATTGCCCTCGTTTAACAAGAAGTTTGATATTGACTTCGAATGTGTTCGTGAAGTACTTGTAACCTTTTTTTTAATATTATATTTGTGTCGGGCTAATAGAGAGCACCCTCATAAAGTGAGTATATACGTAATTTGACTAGCGACAGCATAAATGTTACGAATAGCTGAATATGATGACATTTAAAGTCCATCGTGATATTTGCAGGACAAGACTCCCCTTGTTTGTGTTCTAACGCGCTGATCCGTAATGCTGAAAATACTGTAACATACCGAGAAAGAAAAAATGTATTTCTTAGAATAAAATCTATTTCTTCGCAATTTTGCGGACATCGTTTTACAGCTTTTCGGATTTCTATTTTATTTCAGTGATTTTTATTTTATTGCAAATTATCATACAACCTTTAATTTAAACTACAATCATTACTTGAAAATTAATACAGTAGGGGCCCATTGGTATAAATATTTGTATGGCTTAAAGGTATTTATTCCGAGTATAGATATTTGTCCATGTCATTTCTGTATTAAGCGATATCCCAGCGGAATTTGAATGGTAAATGATTTAATACTATTAAAATAAGATTCAGAAAACCATATATGATGATAATAGATAGTATTTAATACGATATCAGTTATTTATAGAGATAAGAGAGAAACCAAACGAATAATTGTAATTACTTTCACTTTTACTTGGATTTAAGTTAGTTATGATTTAAAATTAATTAGCCCATGGTGTATAAACATATGAAATAGACTAGTAGTATAGATATTAGATAAAAAGCTTTGTTTCAATAATGTTAATTTATTATAAATAAAGTATTCTTAAAATTCAAATCATTTACAGAGAAGTCAATTAATTACAAGTCCATCCTAAAATATGTTTTTAAAGTAGGTACCAGTCTTAAAAACGAATTCAACTTCTCCGGATAAACGTGATCAGTTCATTGCCACTTTATTCTACTAACAAGAAGAGCTATGCCAGTAGCAATTGGCTCTCCATAGAATTACTTGGTTTAGAATCTTATCAACCAGAGAAACTCCCAAGTATAAGCCCCATCCATAACTTTGAGCGAATTCAAGCAGGCAGGACATATTTGTCGAAGACTTTAGTCTTCGATGTCTAGTACATGGGCGACGGAAAAATTTGACGAAGTCTCCTGTACGTTACAAAGCCCACTTACATCCTATCGGCTTTTTTTCTCAAAGTTGTGTCCACCTAATCGTTCAGTCAGCTAAAAGTAGCGTCTAGCCAGCCTTATTAGTAGCGCCTTAACCCATTTTTTGTTCAATAAGACGATTTGGCTCCTTTACGTACCTGTATAATTCACATTTCATTTGATACGTACAGTACATATAATTGGAATTCTAACATTATTTAAAATATCTCTAATATTAAAATAATAATAATAAGACGAAAATATTCGGTATATATGTGATTAATAAAAAGTGAAGTAAAATAGCATAAAGTAGTAGCCGTAGTTATCCGCTACTACACTCGCACTAATTTGGCCGTGGCAAAAGATCGACATCGCTTAATTAGTTCAACGTTGCCTATCCCCGGTTGCAGTAGCTCAAAGGATTCGCCGCTCATTACGCGTTGCCAGCATCACATTGTCAGTTCCTGGCTGTCGTTAAATTATTTTTGAATAAACGCGCACTGTGGCGTACATTTGCGAAACTTTTGGTATAATCATTAAAGACTAAATTAAATTTAAGCTTGAAGAAAGTGGAGATAGTGCGACGAGTGAAGTAAGTCACGGAACTCGGGCCAGCAGCGCGATGCGATGTTCGCGGAAAGCGCGATAACATCGCGTGAGAGGTGGGCGCACGGGCACGCTCCGCCGCGCCTTCCCCCCCCCCCCCCACGTCGTTCTACTCCGGTAGATGGCTCGTCACGCTGCGTTAATGGGCGCACAACACGCTACACTTGACTGTCTGCATCGGCTTCTTGCCTCAGTCTTATGGACATATCGTCTTGAATACTAACTTGCTGAATAGGATTTAGGCTTCCTAAATGTCGTTCTTTAACAAAATTTTGCATAGCATGCACAATATTTTTACATTTTTTTATGAAATAGGTGGTAAACGAACAAGCCGGTTTCCCTGTGGTAAGCAATATATCAGCAACCGTCGATCATGAACACCCGCGATTCTTAAGGCAATACAAAATCAAACCTAGGGTGATGATAAGTATAATAGGAAGGGCAGTAGGAAGTAAAGGAAACAGTAAGGAATTAACCCCTGCACCTAAACTGCACTCATTGTGCGAAGCGCTGTAACAGTACACGATTCGACTTGACACCAACATCTATCACTAGTGCTACCACGGCTCTGCGCCTATAAAGATGACGGTATTTATTTGTCAATATAAAGTCATTGATACTCGAGCACACTGTAGTTATACAATAATAAATAATAAATAATATACTTGTTTACTATTCCGCTTATAACACAGTAAAAATTATTAAAACTGTTTAACTTTATCGGTGTTTTTAAATACCGAATGTGAAGCATTGTAATGGCGTTAAATCGTTTATAGGTGCCCGTATTAATGTTATTGGTAAGGTTTCATTGATAAAATTTACCAGGCATGTGTTTTGTAACAAAATATGTGGGCGTAGCAGATGGACGGCGACCGTGCATCGACACCGTAGAGCTCTGATTAAACTTAATTAACTGAAGCCATTTGCTCGCGTCAGGGGTGCGGCCGCGCGGCCACGGCGGGGCGGCCTGCGTGTCGCGTGTGTACACCCCCCTACATGTGTGTCACATTATGGTCATTTGAATACGTATAAGTCTTTTGAATATATATATGTATATTCCGAATCGATTCAAATTTCATCGAAATTGTTGTGTTGGTTGTAACTACAATAATATTACCAATATTTTTGATATTCGTGGTGTAAATTTTATTTCTTTATTTTTTTTACTATGTGTAATATATTTGCCATAACTTCTTATTCTGATTCGTTGAAAAAAAAAGGAACAGCGGTACATAGTTGTGATTGCAAACGTCGAGCGCCTTTTTCAGTGCGGGTTTCGGACTATCGTCGCCGTCCGCGAGATTTATCGCGGGGCCTCACGCAGCTGGCGCACTGCCCATCGCCCCGCGCCCTTTTATCACCGAGTAAAACACGCCCGTCGCGTTAATTTGTTTGTTCTGACGCGGCCCAGCTAATGAATCGCCCCGGGCCGGTGTAGTGCCCCCCGACAGACTTAAACGTTACACACCCTTAACCCGCTACGGAACCGCAAACAAATCGTAAATCACGAACGATGCTGTTTAATTTGGCCCTATGATTTTCTTAATGAACCACCAAACCGGACAGACAATTTCGATGTATAATTTTGGAGTGTCCTGCACGCTTAATTTATCAATAGAAATACTATTGTAGCAACAGTTGGCCCATACTGTAGCCCGAGATATAACGTAGTTAGTTAAATCTAATGTTTCAATAAATATGTAGAGCGCACCGATTTAGCATGAGTGAATCAGTCTCAGGTGAGGTCGAATTCCACCGCGCGCGCCGGCCTACCTGCCCTCCCGAAATATACCCGACTCACGCGCACAACTCGAACGCGCATAACACATTGCTTATTACATATTATTTTCACACATTCACCGCAGACTTCGTGGCGATTAGACGTAATTCATATTTATTATTGAATATGGCTTTCATTATGATATCATTATTACATGCCGATACTGTTAAATTTATATATCCTTTACTTACTTACACTAATGATACCTGTTTATTAATATAATTAACCAACTTGTTTTAGAAAATGTTTCTTATATATTTTTTTCTTTTTTGTGAAATGATATAAGATTTTCTCACTGTCTTTTCTTTTAGTTGTAGCATCCCAAAAACCATGCGATTCTCGAATTCACACGTTCATCCGTTTTTGACTCGAATAATATAAAGAAGGGTTTGTAACTATCAAGATAAAAATAGCATATCCAATGTAACAGCGAAAGTGATATCAAAAAAAGCAACATGCCTGAGTTTAACCCATTGACTGCCAGACATATTTAGAGCGTCTTGCCCTGGGTGCCAAGGTTTTATTTTGAAGAATACATGAAAGTTTACAAAAAATAATTATATTAAGTTACTGATATAATATTGTAATAGCATTTACAGTAATTTTTATTAAAAAAAAACACTACGAGATAACTCGTACTTGGCGTCACTAAATAAAATTCCTGTGGTGGTTGCCACTACGAGATATCTCGTAGCTGGCAGTTTTGATACACACGCTTAATACGAGATATGTCGTAGCTGGCAGTCAATGGGTTAATATCCTATATAATGTATAAAGACAGTTATTTGAAATATAGTAATTGTTATGTTGTTGTGATTTAAACATCAATAATCCTACATATACATTTATATATTTTTTCACTTACACAAGTTCAGTTGTGTTTTCGGCAACTTAAAGTACAACTAAAGTATTCGGTATTCAATTTATGTTGAGACTATAAATGTTTAAAAATGAAAGTCAGTTTTTTTTTAAATTCAGATGGAATTTACCTTATAAGCAATATTTTTATCCATTTAGTATTACCAGTGATAATTATATCTTTTAACCTTGATCTGTGGACCTTATTATATCAAATATTATCACCATTATGCGGAAATTTAATTCACAAACGTATCCCTTTATCAATAACAAATTTAGTTTTAATCGTACCTTTTATACTGCCTTGCAATTAATTATAAAAGATTTCATTCATATATGTTATTTTGTTTCAACGTTTTTTCCGTTTTGGCATTTGGTTCACCTCTTAATTAGGTGCTGCTCGTAAAACTGTCTTCCTCATCTTATATTTACTACGTTTGCCCTTTTTATTATCCGATTACATGGGCCCGCGCGGTTTGCAAAGTGTTCTCTGGCGCGAGGGGAGCCGTTTCATTTGTTTCTTCAGAAATTACTTCAGACCGCCTCGCTGCCCACCTACCAACTCGCTTGTTTGCTTTAAGGGAACATTTCAATTTATGAATACGCAATAATGTGTAATTAGCTAAGATTGTGGTAGCGTTCATTTACGTTGTCAAATCGTATCGTATCTTATAATAAATGGGCACACCGATATGATTACGGTTGTTCGGAGCTTATCAGTAAGCTCCGTTGGGGATAACTTATTACGCTGTATACAATATAATGACACTTACGGGTAACATTTTATTGCGTACGCCTGTAAACTTTACGGGCCAAGCGGTAAAACTCGTATGAATGTTTGAGGGTTTACTTGAAATGTACATATTTGACGATCGGCGCAAGCTGTCGGTCGGCTGTGGATAACGTGGCGTTGCAATTAGCAGGGCACTCGACGCGTCTGCCCGCAAGCCATGGCGCGGACTGCACTCGTGTGTCGCCGCGCAAATTAAAACGCGACACTCGACCCGATCGCCGCATCCTCCTCGACAACTGCGATTCGTTTATTGAATGAACCGGTTTAAAGTTTTTAGTGATAGATTAATTAATTATCCATACTGCGAATGCGATTTATGTATATTAGAGTTCCGAAGGTACTCTTGTTTTTGCAGATTTGGCAGATTGTGTGAAATAGCGTTGATGGTCCTGAGGCGTTTGTAGTTTTTTCTGAGGAACTCGTTACAACAACGATAACAATGACGATTTGGCGACAAAGAGTGCTGCTCAATACTTGAAACGGTGTAAATCACGTGAAATGGAGCACAATAGTAGCGATCCGAATGCTCGTGATTCAAATGTTGAAACGAAGATCACATACATACGTATTACAGTCATGAATTTCGTAGTGCATAGGATTGAAAAAACCTTTATTACGTATAGTTGACAACAAGCAAACGATCCTAGATATGGATATTTTCATGAAATCTTAATATCTAACTTTTCATTATGTGGTCACTACACATTTGTCTTAAAAACACGTTATTGGATTACATTTACATACATATATTTTATATTCTTACTATACATTTATAAATACGAATAACATTCGAACGTTATCTTTTATATATAGCGTAAATAATCTCTTTGGAAGTTTCCGTACTATTTGTTGGGGAAACAGTGTAAGACTAAAAGATTTGTGGCCGGAGAGGGTAGGTCTGGAGGTGCAGTCCCGCGGGCGCTTCTCTTTGTAATTGAGAGCGCCTGCGGGCCGATAATTGCGCCTGCCCGCGAACGCGCGTCGGCTGGGCCGCGTAAATCATGCCCGTTACTCTCCATTACCTCATAATACCAAATTGACTAGCGAGGATTTACAGACTCGCAACGAGCTTCACTAGTTTTCTTTTTTGTGTTGCTTTGCCCATTTTCGGGCTATTTGCATTTTGACCAGTAAAGAGCGCACACACACAAACAACACGCCGGCAGTATACCAACGTTCTGACAAAGCATCTTTTATAGTATTCTGAACTATACAAGTTTAAAGCTATTTGTGCTTCCTGTACAAATGGTGCAAAATATGAGGAATTAGATGTTGCATTGTTATAATGTTATACAACTGAAGTTGAGTACACTCCAAAAAACTGGTTAGGAATATAGCGTTATACCACTTAACACGATAAGAACAGATGTAGTATAGACATGAGAGCTTTTTAAAGGAACTATCTGCTCCATAAAACAGAAAGAAGGTGTGCGATAAAACGATCGCGTGACTTAGCTTTTCGAACCGTAGTGTCGGTGAATGCCTTGATTAGCGGAACATTTTCTTTGTATCCATACCGAGCTATAAAGTTACACGTGGCAATAGATATATATCTGCGCATAGTTTTACATTAGAATCATAAACGTTTTGATTATAAATGTCTTTTAATATTAGATGAAGGAAAACGAACAAACGTGTCATCTGATGCTTAGCAATCACTGCCGGCCCTTGACCCACGCACATTTCTTGAGGACCATAATGTGAAGTTGAATTACTCGTGCTACTATAGTGTAGCTGGCATTATGAAGCATTTAGTCAGCCTGCGGGCTATGCCGACGTAGAAGCATGTAGATCGCTAAATTTATTGCATGTTATCTGATGGGGCACGGGTTCTTCGCTAGCATTTAATATGGGCGTCGGCGTTCGGCACGCGATCCTTTTGACAGGAGATCGTCGGTGGTAATTACTGCGAAGCCCGTGCGCCACGGCGACATCGCCGGCTGTCGAGCACACGAGCCCCTAATTATGGTTCACACCCTGTTCCTACTACTGGTCCAAAATGAACGCATGTGCTTCTGCATGCAAGCTAGCGTACGACACATAGTATCACAGTAGTCCAACTTACCGGCCTCCTCCTGAAGAAGACATTAACACAGTTAAGGTATCAATATCAGCCACAGCAGTCTACTGCTGGACATAGGCCTCACCTAAGGTGCGTCACCTAGCCCGATCTCCAGCTACACGCATCCAGGTAAAGGTATATAGGCACACTATTCGAAATTCATGAGATGAGTGGCTTAGACCATACCTTATTATTAACAGTACAAACATTAGATAAGTATAGTTCAAGGTTTAAAGGATATAAAACTTCGAATTTGAATATTTGTTAGTATTATTTTTAGTACTCGCAAATGTGTTCCGTTATCTATGTATTCGATATTTTTTCGTAGACTAGGTATCTAAAAATATATATTTGAAACGAAACTAATTCTATTACAATACAGCACCTATGAAGGTTTATGATCATATACTAATAAATAATGCGTTCATTAAACAAACTCTTATGAATCAAATATTTTTAATCGAATTGTATAAAGGACTTGCCAATACGTTTTGTTTTGTGGTAGAGACGTGTTGTGCTAGCATGAATAAGTAGACTCGTTCGGGTACAAACATACACAGTATCGTAGATCCGTCTCAATAGTAGGTTTGTTACTGTGCTTAGGTGAGCGCTGAAAGCCAGAAGCTCAGCTACTCTTACTTCTCCTTCCATTCAATCTTATTATCCTACCTATCTCTTTATCAAGTATATATAGAGGAAGAAGAAAAAGTAACTATAACAGCATTTTCAAAATTATAAATACTCCCTTACACTGCATTCTAACGCTGAAAAATCGAAATATGTATGCATATATTGATATTCGAATTTGTTTCTTTTAATCATTAGTCGGAGTGTCGGTGTCGCAACTTGAATTGGAAAAAGTTGTTTTAATGGGTAGGTAGAGCAGGCAGAGCGGTTCTCGTAAATTGATTGGGCGTACGGATGGACTGTGCGCGGCGTGGAATCACGCCAAGTCCAAGTTGCACTAATTGCCCCGCGCAATATAGAAACAATGACAAAACTTCGGGCCGCCTCGGCCGCTTTCGGCCCTCGATCTCTCGCTTTTTATTTAAAATTCGTTTACCCGACTCGCAGATTGTTATTCAACCAAGTTATGTACCAACGACTGGCGCTATAAAAGCATGAATAAACTTAATTACGTTTCTATTTTAACTGAAACCTTACGATGATTATTTTGCTGCGATGCGCCAAATTGAGATGGAAGTTTGCTGAGGAGGGGGGACTAGCATCACTTAACGCGGTGCTGTGTTATTGATTCATACGATTTTTAAATTTGTTAGAAATGTTTTAAAATTTCTTAAGTATTGTTATAACGACATTTTGTAGGCTTTAGATTGTGGGAGAGAAGCGGGACAGTACGCGTAATTGGTAAAGGCATTTGTTGGACATTGCATTAAGCGTATGATTTGCACCGATAAGGACCGTGTTAACACGCGAACATAGCGCTGTGTTCGTACTATGCAATATGAGTATGTTAATGGACCACGAACGTTTCAACCACTTCATAAATATTATGTTATTTGTTCATTGTCGTTGGTCCTTTATTCAACTACGCACTGTTGACATTGCCGCCAAAACAAACTCACCTATATAACCTCGTGCTTACCTCTGTAAACTAAGCTTGTTCTAAACTTTTAAGGTTTGTCTAATAACGCAAGCAATTCGTGGGTCTCCCCTGTTTACTTTCTTGTTTTACTAAGGTGATTTGATGATTTTAACTTATTCAACTTGTGGCGATGGGTATATTCGGTATTAGTCAACTTCAGCAGATTTTACCATGGCGAATGGTTAATACAGTTTTTAATTTTATTTTATTCTTAATATTTTTATAAAGTTTCGTTCCCGTGTTACATCTTTTAACTTCTAAGAATTTATAAATTAAGAGTATTACACTGGTATTATACTTTGGTACTTAACTGGTATTATATTGTATTTGTGATTTTTAATATTGTTGCGTCACAAGTAAACAAAAGTAAATAGGATTTCTTGTTTTTATCGTTGTGCTTAAACCTTAGTTTCACTTACGGCTGCCAGTGAAACTAAGGTTTCTCTGGCGAAAGCGTCGTAACTAGTCTACGCGGTTCTATTTTGCTATAAATATGTGTAAACCTTTATTATTAGTATGGGTTGACATATTGACTTCACTTTAATAACTCTTCGAAACTACTTATATTTTTGTATCCTACTAAAAAACGTCTGCATTGTAACGATCGTCGTAGTCGAAGCCGCATTATTCTCCATCTATATAAACTTTTATTTTGTTCAAACGTTATTTATTTTAGTTATTTAAGAATAGGACATTTTTCGAGTATGCAAATAATATTTTTTAAGCTACAATAAGAAAATTCGCTTTTCACAGCGTTGCTAAAATAATTAAAAACTGCTTACACTTTACCACGGAACCTTCCAAATTTAAATTACCCTAACGAGATTTTTATGCCTTGTAGTTCTCAATACCTAAGATTAAGCGTTGCTGATTTTTACTGGTGATAACATTTTGAAATGGCTATTGCACTAGTTGTCGGAAGAATAAAACGTAATAGAAAGAAATATCTAGTACTCTGATCCTACACCTGGATATATAACATTTAACTTAATGATTTATAGGTCAATGTTCAAGATTCAAAAACCTAACTGAAATCGAATTCAATTTCTCTTACATTTCATGGAAATCTTTAGAATTAGACTCGATAAAAACATTGTGCGTTATATACATATGTGATATTAAAAAAAAGTAACAAGCTTTAAAATGTGTTGTTCTATGCAATGCAATTGGCAATTATTGGATACAATGTGAACACGAAACTAACTCATTATTTATTTTCCTATTTTATTTTAATAATTTGTACAAATTGTATAGAATTTAAATATTTTACATAAGACAATATTATGACTATTTACAATTGTATTTATATTATCATAATAAAGTTGAATAACATTCAAATTATTACTCGCAGTAATGGAAAAGCTATATTGAGAGCAAAAGGTATGTGCTGCCCACGTATGAACAAGTACAGGAGTACGTGAGGTGAGAGATGTTTTTATTCGCGCAACACGTCCGCGACCATCCGACCGTTAGCAATGCGACGTCCTCCCGCGGGACACTGTCCGTACTTCCGAACAGAGATATTTATAGCCGCCCCAAAAGCCGCTCTTACCTAATGTAACGTTTTATGGTGGCCCTTATTACGGTTCTCTCTGGTTGTCTTCCACTACGTGTCTATACAGTTAGCTAGAATATTTATTTATCCTATTTTCTCGGATAAGTTTGCTGTAAAATTTATGTATTGACGAAACGCTAAAATAGCACGTAGGTACGAAGGTTATGTAATTGAGGTTGATCCGTTGGTCACCTGTGTCCTACAAAGACGCCACGTAAAGATATTCTTTGCGGCAATCGTAAATTTGGCCCGTCCCTCGGGTGCGCCGCGCTGCCTGTTCCTCGCCGCATACGCTAATCGCCCTCTGCCAGCCCTCCGCACCCGCTGCTCCGCTTGTCTCGTTTTCGCCGTGCACCCCGTCGTAATGGCTGCTAGAAAGCCTCTTTTGTTGCGCTAGCGATTTGTTATATCTCTCCGCGCTGTTCTCAGATACCTGCTTTGACTCGCGTAATTGTTCTTTCAAATCGGCGGTTTTGTTGTGTACAAAATGCTTTGTCACATAATCTGTTTAGTCGGCCTTCTTCAGAGGCGTCATTGCCTCTGTTTCTATTGTTAATAAAATGAGAATTCATTAGCATGACTATTGACAACGATACACTCAAGTCAAGTCTTTGTTTACAACTTACGGCACGTAACTTGGATTAAAATATGTATCAATATTTGTATAATTACACAAGGACTTATAAATAAATGATTTATATAATTACGGATATGCAATAATTGCACGTCATCACGTGTGCGAATCACTCGTAAGTAATATGAGGGAGGCACATAACTGTACGTGTTATGCTCTGGTGCTCTCCTCGGCCGTTCAACTTATACGATGTTAGATTTGCAGTTTTCTGGTTAAAATAACTACTACCTACCTACATTCCATTTTCACATTCGTTTAGTTGCACGCACTCGGGCTTCAATACTGTTGAAATTGTCTTTGTGTTTGTTGTGTTGTTTATTCGGTTAATGATTTATTTAACAATACCAATTTCTAAAAATAAGCCAATTTCTCTTTTTTTATATATTAAGTTTAGCGTGTTCTATGTTTGTATTAACATCCTTTTTATAGAACATTTCGAAATAATGATACAGCCCGTGACATAGTTTGCTCTGTGACAATTTTCGCCGCGAGGGGCTACTCTCTTCCCCACGATGACGCTGCGGCCGCTCGTTACTGTCTACCTGTCTTACCTGACGCAATAGTGTGTATAGTGCCTGATGTTGTCACTAATGATGCCACAACGCGCTACGTTGTCACCATCTTATATTATCTACGGCAAATGTTTTATTTCAAGAAAACTACGCCATATTTATACATTTTCGGTTTTATATATTGTGGTAGGAAATGTGCATATGATGTAAATAGACTTTTTACTTTGCGCCTCCATTCATCCTAGTTCATTGTTCTTCGAAATTGCTCGGCGTTGAGAGTAGCGCTATGGCTCTAGCTGTTTTGCCTCGTTTATTGTGGGCGCCAAACACTGGGATGCTGCTCGCTTTATCAATCCCTATTTTTGATTTTTTGCGTCGACTCACAATAAAACACCCCGATTAAAGTAATGTTTCAGTTGCAGTGATGCATTTTTCAATCATGTGAATAGCGTTAAAAAAAAATAAATCGTTTTTTTATTACAGTTTCATGAGTTATTTTAAGCACCGTTCACTTTCAGCAGAATTTTTCTGCATTGGTAAATAGATAGCCGATAAAATGATAGTGTTTAGCTTTTTTGTTTACTCGACAGCGTTAAAAGGTTTTGCGAATCCCTCGCGGTACGAGCCCGTTTGTTTTGATTTTGGTATTTACTTTTAATTTGGCAGCAAGCGGATGATACAGCAGCCACGATGACCTATGACTTATTAAGTAAATGCACGGCAGTGCGGTTTATTGGAATGTCTGCAAAAGAAATTTACAGTGTTTTTGTCTTTTTTAAATTAGTCCGACAAATTAAATAATACAATAGTTTCGCTACGTTCATAAATTAAAATTTTGCAATATTTTAGAAATTTTTAGACATTGCGTATAAAACTTTGTTAGATATTATAGTTCAATAGTTTTAAGTATTATTATTATAGATGCCGATATGGCTAATATTCTTCTATTTAGTAAGATTTTTATTTACTTTTATTTCAAAACAAGAGTTTATCTGTTTGCTTTTCCTATGCTACACTTTTATTGTTAGGAAATCTTATGTTGTATATTTCCCAGTCTTCCTTCATTTACAAACTTCAGCGGAAATGAGTTATGTGAGCTGGTTTTAGTCTGTGTCACATCTAGAATAAATGGTTTCAATCGTAAATAATTTATTCAAAGTCGGTCTTATGTCCAAAAGGATTAAATCAATCCAATTCAAAAAAGTAATACATACAACCATAGAATTGATATTAAAGGAGTGTTATAACTGATCAAAAATCACTGAAAGATAATGTTTTATGAATGTGACATTTCTTATCGTGTCGTGCGAATATATTATTGAATGATAATTATATATTTCCTCCTTTTTGTCCTTTTAAGTACATTTTTATTTATAATTTAATAAGTGAAACCAAAGAATTACAAACTTCATTTATAATGCTTGGCTTGACAATACAGCGAAAAAGAAAGTTAATTACGTTCAGAAGACTGACGGGTAGACTTCCAACTGCGTTGACAGACTGCTGACTAAAATCCTTTGAATATTGAATAATTGATATACGATTCTAAATATTGTAGTAGATTCCTACTTTAGATCTTTTTCACAATGTACTTTAAATTCTTCGATGGAAAATGTGATAAACAGAGTAGATGTTATTTCGTATACAAATTTAGATTGTGGAACATTTTAAATAAATATGGAAATGTTAAAATTTATAATAACAAATAAATAAAGCCGGACATGCTTTATTTATTTGTTATTATAAATTTTTTACTTTATTTAAATCTTTATTTTCTTTATATAGCACAGTGTAAATATTTGGGTTAATTTTTTCATTATTTGGAAAAATATTTACTGTATTTAATTGTCTTACTGTATTTTAATTTCTTTAAATTTTCCATTTTATTACCAAATGATATTTAAAAAATATAAGTTCATTCGAAAGTAAACCAAGTAGGTCCTAATTATCGGCATACGCTCTTTTTTATCGATATTATATGCCGTTTTTTAAAATAAATAGTTTTCGGGCTAAATGCTTAATTAATAAAGGGCGGCATATACGGATAGATGAGTTTAATAAACAAATAATTTTACACCTGGTACAACTGGGTATGAGTTTGGAGTTAGGTACTACGTCGGATGAGGGCATAGTTCTAAGGCGACGGAGGCGAAAGCGCTGCTTTGTTTATTGGTCATCATATACATATGTAAGTGCATATTCGCCACATGGTGTTCGTTGAATTATCGCTATATTTTTTTTAAACGACTGTCGGACTTAAAGAAGAGTATCTATAGGTTGATATCAAATATATATGTTTTATACAATAAAATTTTAAATATGTAATAAGATTTATTTTGACATGATATGTTAAATGCAAATAGGTGTTTCGAGGTCGGGGGTGCGACGAAGCAGGTCGCGTGCGTTAGAACATTAAGTTGCTGTCTGAACCTTGTAGGGGGTGGCTTATTGTCTCGCGACTATTAATATTTGTGTTTATAGCAAATTAATTTATTCGGCGCAGACTTTCCATTTCTTAAAAAAATTGCTGTAATTCTAATGTGTTTTATTTTTAGAACTCTTAATCAATAATCAAATATTTTACCACTTACGTGGTTATAAATTATTCCATACTACACCTATTTTTTATAATATTTTAATTATCAGACTTGAAGCATGACCACAGACTTATACCAATTTTCGAAAATAGCACAATGTGTGAAAGAAAATCTTATTTATGTGTGATAGAATCGAAATTTTCTCAAGTTTTATCATTGTTTCGACATATTTCTCTTGGGGACATTCCTATAAATTGGATTCAAGTTAGAATCACGCACTTTGTTATACTTCTTTTTGTTTACTTTTTTTACTATAACTTTAAATAATTTAAGCACTCCTCAGTTTTAGTACTATTTTTTTAATACGAGTTCACTGAAAGTTCTTCCTTGTAACATTAATAAGCAAGTGCAAGCCTAACTTTACTTTTTTTTAGTTAGATCATACACAACACATCTATGGTAAGTTCGGTATTAAGTACTTAATTTTGACTCATCTGATTGCTATTATATGGCAAAGACACACTAGACAAACTTCTGTGTGCATGGAATGGATTGGTCGTTATTTCCGAAGAAGTATCACAAATTCACAGAAAATCGATTTTAAGTAGGTAGTTTTACTGTAAATAAGACCTGGTTAATACAATGCCGAGTCTAAATCCATGATGCCATAATGATCCAGGCTGCCTAAGAAATTCAAGCTTGAGAAACTGGCTTTGAAGTCTTTAGCGACTATTTTCTAGGACGGCAAAGGTAATTTATTATTGATTATTTTTTAAATCCCCTTAAGAATAATTATCATCATCATCAATAGTCATTGTATCGTAAATTTATTAGTCCAGGGAGTATAAATTTATAAGAGCAATGCAAATCTAGAGTGCAGTCGTGTACTGTTAACAAGACCCGTCCACACATTGCGAGTTTCAAAGGCAAACCTGAAAAACACCCTAAATTGTAAATTTGTCCTAAATTATTGGTTTCGGATATTTGCCAATGAAGATGACTTGAATTCTGTTCATTTTGAATACAAAAGGAATAAAGTTTTGCTGTTGGGAAAGCCTTTTATACACATGATGCTTAGAATTGTAGATGTTCATAGACGGCGCTGGTTGTTAACCGTTTGATCTTTTGCCTAATTATTCTAAAAAAATATGTGTACATATATATTTACGCCTATTTATTCGACAAATTAGGTATATTAAATTCGTCTTAGTGAATCCCACGAGCCGCAAGAGAGGATGGAGGTCAGCCATGCATGCTGAGGTAAGGCACCATAGTACCCGGGGGAGCCCGATCCCGGGACGATCGGCACGCTTGCGACTAGGCTCGCCCCTAGCCACGCATCCATTGGCACGGCAGACCGTGGATTGGCGGAGAGGAAGGGAAAGGATAGAGAAGAAAGGAAGGGGCTGAAAAGGAAATGCGGATTGTTCAAAAATCATGCTCTTTGTATTAATTAACAATCAATTATAAGAGCATGTATTTAAACTAAACTGACGTACCCCACAAACGCAGTGGGTATAGAAGTACGTTTTTTACACAGGAGTTTGTTTTACAACATTAAAAGCACTTAAAAAAGGATTTTTGAAAATTCAGCCTCAAAGATAGCTGAAAGAGAAGGGATGAAATTTTGTATGGAAATGCGTCATTTAGCCGTGTATGTACACGGAAATGCGTCATTTAGCCATGTACATGATTGTATATGACATCTTGCTCAATGCTAGTTTGTACTTAATAAATATTTAATTTGAAGCTATATTACAACAATAATAGGAACTTACTAATTGTTCCTAAGGTTATTATTTTAAGACTAAATTAGTGATTTATTGTAAGAGGATTCCCCCGCAATTTGTCACGTGGCACGACTCCACGCCTCGTGCCTTTTCGAACTCATGGAACAAGTTATGAATGGTCTCTATTTATTGTCGGGCTAGTTATTGTTCTCTCCATAATGATTTTTTATAATTTTTAAATCCATTATGTTCTTACTTTAAATGTTGGACAGTTAGGTATTAAAGTAAGGTTATTCTTTATTTAACAACTGACCTTTTTTTCGAAATTGCTAGCCACAATTTGCGGTTTTTTTATGTGAAAGTGGGACGAATGTAGCAGAACTGACAGTTGTAGTGGATGCAGGGCTACCGCTGCAGCAACGGTGTTTGTTGACGTGCTGGGTGGGCGGCGCGCGCGGGGCGCGGGTGCGAGTGCGGGGGCCGTAGCGGCAGGTGTGCGCGCCGCGTCAGTTCCGCGACTGTCGCTGCCCTATTGCTACGTATTGAGCACGATACGATGAGGCTTGATATTATCGCGGACGTGTGAAGTGACTCCGATGTGTTGTTTGTGCGTATAGTTTTTTTGCGTTACCGTTCCTAACATGGTGGTGTTAGAGGGTGGTGGCGCTCTGCTTGAGCCGGCGCTCGCCCTCGACGGTGCGGCTGCTGCTTGCCTGGAGCGCGCGTATGCACAAGCAGATGTTTCGCTAAAACTTTTACCAAAAAGATACATAAATCTGCACCAGTGGTTGTCGCCGGTGACGACGTCGGTCACCGCAGCTTCCGCCGCGGGCAAAGACCTCAAGTTACAAATTGTAAGGATATAAAGTGTACCGTTATGTGTTGATTGCACCTTTTGTTATGAGGGACATTTCCCATATATAACCTGTTGTTATAATTATGGCACAAGCGATAACTAAATACTTACTAAAAAGAATAGTAGGAAGAATAATATAAGAATGTGTAGATTATGTATTGAATAAATATTTTAATTTTGAGTACACACACACACACACACATATATGTATATATGTGTGTGTATGTATATGACTTAAAATTAAAATATTTGTTCAAATGTCTGACACATTTTTATATTATCCTTTCTACTATACTTTATAGTAGTTAATTGTCGTCGTATATGTGTATACGACGTATAATTTTTTGAGTTTTTGTGTACTGACTACGTTGCAAGTCGGTAAAATGTCTTATTATACACAGGCCTGAAGTAGTTTCTCTAAATCAAGGAAACTTATTCCGATGCTATAATTGTGGAAGTTGTTTGACTACATCTGTTTGAGAATGTCAATAATTACCGTAATTGTCCGTATTTTATTCGAGTCAAGGGTAAAACATTGAAATCGAGTAATTTCGCTATATCGACTTTTCGAAATGAAATATGTGCAACTGAACTTAAATATAAAGCGTCGCTTTTAAATAAGTTCTTTGGATAGCATTTATAAAAATATGTATCTTTTTACTTAAACAATCTATGAACACTAGTTTAGTGCTTGAATTTGCATAGTTACAATTCTAAAAGCATTACTTCTATCTATTCGAAGACTTACATTTTTGTATTTTAATATATATATTTTTTTAATTTATTTCTGACAAAACATTTGTTATGAATTTAATAAAATAAGAAGATAATCTTAATTTTTTCGATAGTCAATTATAGCTATATAAAACTACGATAAACTTATCCTCGTGAACTATTTTGTGTCGTGACACTTGAATATATCGTTACATAGAAAAGAAAAACGAAAATAATATAAAATTATATACTTTCATTTTACAAATTACTCTATCAAGAAAATAGTATAAGTAAAAAATGAATTGAGAGAGCACAGTATCGCAGTTTTAAGTTTTGCGGTTAACTGTGATTTATCTTAAGTGAATTTCATTTAAATAAATTTGAAAGTTTTTACAATACCAAGTCGGAAATCTAGCTATATGCTTTTCAAGAAATGCCTTAATTTAAGATATAAGACCCATTTTTGGGTGCTAGATCGTTTCTCTTGTTATCGTAAATGTAACACTCTCATCATGTCGGTGTCAGTATACCTAAAAGTAACGCAACTTTAAATAAATTGCATGTGTCCCGATATTAGAACGCATCAAGAAAAGACCACATTATTATCATAAACAACCGATCGAGGCGCGATTGCACGGTATTACCGATATAGGCAGTATTCAGAACGATCCTTTTATCATATTATTTTCAAACATACATAACTTATCAATTTTTACTTTTATTTTACCAAGGCAACTATTTTATTAAAAACGAATACTAATATTTTGGTTGCGAATGCATATTTTATTTCATAAAAAATATTGTTTTTTATGAAATAAAATATGCCTGCGCAACCCCATATTATAAAAACAAATGAATATTAAAATCTAAATTTTAAACCTAATTTCGGGTTGTAAACGCACATTGAAACAAAAATTTGTGTCACAATTAAAAATTAGTTTCTAGTAAAATCTGTTAGGTCTCAAAATTTTGCAAATTTCATACCATTGAGTAAGCGAGAATTGGGACCAGCGAATGTCTGTACGTACATAATGTACTTTAATTAATCTTATGTCGTACTTACTCTCTTACGGTGCCGAGACGTGGACACTCACAGTCCGTCTCCTCGCCAAGCTCAAAGTCGCTCAGAGGGCTATGGAGAGAGCTTTACTCGGGGTTTCTCTGGTGGACAGAATTCGAAATGAAGAAATTCGCCGGAGAACCAGAGTCACCGACATTGCTCTTCAAGTTAGCAGACTGAAGTGGCAATGGGCTGGACACGTTTGTCGGATAACCGACAATCGTTGGAGTAGACGAGTGCTGGAGTGGAGACCGCGACTCTGCAAACGTAGTGACGCCTTCCTGCTAGATGGAGCGACGATCTGCGCAAGGCGGCTGGCAGAGACTAGATGCGTGTAGCCGAAGATCGGGCTAGGTGTCGCGCCTTGGGTGAGGCCTATGTCCAGCAGTGGACTGCCGCAGGTTGATATTGATGTCGTACTTTGTCCTGTAATGTACTTTAATTAATCTTATATCGTGTTTTTATCAGGAGATACATCGCTGTAGGTGAATCAATTGTTACAAGCTAGTGACGGTCAGCAGAGAGTACTGGTTAGAGAAACCTGGCTCTAAGGTCGCCACACCTTTAGTCAATACGACGATTTGCATACCTATCCTCCAGATTGGGACACAATTAGAACAAACCCCTATTAAAGTTTTGTTGTGATCGTTATTATTTAATCCACATAAAAAAGAAATTAATATTATGATGAACTATGTAATATCAACTCATTATCCTGCTCTTTTTTTCCATTTATAATTTTTCGGAAATCTCAATATGGTGACTTCTATTTTAAAACACTTAAAGTACTTTTTATATAGCGGTTGTAGATTTCGCTTGAAGTATATCAACGATGCCAATGAAAAGTTCGCGGTCCACCTGCCGAGCACCCGCGCGGCCAGACGCTGTATCGCGCAAACCGATCTCTCCGCATTCATCGGTGCTCCCTAGAAAGCTGTTAATATACCTATAGATATTCCATCTCGTCTAGCTTTTTGAGAATTTCGATTTTACGATTCAAAACTTACATTATCCTAATTGAATTACGTCGTTTGTATTCGTACATTACAAGTAAATCATATATAGGTTTTAATCAAAAAGTAAAACACTAGTATTTGGTCAGTACTAGTACTTTAGCAGTTGTGTTCATTATATAATATTAAAAATAGCTTTTTTCAAATAAATTCATCAATCGTCATAAACGCCATTAGAAGTGAGTACAAAAATGTCTATAATACTGTTAGCGAGAGATTATATAAGGAATCAGTATTCTCATAATTATTTTGATGTGTATGTTACAGCATTTATCAGTGAAAACGTCTCTCTCGGATTGAAGCTCAGAAATACCGGCTCCCTATTACCTATATAAATTAATGTAATGAAATTGGTCAGTTTTCATGTTAGAAAACCGCAAGACAGTTATTATTGTCAATTTAAAACTAAGAGAAGTTTGCTTGAATAAGTTTTTACGATTACCACAAAGGTACCCTGTAACAACAGCTTTTATTCCTAAATTTCATATCGATGTATCACTTCGTCCCAATTCTATCTTAGCTGTCTATGAGTTTTCACTAAGTCAAGGTATAATACATACATACATACATACATACAAGGTATAATAAACCCATAATTTAAACAATATTTTGATGATTAGCATTATTTTGGTCAATTTAAATAAAAGCATTATTGTTTTTCATATTTGATTTTGGTTCATTGAAATATATACGAGGGAATGTCTTGTAAAAAAATAACATAGTAGAACGCTGTCTTTTTGTTACTAGTATTCCTTACAATGTTAATTAAGTGGTATGTTGTGTATACTTATGATTTTATTTATATCTATCTAATTAGTAAACATTATTTCAGTTCTATAATCGCTAATAAAGGACATCTGCATCTATATTCTAGATAAGCTGTATTTATTTACTGTAGATATAATGAGAGGTAGATAAGAACTGTGTATGTTCTTTTTAAACATTATTATTTGACTATAATGTTTCTTCTAAGGCAAATATGTCATTACAAGGAAATTCCATAGACGTAGCTTAAACATTAGACATTAGGGCTATGTAGGAGGTCGTACGCGTGCAATCCGCCGCTTTCCTCAGCGCTCGTTTATTTCCGGCTTGCTAGCTCTTTTGTTAAACCTTGTCGCCTGTGTCTGCTTTGAAAAATTGTAATGCAGCGGCATTGTAAGTAGATAGGAGTTGCTGCGATTTTGCTCACTACACTTCGCCTGCCTTCGACACTAAACCAACAAATTTATGAATCGATCGTATTTTTCTAAGGTTGATTGAAATGCACTTCGTTTTTCTTGTTTTATTTAAACAATATTGATCAGCGCTACACTTAACATTCAGTCAGTCTGCTTATGCGCAAATGTATATTATTATTGTGCACGCTATTAAAATACTTGTTATGTTTGATTAGGACGTGTATATTACATTGTTTTTGAGTTTGGTCGTGTTAAAGCTTATGGATCTGTTTATTTTCCTTTAATGTAGAGCTGTTAGATTTGCCGGCGCGCATTGCGGATGCAAAGGTAAAACTGAGATCGGCGCTATGAGCAGGCGGAGTGTACACACACTAATAAACATTAGTCACCACCAGCAGCGCAGTGTTAGCGTTGGTACGCCGTAATATATTTCAGTGGCGGTCATTTTCGACAATTAACCACATAAAATGAGTGAAATTATGCATGCGGCCGACGACGGCGTATATCACGTCCAGTTACGGGGCACGATACCTACCCACCTGTATATTCATTATTCAAAGAAATGTTTCGCTCGACCAGGCGGGGCCCGGAAGCACGGGCTCTGTTAGTGTGATTGATGGGGAGCTCTTTATTTTTACAGTTCATTTTCTTTTTGAGTTCACGCTTTCACTATATCTACACACAAAAGTTTGGTGAATATGTTTTGTTTCTAATATTGCCCTTGGCTCTACGTGAGAAGTAGAATGTTTGATCATGGTATACTTAGAATAAGTGTTTGTATGTCTTCACATTGATAATTAAACATTAAAATTTTGGAACGTATTTTGCGTAAGACATTACTTCGTATCTGTTTTAAACGTGTTCTCATTCATAATATTACCGTGTCTACATTGTATTAAATTGATAATGTATAATAAATATAACAAAAAAAAAAAAACGAATGTGCCTTTTATAATGTGCCAATAGTTAAATAAACAGGGGGCTACATATGCTACACAAAACAAATAAGGGCAATATGAATTTGGTTGAAAGAAACAGAGCGGATCCAAACATTTCGATGCACTCGCCTTAAATTCCTTATTCTAAAACCTATGGCATTCTTACGGTGGCACTTCTGGATAAATGTTACGGCCCTAGTGGCCTGTCTTAACACGCGGCTCTTTGTAATTAAACATGTTTGCGTTGGTGGTCGGAGAACGACTAGATAAAATTTGTGACATTAAACACGCATGCACACACTCGCGCGCATGCACACAAACGAACACAATTGCAATATACAGATGCGCGCGCATACAACTCATTTATTATTACTAATGTTATGTTTGCTTTGGGTATTTATGTATTAAATATTATGATTTGAATATTGATAAATGATAAATTCTTTCGTTAAACATGTACCAATGTAAAGAGTAAATGTCCTATCCTGAATAAGCTTCGCTTCAGCCGGACCTCTCAAACCGTCGGGATTCATTTTCTCTTGCAATTTCCTACAATTTCCGGGCAGCGTTTGGTACACTGACGTGCTGGAAAATTATTTTCCCGGAGATAATACTCGTGTCACGGTTGTTCAGCAGACATATTTATTTTAAAATTTATGATGTTTTCATTATAATACTGTAAGAGCTTTGCTAAATAACGTGTATATTCCAATTACATAGAGCATCTGACTCAAGTTCAAGCGCGAGATCAATGTCCTGCCAGCACCGTCTCGCGTTATGCAATACACTAAGCGATGTTGCGCTCGCATACTTTTTGCGTGAGCAAACGATAGCCATATATAATAATCTTTGAATAAAAGAAAATCATATATATTTGTATTTTAGCATTACATTTGTCTCTTGTATTATTATTTGCAAATAAAAACATTATTTTTCAGCAATCAGTTCAATTACACGTTTCGCAAAGAGTGCTGGATGGTTTTCATCAGAGTATTTCTGGTTTGAATCGTGCGCTCATTCCCGTTCGGCATCACCTTGAGGTGTGTGTGAATCAGCAGACAGTACGCTCGCTCACCGGTGTGACGGTGGTGGTTCAATAATAGCGTTTGGTCTATTTAGATCTCACCGTTTGTTTGCCAGCAAAATGTGTCATTGTTAACTAATTTGAGTAACAGCTACAGCCACCTGTTACGACATACAGATACTTAAATACTTCGTCGAAGTAGATTTCGATATGGTCATTATTTTTTATGCGATGGGAAGACAAACACGCATTTTGCTTCGGGGTTATCTTAAACATTACAGAAGCGTTGCCGGCCCTTAAATGAATTCCCTTAGTGCACAACCGAATTTAAGAGTTTTAATTTTTCATATATTTATTATAAATGTCGAATAAAATGAAAGGTTATCGTTACAGATATTTATAGACTAACATGAATGAACATTACGAGCACTTCGAGTCATGCCTTTCGAGGACAGTAAATTTGTTTTTTTTATTGTAGACATATAATGTAAGCATAAAATTTACAGGTTGTAGATGGGCATTACCGGATGGAGAAATTGCCGTGTTTACCCACTAGCTAGCATTGAATGTGAACCATCTATTACGTCATACCAGTCATACATTATTATCATAATTATATTTATCTTTAATATATTTCAAAGAATTATTTTGATTTATATTAATTCAGCATTGCTTGTCTTAAGTTGTAGACGAATAAATAAAATTTGTATCTTACTAATTATATGTCATGAAAATGAACACTAGGTCTCAATTTCATCACTACTGTTATTTTATGCAAATGAGCAATTTATAGTGATTGTACGAAGTATTCTGGACTCCATTAATTACAGTTTTAATTTTTTAGCGAGGTTGGTCTGTTAATATTTTATTAATTAATTTGAACACGGGTCGTAGTGTCCGATGGGCCGCGACATTGTGGCTAGAGAGTTGGGTAAACATCACAATGTAAAACACGATATCGTTTAGCCGGTTAATTAATTGCTATGACCGGGAGCTGGGTGCCGGGAGCGGGGTTCCGCTTGTCGTGCGCTCGTTATGGAAATAATGAGTGCGATCGCTGCAAACCACAGCACAAGTTGCTCCGGGCTCGCATTGCAGCGCCTACTTGCATTTTTATTGCTTCCATCGAGATTTACAAGTTTAATTCACTTCGGCTGTTATCGACTAATTATTTCACTTTTTCCAATACACATTTTTATATACTTTCACCGGAAGATTACTTTAAATGTAGTTGTATTAAGAAAGTAGAAAAAAAAACAACAGCACAGATCAAGATTTTGTTCAACAGTTTTTGTTTAATTTACTTAGCTGTACGTTTTTGAAAATTTTTATTTAAAACCACCCCTCTAGTCTCTATTTCGGTTTTTATCTTAAAATGCAGTCAGATAGCAGGCTGAATTTTGTCGATACTTTTTGCCTCACCAATGTCATAACACGTTATTTTAAATATGTTTTTCTGGGGCCGCTTACCCTTCCTTATTATTCTGTTTAGACTCTTTTGTTAGCGAACTTTTTTTATTTTTGTTCCCAATTTTGTCTAAGATACAATGTCACAATTACAGCATTGAATATAATTGCTCGATTCCAAAAATTGTTAGTTAAAACAAAACTGTCTCTCACATTGTATTGGTAAAGATATCTTAATCATTTTATTATTACTAAGGCAAACATTAATGCAGGACATTGTGAAAATTATCGTATTTATGAAATTTATCTATTTTGAATAAAGTCCTTACATGTCCTTTTTTGGTTAAGTTAATTACTCAATCCATTGAATCTTTTAATTATGATTTTTCTGAATTATGCAACGTTCACAGGTTTGTATATAAATAAATCTTTCATGCCTTTTTTCTTAAAAAGATTTTTTGTACGAACGATAACATTTTATAAATATAAACAAAAACCTTATAGACCAAACCAATTTAATTTCATAACCTAAAAACGAACAGTTTAT
The DNA here is from genome assembly GCA_031353405.1 of Baronia brevicornis. Taxonomy (NCBI): domain Eukaryota; kingdom Metazoa; phylum Arthropoda; class Insecta; order Lepidoptera; family Papilionidae; genus Baronia; species Baronia brevicornis. Next base: position 78,144 of record JASFAT010000864.1, read on the forward strand.
CTAGATTCACGACTTTATTGAGCCCGTAAGATTGAAGTTACCTACGAGACATGTCACTTGATTTAATTAAGAGCCGTTTTACCACCCGTTCCATCGTCCTAACGCCACGTAAGGCACCCCAGTTAATTTCGTACAGAGTCATTTCAGGGGGATTTATTTCAATATTGAACCTATGTTACATACACCCAACTTGCTCTCCTTAAATCGTACGCTCTTACGCAAATCGGTTTTAATTTTTGAATGTATACATTGGTATAATGATAATTTATATAAAAAATATTAGTTCTCAGTGCTAGCCATAGTATTATGATTCTTTTGTAGATATACGTATAAATGATATAGGCCAGGTAGAAAATCCCTAAATCCGCTCCTGATAGCATCATTTAAGAGGAAATAGTCCTCATATTTCAACTTGAAACGTCCGACTTCAGGTTTTACAAATTGTATTCATTTGTAAGAAGAAAGATTGTCTATTTTTCTCTATATCTTCTGCTTTAGCCTTTTATTATAAATGGTCACACCAGATTTACAACTCTATCGTATTTCTTTCCATATGTTAAAAATAATAATCTTTTTTTCCCAGTTTCGAGTCCTCAGATATGGTTTCCGTCAGGTCTTTTTACCTTCTAGGGCGGGTAGTCGAGAAACTTTTTGTCCCAAAAAAATAATAAAAAAAAATGTTTGTCATAACTATAATTAGTAGTAACTCATTAACACACTGTATATTACTAATCATAATAAGAAACACACTACAACTATTTAAATCGATGAGAATATCTTACTGATAAGCTTCATTATATTAAAAGTTATCAAATTGTGAAACTGTTTTAGTAACTTTCTTCTTCCTTTTACAGAGAATTTATTTTTTTGTGACTGACCAACAATTTGACTCCAATATATATTTCGCTTTTAACAAATAACAAATTGGCTTTCATCATTTTATTTTCAAAATTTACATTATATACCTCATAAATACAAATTACCTACTGCGCTCTCACTATTCTTGTGAATAACTTATCAAAAGAAATTTCAATCAATTATTGCGAATCACATAAAAATCCACTCAAAACAATCTAAATCGCTCTAGAAGACAAAAGTTTTTATGCAACGGGACAAATCTTATTAACATGCTTTACAATTTTCTAAGTAAGAAGTTAACAATATTTTATGACTCAAAGCTGTATCTTGAAAAAGTGTGAAACGATAATTAGCTGAAGATTTTTTTTGTAAACATTCGCTGCCGGCGTCTAATGCGCTACTCTTGTTGGCCGTCATCACGCGTCGCGGGAGAAGTTCGTTATTAATTCATCGCCTCTCAACTCTGCCGCTTTTACTCGTGATACCTTTGCTGTTCACAAACGAACTACCATTTTAGACGATAGCTTTTTATGAAATAAAGTGTCTCAACACCTTATTAGTCGGTTATGTTTTTATTTGTTGAATATAAGCCTAGTATTGTAACAACGTATCTTGACGATTATGGTGCACCACAATCGGCAATCACATGATGGTCAAAAAGCGTCCATGCGGCGTTGATTGTGATATTGTCTGACACGAATGGGCGCCGTGAACATCGCTATGGCGAAGGGCGAATGGGCCGCATCGTGGCTGCCACCCGTCCGCATTTGCGATGCAAATTTTAGCTCCCGCCGCGCCGCGGTGCCAACGTTTTATGCCTTACCTGCTGCGACCAACATAATTATAGTGAAAAATATTCATTTGCACCCTTTATACTTCTCGTTAGCATAACACTATTTTCTATTTGACACTGCGTCTAACACACCATCGTTTTAGTTATTTATTTCCGCCATCTCAACGTTATTGTATCACGTGTAAACAAACACATATCGATAAGTTGACAGAAATTGCTAGAATGTAATCGGTAACCGTAAGAAGTCTGTGAAGTTTCATGAGAAACTAGTCTTATAGTTGTCTACGGAACGATATCACATTTCAAACGATTTCGCAAAACGAATAAATAAGAACGGAGGCAAGAAGCGTACGGTGAAACGGAGTCAAAGCGTGGGTATTAGAAACGCTCCGATTACCACGCTTGGAAGAGCTTCCTTTATAGTTGAGGCAGAGAGATAGAGCATCGCTTTGTTTTGGGGTTTACTTCTTTAACATTTACTTTTGATGCCATTATTTATTTTACACTTGACACTTTATGCATACATTGTAGTATGTACTATATGAATGCGCACGATAGCAAAGGTTGTAAAGTTGTATTGTAGACACGGATACCGGTACCGCTGCCGGCATGACCGCGTTCCACTAACGGTATCCATTCCGAAGTATTTCTCCGGCGCGTGGCACACTTTGTGCGTACATTCACCTCGTACATCTCACTGTCCCCACTTCAAACAATACCTTATAAAGTACCTTTATTGGTTTCCTTACGAGCTTAAATAGCCGAACAACTAAAATCTCCGTTTCCGTTCATCATTTAATGTAATAATATTCTTAAGTTGAAATAAGCTCAACTGATGAATTGAGATCAAAATACCGTTAGAGGTCGACGTACTTCTCACAGCGGTTAAGTAAAAGTTCGCAGTTTTATCCATTATACTGTTAGAATCACTAATATTTTAAATGTTAATGACTTTAAAAGATGCGGCTGTGTCCCCGTTAGGCGGTGAATATTTACTCGTAGTATCTGTTTTAATAATATATGCACAATTAACAACATTATAAAAATTATGTTTTAGTAAAAAATGCTCTATTGTTATCTTTATGTTCACATTCCATACAGTGATACATCAAAAATATGAGATATATTTGAATACCAGTGCAATACGGATGCGCAACATTAACTTTTCATTCGAGAAAAGTTGAAATAGAAACAAAATATTTTTAGCATTAATTTCGAGACAGAATGTAGACCTTGATATAAATGCGGCGAACTAAAAAGTAATTATATAGTGGTAATGTAAAAGGCTGCTAAATATATTTATGCCACTTAGATAGATTGATTATATAAATGGACTTGAGAGCTAAGCCCATTTTTTTTATTTCACACATAGTTCTTCTAGAAGTTATTTGTTTGTACGAATTTGATATCTAAGGCACATTGAGAAACTGTAACTATTGGGAAGAATTTGAGCAATATCAAGCGCTCAAAAATAATAGGGTGGGGAAAAAGTTTCTTCGCATTTTATATGAAAACTCAACTAATTTTTTTTTCAATCTCGATGACTGTGTCATCTTGTAGATTATGACATGATACCGTTGCTGTACAAGTTTTTGGACTTCTGATAAAAAAAACGCGACCAGTATTTTGGCAGTCCTCTTTGGATGTTAATCTGATACTGCCTAAAGAATTCTGCAGAGACCGAAACAGGTGGCAATCTGTAGGGCTCTATGGCGAATGCATTAACATCTCTCAGTCAAACTCTCTTGATTTTTGCTGGCTAATGATGAGTGTGAAGCTGATAACTCATGAATCGTCCTTCCAATCCCATCACACAGCATCACCTTATTTAAACCTGATTTTGCCACAGTGTGTCGAGCCTAGTCGACCTTTGACCATGACCTTTTTCACACGTTCTTGACATTAAAAAGTAACCTTTTCAAAAGTCATCAAAACCAGCCAGTTTCATAGAGTAAAGGCAAAGAAATTTTATTGCAAGTTTATACATACTATATAATAATATGCAAAAAGACTTATACCCCGGCCTAATATACAGTGAAAATATTTCTGTAATTATTCAGTAGCGAATTATTATATAATCGAAAACTTCGAACGAAAAATATAGAAAGATTTTTCAATATTGAATTTCATTATCGAATAACTTTGAAATTAAGATTCTGAGACTGAATCCCACAATCAATCAACTTTTACTTTATTATTCACCTAATAAGCCATCTCCTTTTAGTTTCTTGTGGCAAAATGGATTTATCACAATTAGACAGTTGCCTGAAACAACACGTTTAATAAATTATTTTGACCACGTTTAATAAATTATTTTGACGACTATATCTTATATGAACGTGTCAAAGTAATTTATTTACCATATTAATATAATAAAAATAAATATACTTTATCCCAATGTTTATTATTCTATAAGGGTTTATTTATGTTATATAAAATAATGAAATTAAATACAATTTCCTTACACTTTATCTTGTAATGTGTTTTTTCAAATATTAAAAAAAAAGATATTTCTTGAAATGGATTTTCGTCGATTTAGAAGTATTTGCATTTTGTTTCCTGTTTTACTTAACTGTGTCTATGTTTTAAATCATTTGGTTTTTTAGTTTTGCGAATAATATAAAATTACATTTCAGTGAGATTGAGAACACGTACGTTTAAGCTTTGTTTGTAACGCATTCTATAATATATTAGAGCTCCAATGGAATCCCTGTTTGCTTGGCTTTCACTTCTTATGTTAATGTCAATAATGTCGACAAAAACACTTATAAACCACATGAGTTCAGTACCAATGATTTGATTATATATGAAATTTAACTTTCTTTGTTTGCAATGTTGAATATTTGGCCAGTTTTTGATTCCTTTCCTTAAGGTATATTTTATCATTTTGGGTATTGCCCTAAATTAAAGTGTACGTACGTGAATTATTGGTTTTACAAATAATATTATTCTACTGTTGTAACGCGGCCCTCGGCTTCTTGCGTGCGTGTGATTACTTCGCTTCGCTCGTATTCCTGTGTAATATATTCACATTTTCACCACCTTAGCATCCTTAATGTTTCGTTTCCTTTATTTTCTATGTGCCATCGTTCATGCAGCTATTTAAATATCACTTTCATGTAAAGAGAACGTTTTTGATTAAATTTTTTGTTTAGTTGTGACTTAAAATAGTAAAATCAGTGTCGTTTTAGGGATTGAAGCGGCATTCATTAGTTTATTCAAATAATGAGATAATAGTCGTGGCAAAGTTATAAGAATTTCGGTAGTTTTATATTTTCCACTAGGTGTATCTTTACTTTGTTTTTTCTGACAACAATTCCACTTATATTTTGTTTAAAACAAATTTGAATTTTATTTAGTTGTCTTGAAAACATATTAGCAATGCGCAAATCGCTGATAACAGTTACTCCTAGCATCATTTGTACAGAATACATTTATGAAAACAACCTCTATATTACTAAACTTATTTAGGAAAACTTCATATGTTAAAAAGGTATAAAATAATAATATATGTATTTTTTATTAATATTATATTATTTAATTTTCTGCATTTATTCCATTTTCGATATTGATTTAGAATCGATACATTGAAATTGTCATGAACTAACTACTAGTATGTACATACATCCGACTTTTTGAAGTAGCAATTAACTTAAATTTAATAATTAATCCATATATTGTGATGGTTTTTATAATGCAATTATAGAAAGTTAGGCACTTAATGATATCGGAGAGAACTAACCTGCATACAGATGATTAGGACGTAATCGTCTACCAGTAGAATAACACACATAACACGCTAGTTTCACAGCAATCGCTTGACTAACTTGTTGTGTCACAAACACAATTCGGCTTGCTTATTTAAAACCATTACCATTCGAGTCGTAAAGCAGAAGAAGCAATGAGTGCACACAACCAAAGTTCACGCATTGCTGTTATTTAGGAAAATACTATTTAGACTGGCAACGTTGCGATGCCTGTCCATTGTTTATTATGTAACGATATAGTGGCCACAATCATTATTCACTTTCATAAGTTTATTTTATGTAATTCATAATTTTTTTATATGTTTGATATAATTTTTGAGCATGTTGTGGTTTTCTATACAACTCTAAAATTATTGTTGGTCATTGTTATAATTTGTCTCAGAGTCAGGGTGAGTATATTACTCTATTCTGTTGTATTTATAGCTATTCTTTTGATGCATGTGTTCAAATTACCGTTTGACTAAAAAGAAGAAAAGAAACATATCACATAAAATGATAAAAACAATACAAAATAGATTAACATTTACAGACGTAAAATTTACGTGTTTATATACGTTGCATCGAAATCTATGTTGATCTTACAGTTGAAGTCTGAATCTAGTGCAGTTGATGCTAGTTGTAGCGGAATTATTCACCTTGAATTAGAAGAATGTCATACCTGCCCAACGCACTCTTAAGAAGTTTGAAATATCTAGTCTTTGGTAAAAGTCACCTAAGAATAGTATCAATCGTAGTTTTAAGGATGTTTTTTTCTAAGAATGTAAAAATAATCTTTAGATTTAAAAAAGGTTCAGTATACTATAATTTCATTATAAAAGAAACCAACATTTTTAATTCGTAAGTTAATAATTGGTTAAAGTTTTTAAAAGTGCAGTCTGTTTTTTGTACATTCTGTTTCAGTGCTGTAACAATAGTAACTTTGTAATTGCAAACGCATAACTTTTTTAAACTCAATACTTATAGCCAAAAGAATATAAAAGAAGAAAAACACCAAATCTCTATAAATCGTCACGTTCTTTGCAGCGATCAAATGTGGCTTATTTGCTATTCTTTAGTGTGTGCCTGTTAGCGCATTGCGGTCCGTTATGATCCCTACAATGTCCGTTACTACTTAACTGGATAAAATATTCCCTGCTCTGTTTATCTCAGAAAAAAGAAACGCTAACCGTCCCTTTGACCGAAACGAATATCGTAGTAGCTTTATTTAATACAATTGTACGGTGTGTGTGCGACTCGCAAATATAAATATATTTGGACGGGTGAGCTGTTAAGGGAGCGACAGCTAGGTGCGGCTCGCAAGTCGTCGCTGCGGCGATGACGGTGGTGTTTTACGAGAGGGGTGCGCCGCGTCGCGGGCGCGCCTGCTAATTTTGATAAAAGCATCGTCCGCCCGGGCCTGCGCCCCTGCAACCATCACACACCATTTCAACCAATAAATACCTGTTCGACCTAAAATATTTACTTTTCAGACTTATAAGTTTTCCTTATTTTCTATATATAACGTACTCTTAATTATTTGCCTGCATATAAACTTTTTTTCACGACTTACAAGGCTCAGTGGCGAAGTTATCAATTTTTGCGGGATCAATTACTACATCAATTAAATGTATATGTACATATGGCTTCTCACCATCGAAACGCGGCAACGCAGTAAAATGCTGCCACTTCACGACGATATTATTTTTTCCGCAAGCGTGCCGATCGTCCCGGGATCGGGCTCCCCCGGGGACTATGGTGCCTTACCTCAGCATGCAGGGCTCTGCTGGGGCTGACCTCCATCCTCCCTTGCGGCTCGTGGGATTCACTAAGACGAATTTAATATACTTAATTTGTCGAAAATGACGGCGACGTGGTTCGCCACCCGTCACGTCCTGATTCTCCCGAGGGCGAAAAGCGATCAATGACGAGCCATTTCGCTGCGATGAATGGCAGCGGATGGAGCTCTGTGGTCTCTGCCAACCCCTGCGGGGGATAGGCGTGAATATATTAAAAAAATATAAAAAAAATATTTTTTCCTCAAGCGATCTCCTGCCCATTCACCTTGAGCAAGCGTGGTGAGTTTGATGTGCATTCCTTTGCCAACAGTGTGATAAAAAAAAGTTTTTTTTCTCATATGATAATTATCCCTAAAATACCATGTACAGCTTATACACAAACAACAGCTTATAGTGGTCCATTGCTGGACATGGCCCTCAACAATTTGTGAGGACAATTTGTCCGAAGCCACAACGTTGGTCAGGCATATTGGTGGGTTACCAGTAAATCTATACTTGTCGTACCCGTTAGTCGATTTCCCATTACTAGTCGTTGGCTTCGTCGCCCTTCGTCTGTTCTAATATATATCTAAAGGATACACGCGCAGATTAGTTTCCGCGTATATTTGATCTATATCAAATAATCTGATTAAACTCTGCACTTCAAGTAATGTGTGTTTAGCACGTTGTTATATTCTCGGACGTTCAGATTTCCTTCACCTACCATTTTGATAATTGTATGTATAATATTTTCTTATAAGGAATTGATTTTTTATGGGATAGTAAGGTAAACGATCAAGCGTGTCGCTTGATGGAAAGCAATTTCATCAAACGACACATATTTTGAGCAACTGTAATATGAGAGTGAGTAATTTATATATTACAGTCGATAAAAATATATGCCTCGAATAAGCCAGTCACCCAGTTGGTTCACTATATCATCCCTACCAAGAAAAAAAATATCCACTACTAAAACTAGAATGTGTAGGAATTAAAATTGTGGATATATTTAATACATTTTCAATTTTGATTTTTAACCCTTCCGTTATTACTGGAGACTATAGTCACCGGCCGAAAGATCCCATCTCTACACGATGGGTGACTATAGTCATCCGCTCCAAAAATATATGTTGTGTCATGGTCAATAGGCACAACATTCATTTAGCGACCGCCGGTGGTTCACATTTGTTTTGTTATTATATTTGAAGTCACTGATATAAGAAAAACCCTTCAATCAAATATCCGTCGCCAGATAAATAAACAACTTGTCACTTTATCCACGCAGATCATAGAGACTGAAAGAATGCGACTCATTGACGTTGTTAAAGCAATACAACTCAATGTAATTTTTTTTAAAGAGGTTATGGAAGCTTATTTGGCGGCAATAAGTTCATTTTTATGCAAACGTAAAAACGGTCGTCAGCAACTTTTCACTTCCCAACAACACCACCAAACAGATACCATCACCCTTCCTCAATGTACATGATACATGTTTCGCCTCAACACGAGGCATAATCATGTATATTAGACTTTACGGAAGACAACCGTTAAGTGAGACTTAAAGGTTGTCTTCCGTAGGTTCCCTGTATATTCACTTCTTCCAGTAAAAAAACCGTTCTTTACCTAAGTGTATCGGGGCCATAATACGAACAATACATGTAAAACAACGCATAATATATAACAAACTACATAAAACGATCAATTCAATACTGACGATTTAAAATCATATGCATAGTTTTCTTTTCGAGTGAAAGTTTATCTACAGGTAGAAACATGTTTGTTTACGATATTTATTAATGAAACATAAAAAAAGTTCGTAGTTGTAAATATATATACGTAAGTATATATGGTATAATTATAGTACTATTATATATATATATATATATGGTATAATTATAGTAGTAGAATGAACTGGGAAAGTATCGTATCCTCACAGAAAGTCAGAGGCATGCTAGTAGCATTTTACAGCATTTCGTACAGTGAGTGCAGAGATTCGGAGGTCCTTTGTTCTCCTCAGTGACCAACTGCGATGTATTACGAGATCAGTGCTTCTATATTTGATATTGACCTTATTTGCTCGTCTAATTTTAAATAAATTATTATGCCATGAAAAGAAAATTTTTATTGATTCTGAAATTTTTAGGTTTTGTATAATTTTAAAATTATGAATCACGTAGTAATTATAATTAAATAGTTAAAATTAGTTAAATGTATACTTTTGGTAATTTTTTTCTAAAGATTTATGAATATGTTAGAGATGTATTTAAGATTGCCGTATACAATTAATCATCCATTAAATTTGTGTAGTCTTCGTCAATACAAATATTAAGTTGTAATTCTGACAGGGCGTGGGCGACGTGGGCGTGGCGTCGCTCCGCCCAACTTGGATCCGCCCTCGCCCTTTTCACCTTTTCATAAAATTCTTGTAAATGCTTTTAAGTCATAGTAGGTAGGTGCTCTTTAGTAAACATTTTAATTATAAAATATATTTGTTTGTTTTGGTTGAATATCTTAATGACATTTAAATTAAATAATTACATGTAACCGTATGATTCGAAATTTAATATTTATTTTAATCAAGAGCTTTTTCTTGACAGCGTAAAAAAGTATATACTAACACTTATGCGTATTGCACATATGCGTACTATGGCGTTTATTTTTTATTCTAGCTAGCATGTTTTTATTTTCCTTGGACCTTATTTTAAAAACGATTATGTTGAAATTGATTACATTTAGCGGCTGATAGCAAAATAGATGAGCATCGTCGGTGTAGGCAGCCCGCGGGGCAGATAAACTCGTTAGCTCAAGATATGGCAGTCACAAGCAGCGGCGGCGGTGGAGCGTTTGCCCGCCGCGAGTATCCCTATAATCACATTGTTACTCCCTAGCCCGACGAATGCGATTCACCCCAAATTAGCTTTGTTCTCGATAGACAATCTAATTCGCTACCATCTCGGGTATTTTTCTCTCCGTTTAAAATACCTCGTCTAGTTGTGCACACAAGTTAGAGACAATAAAAGCGAAGCTGCCCTGCTCGCTTGCAAGAACTGGAAGCACCTCGTCTACGTCGCTAAAAGCTTCTTGTTGACGTAACGTTCGATTCGAGAGGGCACAGCTACGTTCGTGTACTCATAATTGATTGCTTTGTCGCGTAATTTGTTTGTCGACACCTCAAGCGTGCCATCCTCTCGGGAGCATCGCGGTGTACGCTTTGTCGGCACCGTCCTCCCCGTAAATAATAAATAAATTGTGCTGTTACTGTTGTCGCCTTCGCCACCCAGTAATCGCTCGTCTAACGCGTGACTAAGTATTTTTATATTATTTCTGTTATTATTGTCTCAGTAATAATACAATAGTTGGTCATTACGACCATATTCTGCAGTTAAATGTTAGCGAACATCTTAATTATAGACAAAACTCGTCATACAGTGTTAATAAAAAATATTTTCACACGTTTATCAATTTGAAGTTGTTCGATCATAAATTGGTAACTAATGAATATAATTAATTTTATTGTAAATCAGAAAAAGATAATAATTTAATAAGCTCTTTTTAAACCCGCGATGGATATGTTTATTTCTAGGTTAAAACATAACTTCACATTCTCTTAAAATTCGTGTCAGAATTGTAGTTCTTTCCAAAATTTTAATGTATAATACAGTACAAAATATTAAAATGAAATTTAGAATTTTTGTATTTTGGTCATAAACATATTGAACTTAATAAAAATTAAGAGTGGCATTTCTAAAAAGCATGCAAGAATGGAATAGAAGTATTTTTAAGAGCTTTTATATTACTTAATACTTGTTTCCGTTTTTTCGTTCATTAACATTGAAATCAATAAATTTCATTATTAAAGACCAAAAAAATGCATACGTAGTAACGTGTTTTTGTACGCGTGAAACGATGTACAAAATTTTCAATACATTTTTCGTTTTTATCATACAGTTGTAACCAAAATTTTAACATGCATCAAAAACATCTATTAAACAAACAGATTAATATTGGATGTTTTTTTACACTTCACCAACCAGTCGAATCATCGTGTATTAGAGATGTTATTATATGATTCTGTTACATCATATTGTAAATACCATAAGTCAAGGTCGAAAAGATAACTTTGATAGGTATGTTCGAAAGGTAACATTAGTTCATATAAGTTGAATTTTTCTTGTTATAAACTTCGCTTTCTGTATCCGTGTTCATAAAATTAATAAATAAATATTAAAGCCAACGTAATGCAGATGTAACAACACGGATGACCGTGTCAGGCGCGCGTATATAGCACGAGCGCGTTCCTCCACTAATAACCCCGTAATTGGTATCGAAGCTCGCCGCAGCCGGATTACTGAACGTCTAATTGAATGCGAGACGTTTCCTCGCCACCGCCGCCTTCCAGCGTCACAGGCGACTTAATTTTGTTGCGGTCAAGTTGCTCTGCTTTGCGCACGTGCGCGACCCTCGCCCGCACGCTGTTCAATTACACCACCACCTTGATGAATTAAATTGCCGTGGAAGCAGAAGCAGTCGCGTTTCGAGATCAAACACGGCTCCAACACCACCCCCCACCCCCCGCCCCGCAGCTCCCCACCCGCTCTATCTGGCGAGAGACTTTAAACTTGCACGCCACCAACCTACGACATTAGATAATCATTTCGTGTCAATTAGCTAATGAAAAATATAATAGGTCCCGGATTGTAAGAAGCATCGTAATGAAAATTACGACCCTCATTGCCATCTGTTTCGGGGCATTATTACATCTTTTGCGCTTGTGAATTTGACAATACTTATTTGAATTCGCAAAAATAATACTTTTATTTGATCTCTCAACATATTTTACGTTGATAAGTATTCATCAAGCATAAAAGACTATATATTATGCATTACTGACGCAATAGAGTATTTTTTTTTCGTTTCGATTATGTAAACAACGGCATATAATAATAGTATGTTGAATGTATTATGTTATTAACGAGTTTATATCCACATGATTTTAATTTAAAGGTTTATCAAATTTCGCGTGACTATCTTAAATTTTTTCATTGATTAACAATAAACATACCAACACTTAATAGATACCTATTTCTAGCAAAGCTTGTCAAATGACCCGACTTTGCTGCTTGAATGTATGAAATATGGATGTTGTTAGGAAGGAAATAAAAATAAAAATTAAATTTATTATAATTAAACAAAATATTATATTGACCATTTCTATTACAAACGCAAAAAATAAGAATCTTTAATTCATTGCTCATCGCACTTGTTACATACAAGTGTGTCTATTGTACATTTTCCGCAAACATATTTTTTACATTTAGAGCAAATTTTCTTGGTTTTATTTTCTTTACAATATCCTATTTGACACCTCTTACGTTGATAAGCATCTTTAGTAGACTTAGGCAACGATCCTTTCGTATTTGTTCTTTCTTTTAGTTGTTCACAGGCTTCTCGAAAATCGGCGCCAAGTTCTTAGCTTGAGTAAAAAATCTTGTCTCGAGATATTTTCTCCTGTCGTTTGCTTGTACAAAATCCAGGCATTTATACCAGCTAAATCAAAGATATTGAAAAAAGCTTGGAGAGGCCATCTGCAAGACTTAGATTTTATAGAAAATTTCCTCGCCATTTGATCGGTCATGTCTACACCAAATTTGGTTTTATTGTAATATAAAACAGTTTTCAGGTAAATAAAAAAATATTTCTGCTTATAGTTTCAGAAAAAAATTAGTTGTTTGTTATGTTTTTAGTTACGTTATTCCACAAAAACGAAATATTCAAATTATTTGCTCCATGTGCAGCTCGTGCATATAAAATTGCAATAAATGCGTCTAATTTTTCTTGAGATAAACTCCAATCGGATCCTAACACTCTCTTTGCTTCTTCTATTGTGCGTGTTTTTATATGGTTCATAATATGGTGGTCATTTATCAATGAAAATGCAATACTGACTTTACCTTTCATTATATGACGTTTTGCATATCCTGTTGGGCGTACTTCTTGCCTGAAAATGTTATGAAGTTTTTCGTCCACAACATATATTCACAATAAGTGTCTCTTCATCGTCAGTATCTGTAGATTCAAACTCATTTTCATTGGCAACCAATATATCTTCATTTTCAGAAAATTCCCCTTCACCAATTTCCGAAAACTCTTTGTCAATATTATTTATATCTTATAATAATATAAGAACTTGTACTGTCTTGTTTGCTTCGACATTTTTCTGGGTAAAGAGTGACCTGTGTTACTAAAGCTATTAAAATAAAATATAAGCTACTTACCAAAACTTTCTATTTTTTCTACCTTTTCTAACACTTAGTTCGATGTTTTGACTCTGCTATACAGGCCGTTGTAACGAACAAACTGAAGTGGTGTGGTGTCTTCGTGCAACATTTAAAGTATTCAATCTTTATATTGATAAGTCTGCGTTCAGACACACACACACACGTGTATGTATGTGTGACACCATCAATATGACAGCCAACACGACGGTTACTCTAAAAATGCTCTCCGGGTCAAATGGCCCGTTGTGGTAGATAACGGTAAACGACAAGTATTACTCAAAATAAACAAAAGAAAAAATATAGTATAATAACTGTAGATTAATTACTTAGGAAAAGTCATGAAGTCAAATGTGCAAAAGCAATAAGATGGAATTACGTGGATTTTCAATGCAAAGGTTGAAAATGGATCATTTGACCCGTATGTTTAGTGTTAGAAAGAGTTTTTCACATTACTTCATTAGGTAAGGCATACAAATTACTATTGTAATAATATACTTTTTTTTTAAAGGGCTCCACCAATATCCGTTTAACCGTTTGCAACTCTAACTGGGGGAACACACTGTTAGAAAGTTTTTCAAAAAGGGCTTTAAAATTACAGATACACACTTCAAATTTATTAACATGACTTGAAGTTTTGCAATAAAAATTATGATTTCTGCTTTAATTGAAACTGTAATGTATTATTTTCAAACAAACTCGATGAAACATGTTTTAAACGCAAAATGTTTTTTGTACCACCTTCACATATCTCAGTATAGCTGTTTGAAACGAAACAGACACCACGTATGTTTTGCAAAGAATAAACAATATAAACTTATTCCAAGGCGCTACGGCTAAATCAGCACAAATCAATGGGTGGGCAGGTAATAGCAATAGACACTGTGGCACGAACAGCGGTTGTATGCGGAATGTTTACAGTAGTCGCGCGCACTTGGGCTTTTGGATCGTGGCCAACTAATCTCTTCTCAACAGGTAAATGGAACCCGAGCGATCTCGATGACATCACACTCGTATTACGTGCTCTCGCACAGTGATTCACCTCATTCAAAATAAATCGAACCGAAATTATTTTCATTTCTATGCCAAAGACAATTGCCACACACCGAGAATGTGATTGTTTTTAAGCCGCTTTAATGTTATTTAAATATGTGAAACCAAAAAATAAACATCTAGCTATTGGATTAGTCATCAATATAGCTGTAACAGCGAATTGTTATATATGCATAATAGGCCGTGGGCATTATATTGCATAGGCCTCCCTCAAAATTGAGGGGTATTGCTGTAATCCCCAAGCTTGGAAGGCCGATTGGGTGAGCAGGATTACTCCTGCTCATGCTATCAATCAATTCAATATTTACAATTACAAGGAATTCTCGAATTATAAATAAATGTGTTATATAGTTCCTTATATTAAAGAATGTACCACTGAGACTGTTTAAATAATTTTATTCTCAATATATAATAAATACATTCGATACTATCTTGATTTTGGGAGGACCTCACAATAGGGGAATTAGTAGTTTTAATGACATAAACGTGGTAACGGTAATCCTAAAAAGATATTTATTATGATAAGTTTTTATTTGATAAAAATTGTAAAAAGAATATTGTGGAAATAAAAAGCAATGTCTTATTTTTATGATAACAAATCCATAGTCATCAAGGTTATAGAAATGACCTCTAAGGATAAAGGAAATAAATTCATATTTTATACTTTCCTTTAATTCATATTCAAAATCCACAAGACTATCTGTCCGGGAGATAGCCGGTAGAGGCAATATGCATACGACAGCAACGTGCTCTGTTATTAACTTTTTTAACGATTGTGTTAATTAGTGCGCTTTACGGCTAACAACCCTTGTGCGCCACGCTGTGGCAAGAAAAAACTAAACGATAAGTTCCGTGCTATTAATTAAACCTAAAGAGTTTGTATTGCCTTATTTGGTTATATATAAATATAGTAGCAAGATTAAATCAATTAATTGCCTTTGAAGTGACTAGAGAGTTTTATAAAACTATGAAAATACGTAAATTATGGAGAAACAAATTTTAATTTGTTTTCTCCCCCCCCAACCATCTTCCTAACTGATGAGGTTTCTAGAGTTTGTACGAATAAAATCTGTGGTATTTATTGAAGAACTTTCCGTAAACAATTACTGTAATATTAACTGCATATATGTAACACTATAATTTTATTTAATGCTATCAACATTTATTTAGGTATTTTATGACTACGCAAAAGCGTACGGATATAAGCGTATTTTTTTTTGTTACAGCAACTGTTTCGATCGCAGGCGGCGGCGGCAGCGGGCGGACAAGCGGCGGCTGCACAGTTGCAACTGCTGCAACAACAACAGCAACAACAATTTCAGTTGCAACAGCAGTTAGCAGCACAACAAGCTTTTACGCAAGCGCCATATGTGATCAACGCGGGCCAGGAGGGTGCACCATACGTAAGCGCGTTGATTGCCGGCGTTCCGCCATATTATGGCGTGGCTGCACCATGGGGAGTGTACCCCGGGCTAGTGGCCCAGCCCGCGCAGCAGCAGGCACAGCAGCCGCGACGGCCGCTAACACCGCAGCAGGGTGAGCAGCAGGTGAACGGGCAGGGGCAGTTTGTGATCCCATATTACGACCCCGGTTCGCTGGTGATGGGTGGGCGTAACGGTACGCCGCTGCGGCTCGTGTCTCCGGGCGGCGTGCTCGCGCCGCGCCAGTATCCACCCGCGCCCGCGCACGCCACAGCCGCACCGCCCACCGCAGCGCAGCCGCAGCCGCAGCCGCAGCAGCCGCAGACTGGTGAGTCATGAGCGACAACACGCTCCCTTCATGCAGACTCACTGCTCATTGTTTCAAACGGTTTTATGAGGGAAAAATTATTTAATATTTTTCCATGTAGAATAATTTCATCCCAAAAAAAAAACTCTTAAATTTCTTCCCACTCTCCTCGGGTATTTATTTGATGAAGACCAAAATAGTTTTCCTTTTTTGTTGAATTTTTTTTTAATAATTATGAATCTCCAAAACTAATAAAAAAGATGCAATATGCAAGCGATAATCCACACATACTCCGCGTAGACTCCTTCTTCTTTGTTTCGTACGATCTCGATGTTTACGCTTATTTCTTTATATTTCCATATTTATACTGACATAATAACTTAAGCAGTTTTTTGAATAATATTTAATGGATTTAATTGTTAAATCATTTTTTTATTGTTGATTAAATATTTCAAAATGAAAGATAATATTCAAAAGATTTCAAAATATTAAGATTATTTAATTATTTAATTGTCATCATTGTATTATTCCATAGCCATCGTAATAACTCTATTAATCATCTGTTGATACTGACGTAATTTGTGATTCAATATTACACTCTAGTTAGAATACTTCTTTTTGATTGAGATATTAATTTTTTTAAAGAATAAACATTGAGGTCATTATGCGAGTCATTATGCATTATGATTTTATATTAATTAGAAAATAAATTACTTTGTTTGTAATTTCTGCATTAATATTTATTATTATCTCTATCTATTGATTCGATTGTTCGTTTAGGAATTTAGTAGTAAATTCTGCCAGTTTTCATATCGCATATTTACAAGTTAATATCGACATTACATAATAATTATCTGTAACAGTGAGTGGTACAACAATAAATTAAGTGTAAATAAATATTAAATAACGATTTATCATTATAGTGATATGTTAACATTTATTTACTTTTATTATTTTTGTGAATATTATCTTTTAATTTATGTGTATGTAAATAAAATTTCACTTATGAGTGACGTTCAACATTGAAATTTAAATGGTACACATGTGAAAATGGAAGTCATAGTTCAAAATAATTACTAACTATAAATTAAAGAACTCTTATCTGATGTTAAACCAAATTAGTAATTTTATTATAAAAACAAGAACATGTACATATGTAATTATTAGTAAAAAATAATTAATATTTCAAGGTAAAATCAATATTTACTATCAATGCTGTAAATATTTTTCCAACGAATTATTTTGTCACGCGCTAAGGAAATATATGCATACTGAGATTTCCCACGTTGTGGAAATCAAGTGTTTTATATTTAAAACATTAATAGTTTGTTACAAATCTTGTCTTGTGGACGAAAAAGAATGAATTATTTCTAAAATTAGGAAAAATAGAAATATACTATTTAAATGTTCAGAACTATGTATTCTATGTAAATATTATTTTCTATAATTATTTAGAATATTGTGCTTCTTTAATTGATTGAGCCTGAGAAGACTTGTTTGACTCTTTATTACACTGAGTGGTAATTGTAAATAGCTTGTTTGTTTTTAACTGATTTTTAAAGTAATGTATATAGCGGTTATATTAATCTGTTTAGCAGTTCTTATGAAGGTAGTTTAAAAATTAACAGTAAGGTCACTACTGACAAATGTTTTATAATAAGTTGCTTAAACTCTTAATTTTAAATTCAACTTGTGGATCGACTTAAATTTACGAGCTCAGAGTAAGTCCAAGGTAGAAAATAATGTTTTATTTTTTTTTTGCAAAATGACACATGTTTTCTATATTTACTTTAATGCGGGGGTTACCAAAGATTTGTTATGACTAAAATGAAAATGGCCCCCGTCCCCCCTTACCAAACTCGGTTCTTTGTAATAAATATATTTAAACTTAAACTACTAAACTTACAAATTCCATATGGGTATTACATTTATTACGATACATTTAAGAAAGGTTCAGGACTACGTCAGACCGATCAGCTAGTACACACAGCAATGAACATTTTTACATAGAAACAATAGCCAATATGGCAGATGATTTTTACAAATTTTTAAAAAGGTTTCCGATTCAAGTAGTGTAGTGTAGTAGACACCGGTCAAGTAGTGAAAGTTTACAGTGTAAATCACTAGTTATGTCAAGTTTGAGCCCCTTTATATTCTTTTTTCACGTCGAGCCTCTTCACTTTGAAAATCATTGCTTTAATTAACCCTTTTGGTTCGAGCGCTCTTTCTGCTGCGACACTCCCTCTGTACGGAGTGCCCCGCTGAAAGTCCACCGTTATCGTGGTCAGTTATATTAGAAATATCAATTAATCAACGTAGATACGATTAATCAATGTAGAGAACGATTGTTCAAAATCAAGGAGTCCAATATGTTTTATGTTAATGTGGAAAATATATTTTCAAGACAGGTCGTCATCAGGTGGACGCCGGATATATCCGGCACCCGTACCGAATGAGTTAAAGTAATTTATAATATTGTACCCACAAACAGATCCGTACACAGTAAATGTAGGCCTCGGCTCATGTCGCTGGTCACATCGATGTGCACGTTGCGCGGGTCAGTGTGGAGCGTATAGTGCGAAGGTATGTGAGGTGTACGGATTGCAGGCGGCGCATTGTCGACGCGGCGCGACTCGCTGGAGTTTGGCGGCGGGGGGCCGGCGGCGGCGCTGCAGGAGTATGCACGCAAGTGGGGGCCCTCGCCGCTGTCGCCACCGCTGGGCGCCGCGCTGCAGCCCGCGCTCGGGCCCGTCGGCCTGCGGCCCGTGTCCGCTGCGCCCGGTGCTGAGACCGCTAAATACAGGTATACTCGCACACACACACACACCCGTATACACACACACACACAATGCTAAATAAGAAAATGATTTGCATGTTTTTAAAAAACAATATAACAATAATAAACAAATTACCCATTAGCCCATAGCTAGATTGTTATTTTAATGAGGAAATCTACAATAGTAGAGTAATCATTCCAAAAAAAAATGACGGACTGAATGCCCAGTTATATTTCCCTTTCTATTCTTTATGTGGTGTAAGATTTGTTTTTCGTCAATCCTTCGTTGGTAACTTTTTCCTTTTAAAATATTCTTTCCTTTTGGCTCCATCACCACATTTAGAATGCTCCCAATCTATCTGTCCTTTTGTGTGAGAATCCAAGTTGCATATTTTTTAATAACGATAAAATGCAAGTGTGCGTGTAAACTTGCAGTCTTACCCTGTAGACTATTTTTAACGATTTTCAGAGGTCATGAGATTCTATACGATACGCTTTCAATAGTTAAATCTGCTGCGTGTAACCAGAAACGGTTATCAGATACTCCACAGACGCTTATCCGTACCACAAAGTTTAAGTTTACACATTATTTAATTCGTTTGTACCATTCAATTTTATTTTTACTTAACAATGTATATGGTTTTTACTTTTATATACTCAACATCTATTATAAATAATTATTGAATTTGCAATTATGATACCTATGTATATATATAGCTATCAAGCAGTTCCTTTAGTTGTAACTGACGACTTCCTGTAAACTTAATAGATAATCGATTAATGTAGTGTAGTATATAATGTAGCTAGTGTGAGCTATTCGTGGATTGCTGTTGTGATTTAGGTGTGTATGATCGTGTGTCACTTTTTGTTTTCTAATATTAATACATTGTATTATTTTTGATCTACTTCGCCGTTCACTTTCAAATAAAGAATTGAATATGTATTATTAGAATATATTTGTTAATTCGTTTTAATGCAGATATCACGATTCTTCCAGAAGCTTACTTGATTATGAAAGAGATATATTAATATATTTGTAGAATGTAATTAATATATTTGTATGTTGTAAAACACTACAACATTACATAACTTACTCTTAATAAATATTATAATTGTTTTATAGTATTCATGTACCTGCGTACTTAACGTATCAGAGTGGTTTGTTTACCATATGACTAAGGTTGGTTCATGACGTTTTGGATATGACAAAATCGACCAACACTTATTGCTTGAGCCATCTAATGACAAACAGCGAGAACTTAGTTGCGCACCTAATACAATGATATTAATTGGTGTCGTGTGTAAGGTTCTCAATTATTGTAGTTCATATGGTTTATAAAGGGGTTGTAGAAGACAAAAACAAAACTGTTAGTTGATTTGAATACACGTGTCTCTTACTTTACCTTAATATTATTTGACTAACGTTACGAATATATATTTTTCAAAATAAATCGACTAAATGACCTTTCTAAACTTAATTACTGAATTTAGAGAATTCCTTAAGGATTTAGACTGGGTGAACAATATGTTATGCCACGGAAAAAAATATATAGGTAGCTTACTATCTATTTAAAAAAAAAAGTACTGTGCGAAGAAATAAGAAACTTCTTATTGAAGGGCAATATCGGAATTGAAATGGTAAATTCTAAAATCAAAAAAATTCAAAATCTTATCTTCAAGATCATTGACGGATATAGAGGTATTCATGTCAATCAAGTTACATTAAAACCATCCTATGATTGATTCTAATTTAATAAATATTGCAAAACCGTGTTGGGTTTGCAATATTTATTACATTAGAAATATTATATCGTTGACGCTTAGAATTATATATATATATATATATATATATATATATATATATATATATATATATATACATATATATACTTAGAAATATTTAGCATCCACGCTTTTCGGATGGAGCGAATATTTGCTGGTTGTCATTATTTTATATGATACATAAACTAAGATATAATATAGAACTTAACATTGTATATAAGCTTTTCAATAAAAATATAGATGATTCCTCATGTACAGAACACGGTATTGCATGCATGCATAACAATTTATGTAATTTGTTGATTACAGCAGGCAGTTGATAGTCCAGTGGAGTCCTAGCGTTTTTCGCTACTGAATGGGTCGCTTGTTTATGTTACAGAGCTGTCAGCAGTTTAGCACAAAGTCTAACGTCAAATGGAATGTTTGGATCATCATCTTCGTTACTGAACAAACTTAGTGGCGTCGGAACTATCTCAGGTTGGTACGGTGTTAAATGAACGTGTTCACAGCTATCGCTATAAATTCGCCATTACTTCCTGACACGCTATTGCCGCCTACAAAAAGTTATTTAATGTTCATATTTTGTTTGTGTATAATTTTTTACTCACGAATGAATAAATCACCAACATATAGATAGATAAGTTTTGTTTCTGTAAATAAATCAAATGTATGATAACATTGACATAGATATTCACGTAAAATAATGGTTTGAGTATGTTATTAATGTTTAACTTTTTGTAAAATATATGATAATCTTTGTTCACCAATAATCTTGTTATTGGTTATATATGACTGGTTTTATTTGCAGTATGTTTTGCTTACATATATCCAACGGCCGTAACGTTGTGTATTGTATCGGCAGCTCCACCATCTGAGCATCTCTGTTATAGTAATCATATATTTTTGTAGAATTGGTGGGGAGTGGTGTAGGTGGTGTGGGAGTGGGCGGCGTGTCCGTCGGTGCGCTGGTTGGCGACAAGCCACCCGCCGGCCGCTCGCGGCTGCTAGAAGACTTCCGCAATAACCGTTTTCCCAACCTTCAATTACGAGACCTCGCCAATCACATCGTCGAGTTCTCACAGGATCAGCATGGCTCAAGGTAAGACCGCAACGCACTTCAATAATACATGCATTCATATCGTCCCGCCTGTTTCTCGTAGGGGTAGGCAGAGACAACAGATCTCCATCTGCTACGACCTCTGCATACTTTCCTTGCTTCTTCCACATTCTCCTCATGTAAGCCCGCCGGTTAAGGGTACTCTTGACCTGGCATTTCCTAAAAACTTCGACAACTTGGTCGGGGTATGTTTTTCTTGGTCTTCGCCTACCGACCCTTCCATCCACATCCGCAACGTAAATTTCTTTTACCGGTCGTCTTTCATCCATTCTCTCTATGTGCCCAAACCATTAAAGCATCTTTTTCTCAACTTTTTGCTCGACGCCTTCTTTTACCCCACATCACTCTATTATATCTTTATTTAAGGAATGGAATGGGATTGTGTAATTCAAAATTACCTTACATATACTTCGTAATACTTTCATTTCCACCGCATTCAGTCTGCTTTCATGACTGCCAAACTCAACTTTCACTAACATACATCAGAGTCGGAACAAGCACGGCCCTATGAACCACCAGTCGGGCCATTTTAGACACAATCTGACTACAGGCCTGCAGGGCTCCATTGATCTGTTTACCAGCTTTCACTCGCCTTTCAATATCACCTTCATATTTCCCATCTCTTGTAAACACTTTAGTAAAATGCCCCTATTTCTCAAACAAAATGGACACTAAAAGTTTCCTCTTAATTGCCTGATTCGGTCGATGCCGATAACGCCTTTAAAGTTTGTTTTTTATGGCTTAAGGAGGCAAACAAGCAAGCGTATCTACTGAAAGCAATCAACGCCGCCATAGACATCCGCAACACAACCGTGCCATGTGGGGCGTGTACGCCCCACGCTTTACAACTGTATTGTTTGTTTTTCGCTTATAGCTTATAGTAATTTTGAATTACACAATTCCATTCCATTCCTTAAATAAAGATATGTGGGGTAAAAGAAGGCGTCGTGCAAAAAGTTGAGAAAAAGATGCTTTAATGGTTTGGGCACATAGAGAGAATGGATGAAAGACGACCGGTAAAAGAAATTTACGTTGCGGATGTGGATGGAAGGGTCGGTAGGCGAAGACCAAGAAAAACATACCCCGACCAAGTTGTCGAAGTTTTTAGGAAATGCCAGGTCAAGAGTACCCTTAACCGGCGGGCTTACATGAGGAGAATGTGGAAGAAGTTTTAAATGCATAACATAACAAACCAATAATTATATTTTTATAGGAATTAGTTTAAAAAATACGCGGTCTGAACGGAAAATCTTCAAAACACGGTGTGGCAGGGAATGTGTTAATATAGATTTATGCAATTAAAAACATTATCTATAATTTACAAGCTAATAAATAATAACAGTATGTGTCCTTCAATGCACTTTGTTAATGTGAACCGCATAATTGACTACAGTTGTCATGATGATCGGACACATAAACACCGCACGCGCGGATTTTAACTTAATTATCATAACATTAATAATAAACAAGTTAAATAACGTTTTTGTTTCGTAAATTTCATAAAATTCAAGACTAGTCGTTAATTGCTACTTCAAATGATTAAGTAAACAGAAAAACATTTTTTACTGATATGATACATCGTAGTATTCAATCATTTTATAAAGGAATATTTAAACTGTTAAATGCTGATGTCAGTTTTAAATAAATATTTATTACATATCTGCGTCCCTAATCGAACTTTCAATAACACTTGGCTGTTACTTGCCTGTTCTATTTTTAAATGAAATTGACACGTGATTTTGGATAAATACCGTTTTCCTGTGTGTAGCGTTAACGAATTAAAAACATAGATATTTCAGTGGCCTTTGATTTTGATACATCGTTACAAATTAACTTTATATGATTTGTGAATTGTTGCTAAAAAAACGAAGCAAACTTAAAATGTATAATAAATGTGTAAAAAATAAAGCAATGGTTTCTGATATGTAGTAGGACCATCGCATTTCTTCCTATCGATGACACAGGAGTGACTATTACGGTAAAAAAAATATCAATGGACAGGGCAGATTCATGAAACTGAGCAATAGAAAACAAACTATGATTCCCAATTTGCTTGTCAAGCGTGGGGATTAAGGCAACACCCTTCAATTGTGTGTGAGGTTAATGCCCAATAGTGCTCTAGTTACGGCTATATTGATGATATGACATTGTTAATTATTGAAAATATAAAATATAAGTTCAATATTGACATTATAATAAATTGCTTTTATTTTGTGCACAGGTTTATACAGCAAAAGTTAGAAAGGGCAACAGTGCAAGACAAACAGATGGTGTTCAATGAAATAATTGGTGCAGCATACAGTCTAATGACTGACGTATTTGGAAATTATGTTATACAGAAGTTCTTCGAATTTGGCACTACTGAACAGAAAACAACATTGGCGCAAAAGGTATTTATTATTTTATTATTTCGTAAATATATTACGTAATATATTTTCATTCATAGATAAAAGAAATTGTTAGTTCCACAATTTTTTATTCATTCATTTGAATTAATGGCTTTCAATAGTGCCAAAATAGCACGAATGATTTCGCCAATGTCACGTAGAAGGGAGAAGACACGAATGAAATTAATAATTTTTATTTTAATAACTTTTTAAAATGTTTTATTTAAGTCCAAATCCGTCAAAATCAAGTTGTATCAACGTTGAACTTGACAGCTAGAATATATGACGTGAAGTAAAGGGACCAGTGGCCTCTATGAACACACATATCAATTAACTGCTTCATTGACGTGTTTACGTGACCCAGATTGTTTCCACACGTCTGTAAATGAATTGATCAATAAATTCTAAATTCTAATTCTAAATTCGTATGTAAAAATGTATGTTAAAAAAAACTTTGTTTTGCAAAATAAAAAAAATATTTTGGAATAAACGGTACATACAGGTGGTTATTTTTGTTTAACCCCTGGTACATACGTACATACGATTTAAAATGTCTCGTTTTAGGATAAATTCTCAGTAGTAAATGAGAACTAATATGATTATTGCACATATATTACAATGATTTGAGAAACCATATATATATTTCAGGTGCGAGGGCATGTCTTAGCATTGGCTTTGCAAATGTATGGCTGCCGTGTAATACAAAAAGCCCTTGAATCTATACCAGCGGAACAACAGCAGGAAGTTGTTAGAGAGCTAGATGGCCATGTTCTGAAATGTGTAAAAGATCAAAATGGAAATCATGTTGTAAGTATAGTGTGTTGTCTTGTCATTATTTTTATTTAGCTGCAAACCTATGATAAAAAATTTTAATTGTCAATTTGTATAATATAATATACTTTGTCATTTAAATAAATATATTTATACTATATAGATAGTATTTTTTAAATTAATGCAATTCTAATTGTTATACTGCAATAGCGTGGTAAAACCACAGCGCTTCCTTCTGACGGTCTTAGTATTTGAAATAAAAAAAAACATTATTAATTTTAAATTTGCGTCAAACAGAATAAAGCGTGTCGTAATCTGCTAGGGTTGAATTAGAATCCTATTGATAAACGTCTTAACATTAGATGATTAATTAGACACATTTTCTTAGACGGCTCAATACTTTATAATAAATAGATATTAAATAATAGGATGTCGTATAAATTTGTGCAGTTAGACGATTACAAAAAGAAATTAAAAAACAAAGACTTCCACAAGAGTATTTTCATAAGTAAGGACAAAACAATTTTGAAATTCAAAAAAGTTGATAACTATTATTATGCTCAAATAGCTATATTATTTAAATATGCGATCACGTTTACCATGTAAGTCTCACGTTCCTAAACTAAGAAATTAATTTAAAGTTATGGCTTGTGATAGGTCAGCCATGAATGTCAATTTTAGTTAAAAATGAATCATATGATGCAGTCAATTATTATCACATTATAATAACAATTATTATCACATTAAAACAAGACTTACTATACACGACTATTAAAAAAAATTGCACTCGTTTTATGATATTACGTAATCATCATCATTATTATTATAACCAACATTCTACGGTAGGATATTGCTGGACTTAGTTCGCTCCCAAGTCGTGCCAACTGGCCCGATCTTCGGTTTTACGCATCCAGTTTTTACCAGTTGTTACCCTACTGAGATCTGTTTTTTGTCAATTGCAGGTACAGAAGTGTATTGAATGTGTAGAACCTAATGCGCTACAGTTTATCATAAACGCGTTCGCGGGACAAGTGTTTGGGTTGTCCACGCATCCATACGGTTGTCGCGTCATCCAACGCATCCTGGAACACTGCACTCCGGAGCAAACTGCGCCCGTGTTGAGCGAGCTGCACGCACACACCGATCAGTTGATACAGGTAGCGTGATAAATATCCAAATTAACTGTATATGCTACTGAACACTGCTATAATAATGAGAATTTAAAAGAAAAGCGAAGTTCGTCTTCACAACTACTAAGAGGTGTCTTTTTTTATGAGATAGGATGGAAACGAACAGGCGTGTCACCTGATGGAAAGCAGTCAATGCCGCCCATAGCCGTTCGCAGTGCCATAGGCATTTTTTAAAAGCGTTCTCGGCTTTAAGAAAAGTGTAGGCTTGATTTTTGAAGGTTCCAATGTCGTTTCGGATCGGAAACACCGCTGCAGGTAATTAGTTCCACACGGTAATGGTGCGTAGAAAAAAGTTTCTAGAAAAACGTACCGTACTGGATCGTCGTTCATCCAGATGGTGGGGATTAAACAACCTTAGTAGTGTACCAATTTTTAAATATTTTTCATGTTTTTTTTACAATATGTATAGGCGATTATATAATAGCTTTACTAATTTTGACTACTTTTTTATCCATTGATGAGGAAGGCAAACGAGCAAGCAGGTTAGTATACTTCCATCACCCAAGCGTACTTTCAGATTAACCCCTTAACCTACGCTTTACGTTCGAGAATTTTGGGCCGAAAACGTATACAAGCTCGCGCAATCATCGAGCCATTCGCACGCCTGTTTGTAAATATTACGAGCGTCGGGACTACCCGCGAAACATTGGGGGCCATTTTTCACAACGTACTGACCCAACAGCATCAAAATTAAGGACGTTCAAGTTTGCCAAAAAAATAAATAGAGTTGCCAATATATAGAGTTTGAGAAAAAGTAATATATAGAGTTTGCCAAAAAAATAAAAAAACGTAGACAATCAACGTGGGAGTGTAAGAAGTGCAAAGGTGCAGAATGTTTTGAAATGTGTCACACCATTGCAGATTATCAATTTTGTTTTTAACAATTACTGATTTTCGTATAAATAAACTTTTTGTACTACCTGTATCTAACACAATTATTGCATCAGGTTGTAATAATCAAATATTCCACAAATATTTATAATGTTAAAAGGGCGCCACCGCTAATATTTATATTTGACCCGATGATCGTACTACGGGCTGTGCCCTTAATATTTAGGGGTTAACCTACGATATTTATATTTGGCCCTATCATCGTACTACGGGATATGCCCATAATGTTCACTTTTGGAACAATCAGCGTACTAGGAGCTATTAAACGCATAGTTTTAGGTTAAGGGGTTAAATAATGAGTAGGGTGTAATGAAAAGTAGGTTCACTATTGGATCGTGGTGGCACTTATCATACAAAATACAAGGCTCAGCCGGCCGGTTGTGACATGACTTTGACTAAAAAATTTTTCTATAATTCCACTTTGGCTCAGACTTATATTGATGCATGTCGGACGCACAGGACCAGTACGGCAACTACGTGGTGCAGCATGTGCTGGAGCACGGCGCGGCGGAGGACCGCTCGCGGCTGGTGGCGGCGGTGCGCGGCAAGGTGCTGCAGCTTTCGCAGCACAAATTTGCCTCCAACGTGGTCGAGAAGTGCGTCACCCACGCCACCAGAAACGAGCGGGCGCTGCTCATCGACGAGCTTTGCGGCTTCAACGACAGGTGGGTGCAAACGCCCTTCGTCCGACATAAACGCTATGTAACCCTTTCGCGCCATGTTGCTAGAACTCTGACCGTGATGTGACTCAAAACACACAGTCAGTTACAGGCCGAGTGCCAGTCACAAAACACGCGTCCCACATTCTGTATAAAGCTTGGCGAATGTGATAACACTGAGAACAATTCCAACAGAATTCGCTGAAAGCTTTAACCTTGAAAAGAACGAACGAACGGGTATAAAGAGCGTAAATATACGTTCATGCCATAAATCCCTTAATTCATACTTTACATGAGATACTTCGATTAATTTGATTCGATTAATCGAGTATCTGGCAACGCTGCATGCCTTAAACAATTGTCTATCATGAAATTAAATGTGTTTCCTGCAGTAAACGAGAAATAAGCTTTAGCATACCAAAATTGATTATTAATATAATATTATGTTCAGCTTTAAATACTCTAGTAATTTCGTTGTATTAAATAGGTAAAAATATTTATATGAACATTATAATATAATATTTGAAAAAATAAATTATGATTATAATTGTTTATATTTTAGGAAGTAAGATGATATTACTGAATATATAATAAACATCATTGTAAAATTTAGAGAACATGAAACGACTTCTAATAACATTCCGTACTTCAGTGTCAACTACTCAGTAATGCGCTCCATTCACAGCGATTACAATTTGACGCAAGCGCGCTGTAGCGGAAGGCTTAAATGATGGGGAGAAAAAAATATGGATGCGATAGGCTATATAACGAGTAAAAGAGTTATCTACTCATAACCAATTACTGCCGTTTATGAATATTTTCAGTACTACGGGTACTGCAGACGAATCGTTTACCTTAGGGTGACAATGTGAATAATGGAAGGAAAATAGGAAATAAAGAAATTGGGCCCTGCACTTACCATATAAAACACGGCTCCGCAGTAAAATGCTACCACTTGACGGCGATATTACATAAGCCATTTCTTTACCCTTTCCCTAGCCTTTTCACTTGTCTGCAGCTCACGCCCTTATTATCGCGTATTTCTCTGAAGACTATGCTTATGTTTTTTATAGTCATGTTATTAATTTATTTTTTGAAATAAAAATATTTCTATATATTTTCGAAATGTTGCATAAAACGAAAGTTAATGCTTGTCACCCTACGATAACACATAATAACATAACTTTTCCCTGGCATATTAAGGCTGCATATTGCATACAGCGTAACGTGACGTTAGTAGTAGTACGTAAGACGTCACATAAACTAGCAAAAAGTGTAATAGAAAAAAGAGAAAGATGTAAATGTTTAAGATTAAATTTTTGTTTAATTTTAAAACAATTCAGTATCTTTTAAAATTTTGTAATGTACTCGTCGTATTTTTGGTTAATATTTATGTAATTTTAAAAAACAAAATGATATATGTTCATTTTATGTTGCTCACTTGGTTACAGTGCACTTCACGTGATGATGAAGGATCAGTATGCAAACTATGTGGTGCAGAAAATGATTGATGTTGCGGAGCCGACACAGCGCAAGGTGTTGATGCACAAGATTCGGCCGCACATCGGCTCGCTGCGCAAGTACACCTACGGCAAGCATATCATCGCTAAGCTGGAGAAATTCTTTATGAAGGCGCCCGAGTTGGGGCCGATTGGTCCACCGCCTCCCAACCCGGTCCTGTAGTCTGCGAAATAAAGTATTAACCCTTCGTATGACTAAAGTCCAACCACACAAATGTCCTAGTGTACTGAATTTGAGTAATTTTAAAAATGTCACGTCATTAAAATGTCCAATTACATAAATTTAAAAAATTGATTTGAGATTTTGTTATGACATGTATATAAAATGTTTTTTTAATGCAAATAAAATATAAAATATCTAAAAGTTAGTTTGCTACTGTTAGGTGGTAAAGAGCACTGTGTGCTCTTTTGTAGGGTATTAAAAGTAATAAATAAGAGTATTATTTCTTTTAGCTTTATAGAAGTTATTATTTATTTAATTTTTATTGCTCTATAAAATGAAATAGCCTTTGATTGTACTGTAAATTGTGAAATAAATGTATGCCTGCATGATGATTATAATTGGACATTTTTCGCTGGAGGCATTGCAATAATGGTACAGTTTTAGTATTGGGCGGAGGTTGTGCGAAGGGTAGAGATGTCCGCGGAGTGTCTGATGCGACGGCGCGGGTATCCTCCGCCTATTATAAATTTTGTGAATATATGCGATTGTACATTTTTGTAACTATAGAGAGCTCGCGCCCTGTAAAATCTCGTCTAGATATTAATTGTGTTGTGCACCCCGCCGTGGCCGTGGCCGTGGGCGTGGACCTGCCGTACTGTACATACGTAGCGGCGGACGGCGGACGGCGGACGGCGGACTTATGTACAGAGCGATACGACATGTACCGTGTGTACCTAC
This sequence comes from Baronia brevicornis, assembly GCA_031353405.1. Classification (NCBI taxonomy): domain Eukaryota; kingdom Metazoa; phylum Arthropoda; class Insecta; order Lepidoptera; family Papilionidae; genus Baronia; species Baronia brevicornis. The sequence continues at coordinate 108,366 of JASFAT010000864.1, forward strand.
TGTAACTGTAATAGTTGTAAAGCAAAGCGTCGACGCCGACCGGAGCTCGGCCGTCGCGTCTCCGCGGCGTAGCGTGGCGTAGCGTTCGTTGCGTAGCGTGGCGTAGCGTAGCGTTCGTTGCGTTTTTAGGCATAAGTGTTTTAGTATTATTCGTTGTTCGTATGAATCTATGTATAAATATTTGAACGTCTCTCATTCTCGTGTAATTTATGAATCAAAGGAAAGCTGCGGTAAATTGTACCCGGGCGTTTCCGTAATTTAGCTCGTTGTAGATTTACTATTAGCTGGGCTAGGGGACCTTGAATCTTCTTTGAGTGAAGAAATGCCGCAGGCAGTTCTAGACAATCGGCACTATAGTCGTGATTATAATAATATTATTATTTTGTACTATTATGCTTCAAGTTGAGCTCTCGTTTAAGTTTTAAACCGGCTTTAAAATCGTACAGAAATATCGAATATTGCGCCGGAATGTATAGTTTGTCGTTTATAATTTGTGAAAATGATATTTTTGTATATTTTTATGTAACTAATTTAAGTTATTTAGTTGATGGAGTCTCCGAAATGGGAGCTAGCGCTGATAGAGTGGGCGATGCTTATGTTGTAGTGGTTAACGTTAGGTTATAGTGATGATTGTAAAGTCCTGTACTGATAGTTGTAGTCCCGAGGTCTGCCTTGCCGGTCGCACGTCACAAGCGTAGCTGCTCCTCATTCCCCCATGTGTAATTATTTTTATAGGAAGCGTAGTTTCCTACGACACCTCAGATTTTTTACGTCTAGATGTAATTGAAAATAAAATTATTGTATATGGCTGTACAAAAATGTTAACACAATGATTTGTAAAACCTGTATGTGATGGAATAAGGCGGGGCGTCAAGAGCAACGAGGGGTGACTGATCGCTGCTCCGGCCGTCTCGTCTTGTAGGTTGTACTAGATAACATTTATATGATGATCCATCTATTTAGACATTAATTAATAAAGCATTTCTGTAATAATATTACAAAGCACCCGTCTTTTTATTTAACACTGCCCATTTTTATTATTATCAACACTGACAATATGTGTACAAGAATAAACATGCTATTGCACTTTAAACATTAACTTTAATTTTGAAATTTGAAATTCTTAAAAAATTCCTAATAATCCTATATATTTCCATTTGGTTTAGTATGTATGTGCGTGCGTGCGCGTACTAGTGAGTTTAAATTAAATAATATCTATTATAGATACCTCAAGGATAGCACGAGTGGTAAGGTTACGAACGACATTTCTGGGAACCCAAATCTTTCGCAGGGTCTTGTAAAAAGATAAACCGTCTTGTCCGACAATTTTCAACAGATGTCGGTTTTATTGTGATTAAAGCTTTTATAAGGAAGTTAATAATAATTCTGTTCGTAAAAGCATAGGGTACATGTCTTTATAGTTTTTTTTTGTTGACTTTCTATTAACAAAACTACAGGGTTGTGTACTGTGGAGCTATTGGTACAAAGAGTACCCGACATATTTTCAGTCTGCAATAAGAATCTTTCACAGACGAATTCAGTGAAAGAATGACGGTGATAAAACCTGTTTTGTATTTGCAGACTTTTTAGACATCGAACCCAAAACGCAATTGTCAATTTGCAACATTTTAGTTTCAAAGGAAAATTAGGGTTGAAAGCGGAAGTCACATGTCTTTAAAATTTAAGAGTATCGTATATAGAACTACAACTACGATATTTCCATTTATTCATAAAATAGTATTATGAAAAATATGCTTCCATAACACACCAACGAAATGTCACTAATTCCCTAAAAATTAACACGGGAAGAACGTCTGTATTCCCTAGTAAATAAAATATAAAATTGCCATACAAACAAGTCAAATAATTTAAGTGAAATTGACGGTTAGAAGCACGATTTTGTATTTAATTTTTATAAATTTCGTCACTAGATGGCAGTACATGTGATTCAATAAAATAAACATTAATGAAAATAACTGAATATTTGCCTGTATATTATTGCCATCTAATGTCTAAATTGATAAAAATGAAAAACAAAATGGTGCCTCTAAGGTGCCGTTAGTTTTATCATACAAATTTTTAGGTTTGTCTTTTGTATGGCAGTTTCACTCTCCCTTAAAATATGTCGCCTTCAAGTCGTCATACACGGTTATAATAATGAAATGGAATGTAATTAAAATAATTCTTAAGCTAAAGAAGGAATAATTCAAATCTTCAAACTTTCAAAACTTTTGCTCGTATACTCTAGAGTTTAGACCTTTCGGAAGTTTCGTTGGTATTTTGAGAAATTGGAAAAATTTTACGACTTAGCTTTGTTTATCCGTTCAGAAGGAACCGCGGTTGCTAACAATGCATGTCTTGGTGCTTTTTTCGATTCCTATACTTTCTAACAATTTTTAATAATTAAAAATAATGAATGAAAATTACTTAAGATAAAAAGGAGTTTTTGAGTTTAGTATGATGCACTTGGGCGGTTATTCGTACTGTGATTCGTGACCACGCACCTTTGGAATTGGATATCTGATTATGATATGATTTGATTCGAAGATGTTAATACTGGTAGCCTATAGGCTTCAACAGCTCTATCGAATTTAGGGGAATTCGATAAGTAAATGTAATTGGGAATCTGTGCAAATCGCAGACTCCATCGGCCTGACGCCGTGTCGGAGGTACACATATGTGTGTGTGCTGATTTGAAATTCGTCATGATTCTACGTTAAACATATAGGGGAGGATTGAACTTAAGTAACTATAGTCCCTATTAGTCCCGTAGACCCGGGTTTAGGGGGTGAGAACCGACCGGGTACGTGAGAGAATCTCGTGTAAGCAGCCGGTGTAGAAGTGTTCCCTACTCTACGTGCTCGGCTAGAGTCGGGGTGCGTGTGAGTGTTGGTGTCGTGGGTGGATCCGAAGACGCTGTTTCGTCGTCCGGATCGTGTAACACGTTACGTGGGCGTCGTCTTTTCGGGCGCGCGTTCAAATCGGGTGAATAATTTACCGATTGTACCACCAGTGGATTCGGATCTCTCAAAATGTTTCTTGGAGAGTGTTTTAAAGTATGATACGTTTATACTGTAATAACTTGCGGTTGCCTTAAAAAGTTACAGATTGAGTTGATTTATGCTCTAGCTATTATATTATTTATAAAGAGTTGGCGTAAGGGTGTAAATAGAATTTTGAATGTATTTTAGTAGATCAAAGATTTCTTGCCTATTAGTAATGTACAAAACTACTTAACAATGAATATGAAGCCGTTAATTATGCAATGTATTATGTTAACAATCAGGTTGGCCATCATAAAATTGAAGAAACTTGTTCGTGTTCGATCGGGAAGAGCATTATGTAGTCGGTTTTCTGACTATTTATAAATAATCGAATTTACATAGATAAAATAAATTAATAAAATAATTACGAAATAAATAAAGGAAAAAAAATAAGTAGGAAATGCACGGTATAAATATAGAATCACGCATTTATGGTTTGCCGACAAAACCACTTTAGACTTCCTAGTTATTCAATTCGATTGTTCCATATTCTTGCCGAATGCATGTTTAAGATGTTAGTTTTAGTAAAAGAAGTATGAACAGGTGAAAGAAGGGAAAATTTGTTGCTAGACCGTAGGTATTTTTCTGTGGTCCGAAAAGTAAATCTCTCTGAAGACATGACAAGAGCAGGTTTCAGTAAAACGCTATAGAGTAGTAACAGAACATGTATCTACTTTCACAAAAAGCCAAATATGAAAGAAGTGTACATATTTCTAAATGTTTATTAATCGTTAAACAATCGTCATCGACACAATGAAGAAAAGGAAGGAGTATAAACTGTATTTATATAATGTATAATAACTTTAAATAAATATTTACATACGAACGTCATATTTGCTAAGATATCATTTGTTGTATCACTATTAAAATGTGCAGTATAATAGGTTCGATTTCGTCAGCAGTACCTAAATAAAAGAAATTAAAAACCAGTGTGACTTAATCATTTAATTACTTGTATTGTATCGTAATTAATACAGTTCAATTTGTTTGATGTTATTTTTAATGAGAAGGAATGCCGTGATATTACTATAAATTGTACAATATTTTGATGAATTGATTTGATTTAATACGATTATTTCTCATCTTCTTTCTCTTTTATCTCTTTCACTTTGGTCTTCGTACTACGCTCTCGATCGCGAGAGCGCTCACGGTCGTGGTCACGCAAACGTTCGCGCGATCGCTCGCGCTGGCGCGGCGAACGTGACCGCGACTTGTGACGTCTGGACCGCGAGCGCGACCGCTCCCGTCGGTACGATCTGATACAAACAAAATGGAATGAAAATATTTTTAAAATACCTCCAAATAGTACGTAGATTTTTGAAGAACATAAAGCGTTTGTACTTTACAGTGTTCGGATTTTTTAAAATTAAGTAAATATCTATATAAATAGAACTTAAATTAGTTGAATGGTTTTACGTTGAATGGTTGGAGCTATTTAGCTTACTTAAATATAAATAGTCAGAATAAACAATAAGAAAAGATAAAATGGAAAAGCTCGTAAATTGTAATAATCGAGGAAATATCGAAAGTGCTTTTTTTGTATGAACTTATATGTAGTGTCTCATGTACATATGTTTAATTCTGTATTGTTTTTAGTTTTATGGTACTGGAAGTTTTCACGAAAAACACTTTTCAGCTATTTAATACTGGGAAACAGTTTAATAAAATCGAATGAATAAAAAATTAACAACGATTAATAAGGGTGATTGATATTCAAAAGATTCTAGATTTGTGATTAAGTCGGCTAGCTATTACTCCAAGTGCGGCTGCTATCATCTTTGTATTATTCAATTTCTACGCTCGCTGTTGCAATTTTATATTTATCACGAGATTTCTACAATTCGTCTTGAATCACTCACCAGTGTAACAGACAAGTAAGTGATGTTCTAAATAGAATAAAGAAATATTCATTTGATTTAATTTGAAGATACACTCAACGTATGAAATCCCAACAGGTACAGTGTTGGGTTAATTAACTTGCAAACATGATTATCATCATGTTTGCAAGTTTTGTGCAAAGGTGGTGGTGTGCCCAGATCAAATGCATGTTTCTGTACCATAATATACCTATATTATACTTACTTTTCTCGTATTCTGTCTGGTTTAATTGACCGGGAACGTTCACGTTCCCTGTCACGATCTCTGTCTTCCTGTGAGAAAAAGAAATTGTTTATGAAAGAACAGGATTGATTGGTATTTACGAGCTTTTATTTTAATTCCAAATATATAATGTATTTTTTGCGTTAAACGTGGGTTTTGCCTTGTCATAAACATTATTGTATTTTTTAATTAGAAAAATCCTCATGAGAACTGTCTCAATTAACCATCGTAACTATGCGAATGTCGGCATCCCGACAAACGTTGAGGTGGGTAAGTGCTACAGTAGAGACAGCGTTTTGCAAACGTAGTGTGGGACGTTCTTTAGCTAAATGGGCCGAATTGCGTGCAGTCAAAGCTATACACACTACCAATTGGCGCAGTGGCGGGACCCCCTTGCCTACGGAGTGAATGGTCGCGGGTTTGATCCCCGCATCGGAGTAAATATATGTATGACCTACAGATATTTATTTCGAGACTGGTAACCCCGCCAATTTGCACTGGACGTGGTGAGGAGCGTGGTGGGTTAATGTCCGTTCCTTCAGAAATGAGGAGGCCCATGCTCAGCAGTGAGACATATATGGGCTGTAGAAAAAAAGCTACACAGTGTGACAGTAGAAAAATAGCGATGATTTACTTAAAAATACCTCATCACGTCGCTCCCGACGCTCACGTTCGTCTCGCTCTCTCATGCCATCTCTCTCCCTTAGGCGATCACGATCCCGCTCGCGGTCGCGATCACGGTCGCGGTCACGTTCACGCTCGTGCGACGGTGGGTACGGCCGGTAGGACGGCGCGTAAGGTGACGGTATCATCTGTGGCGGGCCAAGGGAGTGCGATGGGCCGAGTTGTGGTCCCAGAGACATCGGCGGACCCATCGCCGGAGGGCCCATCGGACCCGGCGTCAGCTCTTTGATCTCGTTTGGTACCCATCCACTCTGCTCCGGGTGTCCTAAATCCGAATATCCACTATTAATGACTAGTGCATTTTTATGATCTAGTGAATATGTCGTTTGGCAAGCACAGTTCTTATAAATTAAAAAATCACAATTTTTACATGAATTGTCAAATTACATGTAATATACGATCTTAAAGTAACGTTTTCAAACGCTGATTATCTATAGGAGGCCGAGAAACCTAAGTCTTCGAGAAACTTTTCACAGCACGCCCGATCGGAAAGAGATAGGTTCTGGAACAAAATATTTTGGGGGAGGTAGCGATTAAATTGGTGTTGAGAAAAATCTAATTAGGTCAAAAACAAGATACATGCCGAAAATCTATGGGTCTATATCACCGAAAGTCGGTATCGGGGGATTTATGAGCCTGATAAATACTTCTACTTTTTTTAAATATCGCTCCGAACCCAGCTTCTTGATTGTTTAAATATTTGATATATTTAAACAAACATTAGATCAAACATTTGACCTAATATTTTGATTAATACTTGAACATTTTTTTATATATATATTTATACTTATCCCCCGCAGGGGTTGGCAGAGACCATAGAGCTCCATCCGCTACCATTCATTGCAGCGAAACGGCTCTTCATTAGTCGCTTTTCGCCCTCGTGAGAATCAGGACGTGACGGGTGGCGAACCACGTCGCCGTCATTTTTCAACGAATTAGGTATATTAAATTCGTCTTAGTGAATCCCACGAGCCGCAAGGGAGGATGGAGGTCAGCCCCAGCAGAGCCCCGCATGCTGAGGTAAGGCACCATAGTACCCGGGCACAATAGTAATACTTGAACATAATATATACAATAAACATAAAAATACTTGAACTATCCAAATGACCACCGAAAGATTGTAAACGTCCTCTAAAATACACCACGCAATATGTTAGTGTGAATTAAATAAACGGAACAATCAGCAGTGCGGTGGTAAATTCAAAAAATTACTTTTAAATAAATCATTGATCCCTATAATTTTAAAAAGTTCACTGTGTTTTTACTTTTAAATATTGATTCTTTTACTTTTTGAAGGTGGCCGCACTCACCCCAGGACTCATTGTAAGGTGCATGCGGTGGAGGATAGTAGTGGTCGGGCGGTGGGGCGCCGAAGTAGTCAGGCGCAGGCGGAGCGTCGCGAACGTGTCCACCGCGGCCGTACTCCCGCCGCTCAGCCGTCATCACCTGACCACATGTTGATTATCTTTACAATTTAACACTCCCAGTTTGGTATGTAAAGGAGCACAAAAGCATTTTTTCGTGATAAGTAACAACATTAATTGTGAAAACAACAGACGCGACTATAACTCGACTTCATGACGATGCGACAAATAGAAGAATATTGACATTAATATTATTTAAATTGTGAAAATAAATTCAGCCTTGAGTTCATCACCGGCGACAAGAAGCAGAGATAGACGACAGCAGAAAGTGACTACTGGTCCTATATATTTCTTTGAATTCGTACGAAGCCACATTCCGACAGGAACGGCAAGACCAGCGACGCCACTGTCTAGCCAATGTTCTACCAATGCATTAAGTTCTACTATTATCCTGTCTCACACAACGTATCGAAACAACTGATACGAAATATTTGGTATACATCAAAAATTAAATATAGATATGTGACATATATTTAACTGTTGGTATACTTTGTTATACAATTACCGTGGAAAATCTATACGACAATTATGTAACGACTAAGTCCTAATACTCATTATTAACACGTTCACGCCTGGGCAAATATCTACGTTTTTTCGTGACGCGGGACTGGCTTATCTCCTTACTCTTCGTGGGACACTTTTGCGAGTTTGAACGCGCTTAATGCGAGATCACAACAGTTCGAGTCGAAAATAAACTTATTTTTTCAACGACATATTAGGTGTACAAATAAGTTTCCGCGGTTTGTCAAAAGATGGCCCCACCAGAAGGTTATGGAGAAATTGTCAGATGTAAAACGTAATATCCCAAGTTTAGTCATCTGGCAACACCATAACCTTAAAGTACTAGTGATTCCGTATCAGCATCACGTAATTTTTTTCGTGCAAAAATGTCAAGTTTTATTCCGAATAAGCATCATTTGCGGGAACTTTTGATTTACTTCTTTAATGTGAAAAAATCTGCAGCTGAGGCGCATCGATTGCTTCTAGAAGCATATGGTGAAGCTGCTTTAAGTGAGAGAAGTTGTCAGGAATGGTTTCAAAAGTTTAAGAACGGTGAGTTTGACGTTAAAGACAAAGAACGCAGTGGAAGGCCGAAAGTGTACGAAGACATGGAATTAGAAGTACTATTGGAGGAAGATTCGTCCCAAACGCAAAAAGAACTTGCACTTACTCTACAAGTGACTCAACAAGCAATTTCACATCGTTTAAAATCGTTAGGAATGATTCAAAAACAAGGAAATTGGGTTCCATATGAACTAAAGCCGAGAGACGTTGAACGCCGATTATGCATGAGTGAAATGCTGCTTGCCAGGAATAAAAAAAGAGTTTTTTGCATCGTATAGTCACTGGTGACGAAAAATGGATTCACTACGATAATCCAAAGAAGAGAAAGTCATGGGTTAAGCCCGGCGAACCATCAACATCGACAGCTAACCCGAATATTCATGGAAAAAAACTCATGCTGTGTATTTGGTGGGATCAGCTTGGTGTCGTGTATTATGAATTGCTGAAACCAAGCGAAACCATTACTGGAGCTCTCTACCGAACACAATTGATGAGATTGAGTCGGGCACTTAAGGAAAAACGCGCCCATTACTACTCCAGACACGACAAAATTATTCTTTTACACGATAATGCTCGTCCACATGTTGCGGCGCCGGTAAAAACATACTTGGAAACACTCAACTGGGAAGTTTTACCCCACCCGCCGTATTCACCAGACTTAGCCCCTTCTGATTATCACCTGTTCCGGTCGATGGCACATGGTCTGTCTGAGCAGCGCTTCACATCATATGAAGACACCAAAAATTGGGTAGATTTGTGGATAGCGTCAAAAGATGAAGAGTTTTTTCGACGGGGTATCCGAATGTTGCCAGAAAGATGGGGAAAAGTAGTGGCAAATGATGGAAAATACTTTGAATAAAACGTAATGTACTTTTCCTTTACAATAAATTCCTAATTTTTTATAAAAAACTGCGGAAACTTATTTGTACACCTAATATTTTCTGAAAACAAGTGACTCACCTGTGATGCACGTCGCCTCACAGGATAGTTAAGTGTGACCCACCGGCGGTTCACGTCGCCCCACAGAACAGTCAAGTGTGACCCACCGGTGGATCACCTCACCCTATAGAATAGTCAAGTGTGACCCACCGGTGGGTCACGCCGGCGTGAACGTGTTAATACAGTTAATTTACATTATCGTAATGTTCGTTCCGATAAAAAAAAATAGGTAGATTAACTGACGTGCTTCAAAATGCAGAGAGAGCAAAGTTTGCTCTGTAGAAAGATTATAAAAAAATTAAAAGACAAATTATGCACCTGTATAGTGTTCTCCCGTGCTTGATAATTATTTGGCATCCCTTGTAGCATTCCATCGTCGTTTCTGACAGGACCTGAAACAAGTATCGTGGTCATTAACGAACGAACCATTTTAAAAAAGTATTCTTGACAATGTAATAAGCAATTTTATATATATATATATATATATATATATATATATATATATCATATATATATACATATTTATATATATATATATATATATATATATATATATGTATATATATATATATATATATATATATATATACAAAATAATTAAACGTTGAATTGTCTTTGGCCATAATAAGTACTATGATATAGACAACTTACTAATCATAAGCTGACTTTTGTGTATAAAAAAATACCTGCAACGCGGCGAAGATCAGGCGGCTGCGCTCGCGGCGGCGGTCCTGCGTGAAGCCCGACGCCAGCCTCACTCACCCGCATGCGCCGCTGACGTTCGCAGTAAGCACTCCACGTCACTTCATTGAACCCATAATTAAAGTAATCTGAAATTGTATTGAATCGTTTTTATTTTCTTTCTTTATTACTGTATCTATATAAATAAAATCGACATTCATTCATATTCAATTACAGTTACTATTGTATTACAAAAGCAAAACTTTGTTTCTGTACTACTTCAAGCTGTTTTCTGCTCTATGGTTTCGTGTCTTTCCATTTTCGTCAACGAGGTTTATCGTAATAAGAAAACGGAAGATTATCTCATGCTTTTTTATTAGGTACACCACCATGCAAAGCCGGGTCGAGCAGTAACTTTTACGTAATATGCAAGTAATAATACCCAGAAATCATTAGCAGCATACCATTTCATAAAGGAATATCATATACACTATACTATAGGTAAAAGCCGTAACTAAGGTAGCCCTAGATGTCCTAGCCAGGCAAATGGAGACTGGCATTGCCTGCCTATTACTGGCTTCATTTTAAAGTTTTTTTAAAGATTTTATCAATTTGTTCAAGATAATGCACTTTGTATAGATAAGACTGACAGTAGAAAGTCTCTTTACTTACATACTATCCAAAAATTAAAACCTGATAAATTCAATTTTCAATAATTAACACCAATGCAATTTTTTGTTTGGTGATATTTTGTGATTAAATGACATTCACAAAAATATGTTTTCAGTGTTTATCAGGTTACAGGTAAGCTGAAAGAGGATCACAGTGCACAAGGTTTCCATGAATGAAAAACTATACACACACACACAAAATATATATATATATATATATATATATATATATATATATATATATATATATATATATATATATATATATATATATATATATATATAGATACATATATATAGATACATATATATATATACATATATATATATACATACATATATATATACATACATATATACATATATAACATCATACAAATAGCAGATTATTTGTACAATGTCACTATTTGTAGAGAATAATTAGGAAAAAATTAGATCTCTGATTGTAGAACTTACCAGATATATCAGCACCAGGCTTGTTCCATGGTTTATCTTCAATAGTGTCAATGTTAAATTCAAGAGCTGGTACTCCATTAATACTGCCTGAGCCTTCTAAATCTTCTAAGGTAACTTTACCACCTGTGGTAGTTCCAGCTCGAGGCTTTTCAGTGGTTCCAGATGCAACAAGACCAACCCCACGCTAGAAACATTGATTAAAATACATTAAAAAATTTGTTTGAATAAAATCACCAATGTAGTTTTTTAGCCAGCAAACATGATGATCAATTAGCTCAATGGCGGGTCCCCCCTCCCACAGAGTCAGTGATCATATATATTTACTCCAAGAATCCGAGATCATAAAGATTTACTCCGGAATAAATATATATTTACTCCGAGATAGTTACCGCCAAACAGATATTTATTCCGAGTCTGGTAACCCCACCAATCTGCATTGGCCAAGCATGGTGCATTGTCCATTCCTCCAGAAATAGGAATGGGGTCCATACTTAACAGTGGAACATATATGGGCTGTGAAAAAAAAACTGAAGTGTGAAATATACTAGTTCCTTTATTTTTGGAGAATCAATGGTTGCACATTGGAGTCAACAAGTATTGAAGTGGATATTGCATCTTGCTAATCATAGTATTAAAAAGGCCCCACGATTGAGGGAACAATGATCATTCATTCCCTTTATCCCAGGATGGGCATTTCATCTGCATGCGGCAGAACCTGAATGTGTAGCCAAAGAATAGGCTAAGTGGTGCATCTTTGGCTGGTGAAGGGTCATTAGGTATTTTTCATTTTTGACATTTCAGAGTGTAAATGAATGGAGTTTTGTTGTTTAGAACACAAACCTCATATCAAAATAATACTTATTTAATAAAATGTTTTTATTTCATATGATTGTGCAGAATACATATTTAAGTAGGTTTTTATTATTAATAATTTTAAATTGCCATGGTTCTTACTTTAATATTTAAACTAGCATACTGAGGTCCTGATTTGATTTCACCAATTGTAACTTTCACATCATCACTATCATCAGAGTCAGAATCACCATTTTCTTGACTATCGGCATCACCATTGGCTGCATCTTGTTCTTCTCTCTCTACTTCCGCAAAGTGCTCATCATTGAAGTGGGAATCATCACCTTCAGCTTCCTCTTGCTCTTTTTCTTCAGTTTCCTTAACAAAGAAAAGAAATGAAGGCCTTTAAATTTTTCTATATATTATATTTCATATACGATATATTTAGTAACATATTAAGGATATGAATATAAACAATGTTTTATTTGATGTATAAATATATTTTGAAGGTACCTTGATACTAAATCAAGTCAAACAATTGCCAATTGCAAATAGGTAATGTATATAGTAATATAGTATATATATATATATATATATATGTATATATACACATATATATATATATATATATATATATATATATATATATATATACACATATATATATATATATATATATATATATATATATTAAAATTAACAGATGCATAGCTAGGATTATGTATGTACAAACTGAGGCGATACATGAGCTAATCTTAATGTTTGAACACAAATTACCATTTATATACAAATATTAGCATTTTGATTAATGAATTATTTATTATATTTCAGTGTTATGTACAAATTACTTACGTGTAACGTTTTACTTGAACGTTATTGACAAATAAAAAAAAACAGTGACATTAATTTCTTATATATAACTCAAGCAGTTATTAATAAAACCAAATATATCTTGAATTCTTTAATTGGATTATTTTTGGATTTTATTTTTACATCATACCAGCCTTTTGTCAATATAGGTCAATTACAATTATATTTATTAAAGTTGCAAACAAAAACAAAATAACCTCTCATAGGTTAGGTCAGAAATTATACATACCGCAATTTTATCAGTCAAGTCATTTTGCTCTTGTGATTTTTCATTACTTGTTGTAATTTCAGTTTCATTTTGTTCAGGGTTGGAATCACCGTATAACCAATTATCATCATTTTCATCAGTAGGCGCCGTTTCAACAGCCGCGTCTGCCATTCTTACTTGACAAAGTGTCATGACTAAGTAGTGATGTACTTTATTCGTTTTTTAATCAAGTGACTCGAGTAATGTATGCGAGAAAAAGTACGGTCACTAGTCGATCACTATAAGAAAGCCACAAATTATATAAAATAAACTAATTATAATTTAATTCATCCAGAAACTATCTTATATATTATACGGTCGACACGATATGACACCATGCGCGATTCCTTCTATGTATAGGCTGGAAGGATGGTTTAATATAGGCTGGAATTACGTGTGAGGATAATATATGTATAAAACTCAAATGACAAGTGATCATTTTAAGATCATCACTATCGTTTTGTGGTCGCAATCCGTATCATCTTTATACTTTGTAAAATTTAGGATGATCATTTTGACAGTTCAAGTACATGAAGTTTTATATTTTTTTCCGGTATACACAACAGACAGAGATCAACTGCAGACTATCGAAAATCGATTTGAAATAAAATAAATCGATGGACATTTAGGTTAAATTATATTATTTATTGTAAATATATAAGTTATTTGCAATTATCTATCTTATTTATTTGCAAAAAAAATTATAATTAATATATCTTATGTTCTTTTTTTTTAAATTGTTAACCAATGATAATTGCACGTGATGTAGTTTTAAAAATTCATAAATGGAAATGATTCATCATTATTTTAATAGGAGGTATTATTATAGGTAATATCAATTTTTATTTAATTGTGTAATGGTTAATGCAACAAAAAAAAAACTGAACGTGCAAAATAATTATGCAACTATCGATATCAATCAAGTTATATAAGAATAATAACCAATCAAGTTATATTAGAATAATAATAGTAACCTTAGTGTGACCTGTCAAAATTATCATCCTAAATTTTACAAAGTATAATATATCAACACAGCATCTATATACACCATGATAATAACAATCGCAAACGTATCTAAAAGCGCAATAAAAATTCGAGCAAATTAATAAATATTACCCATTTATAATTTTGGCATGTATTTAACCAGTCAGCTTAATACTTGTATTTCGGTAGTTTAAAAAATATCTCAATTATAGTAAATTTTAATATCGTTATAGGAACCTTTTTTAGGTTTCTTAAAATCGTTTAATTTAAAAAGAGCCTTGTAATAATTTAAAATTTGATTGCATTTTATTTATTTAATCTGATAAAAATGTAAAATAAACATTTAAAAATTGTATGTTTACTTTTATAGGAGCTCTTATTTTACGTTAAAAAGGGTCCATGCAAAATAATTTGTATACTTTGTATTGAGGTAGGTTTTATTTTAATAATAACATCCAAATAGAAATACAATTCTAATTGTGTTAAAGATGTATTGTAAAAAACAACAAGAGATTCAAGTGGGTCGAAGTGTCCGGGACTGTGTACTTGGCTCCTCAAAATAATAAATACTAATAGTGAACATTATAATATAATAATAATAAAAAAATATTGTAGAATTAAATCAGGCTTTAGTAGGATTTACTATCACGTTTTTTTTTTACCCGATGGATATCATTTTCGCCTCTAAGGGTGGAGTCACCAGTCTTAATTTTATAGCAAGATGTTTACAAACATATTTTTTTAAAAACAGAGCAGGTTCAGGTACTGTGTGTCCATTCACTTCTAGGAAGTGTAACTTTCCGAAATACAGAACAAAATTCTTTGTATTCTTCAAAGGTTTGCTAAGAGTAAGTTTGCTTTTTCAACATAGTCATTAAAACTATAAAAGCTTACATAGTTATTAAAGCTATGTTCTCTAGGCACTGAATATGTAATGCTTGTATGATTTGATGATAAAACACTAATTTTTAGATTTTTATTTTTAATGATGACGATTAGCTGGCTACATGCCCTCGCCTGAGCGCCAAAACAACTTTCACGTTGTCGGCCGTTTTCATTAACAAATTAAGTCAAGTTATAAAGTTATACATCCGAACTGTATTAATTTTACACAGTTTCATATGTAATGCTACTTATAAAATGAAGTCCCAAAAACGTGTGTACATTAGTCATTATAAAATATTTAAAGCCACCCCATTTACAATATAAGTTGCCAACCTATTATTTTTATTAACCGGTATATAATTTCGATTTGCTTGTATAATATATATTGTTATTACATTGAATTTGCTGCTGAAAAATACTAAGATAACACACATATGACAACGAGATACAACCAGATTATGAATAAATACCTATTGGCCAGACACATATTTATCTTGACTATGAAATAGAACCTACTACCCTTGGATTGCATTGAAAGCAAACCCTTCGTTACTACTCTTTTTGGGTCGCGCGTATATTTTTTCCTTCACAACTTATATATGTCCCACAGCTGGGCACGGGTCTCCCCATGTCTGGAGGAACGGACAGTAACTCATCACGCCTTTCCAATGCGGATTGTCGGGATAGCCAGACTCACAGAAATAATATATATAGGCCATATATGTATATTTAACCCTATGCGGGGGTCGAATCCTCGACCATAAACTCCGAAAACAATAGCCATGACAGTGGGAGAGCCACGCTGCAGACGAATACTTGGTCAAGAATGGCATAATATTTGTCTGTAGCATGAATGGGCCGGCTCGCCCGGGGAAGTACCACACTCCCGCATAAAACCGGCGTCTGAGTGGTAGCTTAGCTACTGCGCTTCGTACGGTGAGCGGCCGACTTCCGGAGGCCCAACACTTCCTTAAAGGTCGGCAACGCTTCCGCACTGCCTGTGGCGCTGTGGATGTTTATGGGCGGCGTTGATTGCTTTCCATCAGGTAACACGCCTGCTCGTTTGCCTTCCTATGCCATAAAAAAAATAGCAATGAGCCAATTAATCAAATGTATAATTAGCGTAATACCTGTTTCTTAGTTTAAAAATTATTACATAAATATTTTTTTTATTGTATTTTAATGAATACATTAAAATACTACATAATGATTAGTGGTTATGCTGTCCCCTACTAGTAAAACTCAAAGACTTTGGGTTCAATCTGGCCGTAAAGGGTTAAATAAAAGTACGGAACGAGTTCTGTAATAACTATAATACTCTCGTGTTTAACGGGTCAACCATCTTGCCAGCCATCAGCGCAACGTGGATGTTGGAGTCCATTACAAAATAAAGGAACGGATAGGTTGCAGTGAAGTATACTCGGTGACGATTCGGCACATACCCTGAAAAACAATATTATTAGTATTTTTATAACACACTAGCTTATTTGTCGCACATTGTTACGATCTCAAGATTTCATCAACCTTTGCAGGAGCGTACTCAACAACTTCCCAAAACATGGCGATTGGATGCTATTGATAGAGCCTCGTCTATTATGCAGTAGGATGCGCCTTATGCATGGGAGGTTGTCCGTTAAGGCGTTTTTGTTTTTCATCATGTGACACGCCTGCCTTGCCATCCCATGTTTGCCTTCCTTTCCCACGAAAAAAGGCGACAAGATTTATTCTTAATGTATAGTTGAAAGTACACAAGGAACATGTAGTGAATCCTTACATCTCTGCAGGCAAAAAATAGTAAAAATAAGCCCCACTTCTGGAAATTAGCATCTCTTATAATTAAAGGGGTTGCTGTAATGCCTACGCCTGACGAGCGCATTGCTCCCTACCAACTGACAATTCCCCATAGTCGCCAAGTACGACAACTATGAAAAGAAATGGGTTGGCTCTATTTTACGCCAAGAAGCACATAGAAAATAGATAAAAAATAAAATAAAATGCAACGATTCAAACAAACCAAACTGTAATTTTAAAAATTAAATAAAAAACTAACCTAAAAATGATGTATGATTGAAAATGTAAAACAACTAGCTATTGCTATTATTATATAAGGTTGTTGCTGTGTAACAGTCATCATTATCGTCAGCTCGCGATAATCCACTACTGAACCTATGCTCTTCCAACGTGCGCCACCTAGACCAATCGTCAGCAATACTTACTACGGGCGCATGAGACACGAGCCAAAGTTGCCCAGGTGCATCACCTGAGATGGCCCGGCTATTTTTATGTTTGGAAAGATTTAAAACCTCCCGAGGGTCATGACCTTTATGTCAGTAACAGTAGTAAAGCACTATAGTTTATTTTCTATTTTTTTGTTATTTATATATTCACGCCTATCCCCCAGAGACCCCAGAGCTCCATCCGCTACCTTCATCGTAGCGAAACGGCTCTCCATTGGTCGCTTCTCGCCCTCGTGAGAATCAGGACATGACGGGTGGCGAACCACGTCGCCGTCATTTTTCAACAAATTAGGTATATTAAATTCGTCTTAGTAAATCCCACGAGCCGCAAGGGAAAATAGAGGTCAGCCCCAGCAGAGCCCTACATGCTGAGGTAAGGTACCGTAGTACCCAGGGGAGCCCGATCCCGGGACGGTAGGCACGCTTGCGACTAAGCTCGCCCTTATGATCGCCCATGCATCCTTTAGCACGGCAGATCGTGGATTGGCGGAGAGGAAGGGAAAGGATAGAGAAGAAAGAAAATGGCAGGAACGGAAATGCAGATTGGGGGGGGGGAGGTTACCAGACTCGGAATAAATATTTATAAATCCATATATATATATATATTTATTCCGATGCGGGAATCGAACCCGCGGCCATTGACTCCGTGGGCAGAGGGCCCCGCCACTGAGCCAATCGGTCGTCATTTTCTACCAGTATTCGGTAGAAAATGACGACCGATTTGATTTGATTGTATATTGAATTGACTTTCTTTTATTTACACTAATATGATTAGTTTACGTGAAATGGCTAACAAGATGTTTATAAAAAAAATATAGTAATGCCAAGAGCATGATAGTATTGTTAAAAAATAACAATTAAAAAGGTCTCTCATTAACTTCAGTCGAGTCCAAGTTGACACACTTAACAAAATTTGAGAATAATAAAAAATTAAGCGCATTGCTTTTAGTGATTACATATTAATTCTAATTTGTCTGTGCATATCACATACACACACAGCTAATGTATTATTATCCATATTGTATAATGAGAGTTATACACATAGTGCACGTCCTTGCCATCAGAAAGAGAAAAATATATATAAATTGCATCAACAGGAAATAATCATTCCGTTGTCAATTCAGTTATGCCTACCTATTCACATAATTGAAAATGTTCTATCTGCAAATCATGTTTATTTCGTGATTAGGTATTCAGGTTGGTATGATTTTGGTGGAACGAACGATTTCCCCCATTTGTTATCTATGTAAAATATAGATGTATGAATGATGGTACGATAAATGAACTCAAACACGCATGTCGCCGTGTTACGCCACGGCACTGGCAGAGACAATGGACGCTACGTTTCGCTTCTCGCCACTTGGCACTACGGAATTAGCACTCTTTCGGCAAAATTATCGTGCCCTTGCACCGGAAAATTAGTACGTTGTAACTTAACACAAGTCTTAAAAGAGTAAAAGAACGTTTCACAGTCCTTGTGTGACATGTCATTGAATTCATTGTAAATACCCCACAGTTTAATTTAAGACAATTTACCTCCTCAGATAATCGGGCGATTGAAGCGTACAATAGTAAGTACCACATCAGCCCTTTGCTGGACATAAACCACTTTCTAAATTGAGGGATGATGCTGTAATTCCCACGGCTAGGCGGACGAATAGGGAAACATAGATTGGTATATCTTTCTCGGGTAGCTTTTGGTGCTATCTATTGATGTTAGCTCTCATACCTGCCTTGTAAGAGACTTATATCGTACCAATTGTATTTGTGAATATGACTTTTGTAAAAGTACGTTTTTGAATATTACACAAAGAAAATGGAAAAGCTATATAGTCTATTAAGCCTATGCAAGAAGTGTAATGATAATATAAAGTTTGCTCTCCTGGTTTATGCATATAAATCATAATGTCATTACACTTTTTGCAGCGGGCTGACAACCTAAAATAAGTATAAACAAATTATCCAAATTATGATCCAAATACGAATAAATATTCAAGAAATATTAGTTAATTAGCTTTAATATTGTCGTCAAAACGGATTCACTGTGAATTTATTTTTAAAAAATAATGACTTAATAACTTATTTTACTTTTGCATACCATCATTTGTTCAACACTGAATAATTAAAGATAAATTTGAAATACAAATATAAATGTTAGCAATTATTCTCTATAATGAAGTATTAGAGCACATAAACGACGCTAAAGCATCTTCCGGCGGTATTTAGTGGCGCGTCATGCTAAGTCGTCATCACAACCTGAACCTCTTGTCAGTGACCGCGATCCGTGAACGGTCATTAGCTCCCATATTCTCATAATTAAATGGATCACACCGGAAATGTTGATAGTATTAAGAACACATACCTATCTATATAAATATGGTATTGCCTTTGTTGAGATTCGATTAATATTTTTCTACCACTTTAATTAATTCAACCGAGGGAAGTTAAGATTTTATTATTTTAAATTTAGTTTGATATGTGAATAGTTTCCGTAACTCAAGCTAACAGATGAGTAATGCTAACCTAATAATTAAAACCCGATGTTCTACGGTTTATTCGGGCCCTGTCTTTGCTGTATGCAAATATTTATATACGGTTGATAATCGGATGTTTATGATCGGATATTAATTCTCAATCTTTTGAAGTTTTCTTTTTCGAAAATATCTCTACACTAAAAATACACCCATAAAAGAAAATAATAAATTTAATGATCTGTGCCATTGGAACTAACATTATGGATTAAAATATGCATCGAACATAGAAATCATGTCGAAATCGTTGTTTTTTATTGAAGATAGGAAAAGAAATAAACGGGTCTCCAGAAGGGTAAGCAGCCGATGCAGTCTGCATATCTGCAGAATCAAGGGACTGCAGATGCCTTACCTACCTTAGAGTATAATATGATATGAATAATGAGAGGGGAAAAGGGAAATAATGGGGGGTGAAAAAGGAATTGCAAAAGAATTGGGCTTCTGGATCCCTGCACTCGTGACAAAAGTGGTAACTCTATAAAATGCTATCATCACTTCATATGTTTTACACAACTAATATATTAATACTTACTATTTTTTTTATTGTCATCAGCTTGATATTTCCTAATGACGACGGATACCTCCTGTTCAATACTACGCACGTAGACGCCGGTTTGAGGAGTCATTGGCGCGAAGTTGCTCTGCCGTGGGTGGAACACTTCACGAATGCCAAGCTGCGATATACAAAGAAATAACATAATCTTTACCTATTTTGGTAACTTTATGATCAAGACGTGGGGCTCTTTACTTTCTTCATATACATAAATCATTGGTTGGTCGGTATCGATTAAGTCGGTATTTTAAGTTATACCTTTATAATTTTTCGTGTTCTTATTAGATATTATCCTTCTAAGTATTATCATCATCATCAAGACATTACAGCCGCAGATGGGCCTTAGCCTGGTCCTTTAAATTATCCTCAACTATAATTATTTACGTTGCAACAAATCTGCAGCAGGAATGGACCGGCTGTTTAGAGGAAGTACTTTTACTGCTGAAAAAAGTGATACTTCCCTAGTGATACTGTAAAAAAAATTTTAAATGAATTATTAATAAATTATTTAAATGATACTGATCCAGGGGGGATGACCCATGACTGACTTGACACTGGTAGAATTTACTGAGAGTTAACATAAACAAAGTATTGAATAGAATTCTAACTGATGTTAGTTTATGTTGGTAGACTCACTCTACCGTCAAAATTATTTGCAGAATGCATGATCAATATCTTCTGAGAAAACACATGTCTTAAATATTTAAGAGGTAAATAATAAACACTTTGTACTAAGGTTCCCTCTGTGATAGCCGTGCCGTTATAAAGCAGCAACGTAAGTATTTTGGTGACTGCACTGGTGTCTGGGTTAACTATAAACAAAATAAAAACAATGTTCCCGTACGACGACCTTCAGCGCGGGAAATGGAGAACATTGCTGTGCCAATTAGGTTGTCCATTGTGATTGTACCTATGTTTAACTATTCAAGCTGAGGCGTGAGCTATCTAAAAAGAATCAAATGTATAATGAGTTTAACATATAAAAGAACGCATAAAGCTATATTATTTTATATGTTAGACTCTTAATAATCGTGATGTCAAAGACTTGATACTTACTATGACCGAAAATAAGAACATGGTATCTACGTAATTATTTTTTAAATATATAAATTATGCTTACTTAATTTACATCTAATCTCTAATTATCTCTAATTATGTAATAATCTCGAATTACCGAACTTCTCCGAAACGGCTTGATCGATTTTTCTTAATATTATATTAATTAATACACGCACATTAAAGGCATGGAGGAGTGTGAGATTTGGCATAGTTACCTAATATTCATATGGAGAACGAGTGCAGAAAGAGAAAAGGGGGAAAAATAAGGAATAACCTATATGTATGCAATATATAATAATAATTTCGTCCTTTGGACGACCACTTGTATAAGTTTAAAATACAATGATAATAGTTTATTATTATTTTCATTGTCTTTGCGTTGATGTTGAAGATGGAAATATTTTTATCATAATAAAATTATCAAAAAATATGTAAACAATATCTAAAAAAATGTACCTTATTTTATAATTTCATATTTAGATGTTAATTTAATTGCATTGAATAAAGATTGAAGCAAAATGGGAATTTAATTATTTTTCTAATCAAATGACCCGATGCTTCAAAGTCTCTAGGAACTCTTGTACTTTTAAACTGGTCGCGTAAGGTTGTAAGCACAGTTACGTTAAAAAAGTTCAACATGTACTGACATTAACATAAGGGAAAGAGAGAGAAGCGAGAAGCTTACGCGCGCGCCGGTTAATTTACGGCGCAGCGTGGCATGCACACTCGATACTACTCAATGTTGTCTACAATTCATTAAAAAATTTAAGTATACTGTATATACTAAGTTTTTTTTTTCAATAATGTTAATTTATATTTTATTTAATTATACTAGATTTCGTTCAGTTATTGAAATTCGACCGTTATTCATTAATTTTTTTTCTTTGTTTTACCTTTCTGCCCCTATTCCTTATGAACTTTAACTTCCATGCGCGCAGTATTCTTCAAAATGGGGTACAAAGTTTTTTCGCACCGTATTTAGATAAAAAAATAATATATGTTTATTTATAATACTGCATTTTTTATTCGTTTCTTTTATGTTTAGGTACATGCGCCTTTTATGATTATTGCTTGAATTAATTGGCTGAATTTTCTAAAACAGATGACCGAAATGACTTAGTGGCGAGTTACCGCTTTAGGATTCAATGTTTGCGAATTCGATTCCCGCATCGGATAATTATCTGTGTGGCCTACACTACTATTTATTCCAAGTCTGGATCCCCAATTATTTCATGTAACGATTAGATTTAAGGTGTTTGTAAAAAGAAACTGGATGTGTAATGCCGAAAATGGGCTAGTTGGCACGGCATGAAGAAGGCCTATGATCAGCAGTGGAATGCTGCAGGCTAATGATGATAAAAAATGTATAAAATAGATTAATAATTATTTTTTATTTATACATTGTAAAAATGTTAAGGTGAGAGATGTTTTGAGAAAACCCAGAAGTGTTAACGACACAAGATATATATATTTAAGTATCTCAAGTGAGTATGTAAATAAAAGGCACTCTCTACCGAACCCTCTCCTTTTTCCAATTTTGATTGGAGGAGAATTTGGATCACGTGTCCTCAAGATACATATGGCAAACATAAGAGGTTTATCCAAAACACCAAAAAACCGATCCGAGTGGTCGTTCAATCAAAATGCATACACTGCAGTATATGATTCTTAAATTTATAGATAGTGCTAGGCGGCACTTCTTGGGACGGCCCATGTCCAGCCGTGGGCCAGCTACCGCCGATTGTTGATGATGGTTATGATTTTGATGAAATCCATAGAATTTGAAGATTTTAAGCTCACCCTTTGCAAGTCGGTGGTGAGTATCACGTGGCCCTTGACCTTAAAGCTGGGGACCATAGCACGTACACGTCGCGGACGTAACGCTCCGTAGATATCCGAGAGGTCGGACGTCAGCGCCATTCGCGCAAGAAGCCGTCCAATTTCTCCAGCTCGTTGTCGTCTTGGTAGTACCACTAACAAATAATATTTATCACTATCCAGAGGCAAACGGAGAGCGGAAGCATCCAAATGCGGCAAAAATGCGTGGTCCAATACTGTATCGTATTGCATGTACGTCACCTAAAACAAAATACTACTATTTTAAAGGTCATATACGATTTGAAGTATCTAAACTTGATATAACCAAAGGTATTTAAGTAAGACTCAATTAAAAATTTAATAAAAACAAACTATTATTTCTAATCTCGCAATAAAAACTATTTTAATATATAATAAAATAATTGTAAAATGTACCTGATTATCTTTTATTCCACTTCCTAAGAAAATCTGATCCCCATAATCGAAACTTTTTGGCAACTCAGGGTCATCTTCGAACGACCGATACAGTAAAAAATCCTCGGCGTATGGTGTTATCGGCGTTGTAAATATAAAGTCAACTAGAGATTTTTTTCTACGTTCAAATGTTTCTAAATTTGAGTTATTAGTTGTTGAAAGATCTGATACGCCATTGTTATTTTCTGAGACGGTAGGTGAGCTAAAATCGGCTGTTGATGCCTCAACAGTCGTAAAGGTGTCGCTTTCTGTAGTTGAAGTTAACGTACTGTTTTTATCAGCAAATGCCCAATTGCTGTTAGTTGTACTGAAACCATTTGTAGACATGCCGTCATGAGCGGTAGTGTTACCACCGTCAACAGTGTTACTACTGTCTGTTATAAAAGCACCACTATCTGTAGTAGATGAAACGATGTTCATGGTTGTCATGTCATTATCTCCTGCAAGTGTTTCACTGGTGGTTGTAACAGTGTTGGTCGTTGAACTATTTTCACTAGTAAGTGTGGTACCACCGGCTGTGAATGGCGAATTAGAAGCATTACTAACACTATTGGTTGACATAACACCATGTATACTTGACAGACTATTGTTCATAGGGGAAATGCTATTATCAGTGGTGATGGAACTCATGTTCGATATCAGTGTACTACCTTCCGTAGTTGATGTACCGTTTTCTTCAACAGGTGTTCCACTACTTGTTGTAAGTATAACTCTATCAGTGGATGTAAGGCCATTAGTTGATAAGCCACCATTTGAGGTAGAGGTACCATTAGTAGTGCTAAAAGTACTAGTGGCAGTAGAGGAAATAAATTCATCAGTGTTGAAAATGCTGCTTTCTGTGGTTGATGCAACATTTGTAGTATTTTCAGTAGTTGTTGCAGTAGATTGAGTAACTAGTGTAGTATTTTCGAATATAGTTTCAGAAGTTCCTTGATTATTTCCTTCGGATGTTATGGATCCTGGATTTTTGTGACTTGTAGTTATGTATTGCGTTGTAGTTTCTATAAAAGTGCCAATAAAACTGCTATCGGTTACAGTAGAGATTAATCCACTTGTTGTTAATATTAAAGCTTCATTATTTGGTGTTGTTTCCTCAGTTCCCGAAGAATCACTTAGTGACGTTTGAGTAGATGATGAAATGGGAACAGTATTCACCTTTTCAGTTGTTCCTTGAGGAGTCATTGCAAGTGTTGTGGTTAGTATTGTGTTCGCATTAGATACTACTCCCGTTATATTGTTTTTACTTATAGTTGTTTCCATATTATTACTAACAGATGTACCTTCAGAATCTGAAGTTGTGGGTGAATTTAATGGTGTCATCGTAGTTGACTGTTTATCCGTGGTCACTGTAATCGGATATGTTGTATGATTTTTATTGGGTATACTTGAGGGTGTCATAGCACTGGTCAGTGTATTGCCGCCTGAAATATTATTGCTTGTAGACGTAATTGGTTGCGTAGTCGAAGTGTTATTTAAAGTAGGATGAACAGTTGGAATTTGGCTTTTTTCTAAATCGAATCCATAGAACTGTAACATTGTTTTATAGTTTTCATTAAAAGTAACGTTTTCATCGTTTAAAGCCAAACCGGCTAAGAAACCTTCTTCTGGAACAAAGTACGTCTGTAAAATAATGCATTTTGTAAGTTTTTGAGAACACAATTGCATTTATTATTTAGGTAAAGTGAGAAAAAAAAGCAAAAATATTTGATTATTCAAAAAGTACTTAATTTAGAACTCGTCACTTATGCGATATATGTATGTACGTATAAAATTAAGATTGCTTTTGTAGAGAAATAACATTTGAATAAATTACATATTAAGCTTGAAACTCACTTTTAAAGTCCGATGTATATCTCTAAAACCAATTCTCATAATATTTCTGTTCCATGGCAATTGCATAGCTCGCTGTATCTGATATGAAGATTCACCATTTACTCCTTCATATAATGCCACCATTATACCCATCAGGCCATAAGGAGAAAATGCTATGTTGTTATCATTTAAATAATTGTGTTCTGCCAGTACTTTTATACCGAATGCATTTGTAACGTCTATCATTGAAAAAAGAGGTGGCCTGCCGTGACCATGGTCCCAGTGTTTAATTTCGATAGGCACCCCATGGTCGGTGCACGCGGCAAGCACAACGCATGTGCAAATACAAAAAAAGCTCGTTAATATGTGTCGGGAACGCACGCGGCCGTTTCGTGCCATGGTGATCGCGGTTCTGACTGCGCTCCGATGACCACGGGCACGGGAGGCGGTTACTCTTGTATCAATTTACGATAATCTTGACATATTTCGGTGAATGCCCTCCGTTAATTTATTAAGATTCTCGCATAATCAAATGCATTACTTGCGGCAGGTGAGATTGTAATATTAAGTTAGTCGATCTATCATCCATAACTATTAACGGGAATACGACCTGTTTGAGTAAAGGTGAATGCAAACCTGTATTGCTTACGGGTTTTATAATTAATTTGAACAAATATTTCTTATTATTTTTAATATGTTAGACAGTCAAAAACGTTTCCACTTAATTTTATATATTATATTATATATTGCTCAACCTATAAAAAATGATATTTGAAGAGGTCAAAATAAATAATATTTTTTTCTACAATAGTAAAACATAAAATAAAATACAAATAAGTTGTATCCACCGTTATAATAATATTGTTTGTATTTCTAATACAACCACCGGTATTATAAGCAACCTACCGATGAAAATGCTGTTCTGTATTTTAAAAGAACGATTTTTTTCGTATATTGTCGTTAGATGGCTCCAGCAGTAAGTTTGTTAGTCGATTTTGATATATCCAAAACGTCATGAACCAACCTTAGATATATGGTAAACAAACTGCTCTGAAACGTTAGTAATTCTATTGTGGCGTCATATACTTTTAGTTGTGTGAAAATGTTTGTTTTTGTGCAAAATAATCGTCATTTGCGGGAAGTATTACTTTTTTTATTTTATTTAGAGAAAACGGTAGCTAGAGCGCGTCGCAAGTTAAAAAAAGGTTACAGAAAAGCTGCTCTAAGTGAAACAACGTGATTGGTTCCGTCGCTTTAAAGAAAGGTGATTTCGATGTTGACGACTATCCGCATGAAAGAAAACCAAAAACATTAGAAGACGTTGAAATGGAGAAATTGCTCTATGATGACCCATGCTAAATGCAAGAACAACTTAGTACTAGGAGTTACCCGTCAAGCCATTACATGCGTTGGGAACGATTCAAAAGCAAAGAACTCTGGTTCCTTATGATTTGACGCCAATGGACGCTGAGCATCGTTTTTGCGCTTGTGAACAACTGCTCCAGCGGCAAAAAAGGAAGGCATTTCATTCATCGCATCGTGACGGGTGATGAAAAATGGATTCATTACAGCAATCCAAAGAAAAGAAAGTCATGGGGACTGCTCGGTCATGCTTCGACGATTTCGGCACGGCCAAATATACACGCTGCGAAGATTATGCTGTGTATTTGGTGGGACCAGGTCGGTGTTGTTTATTATAAACTGTTGAAACCAAACGAAACCATCACTGGGTAACGGTATCAACTTCATTTGATGCGATTGGGCCGAGCACTGCGAGAAAAACGGCCACAATTCGAGCAAAAGCACGAAAAAGTAATTCTACTGCATAACAACCTTCGGCCTAATGTTGCCAAACCCGTTAAAACCTACACAGAAGCGCTCAAATACGAAGTCCTACCTCACCCGCTATATTCCCCAGATATTGTGGCGTCCGATTATTAATTGTTTTGGTTCGATAGCACATGGTGTGGCTGATCAGCAGTTCTGCTCATATGAAGACATCGAAAAATGGCTTGATTCGTAGATAGCCTCAAAAGACGAACACTTTTATTGTAATAATAGTATAATAGTAATGTATATACATCACAAAAACAGTGATTTTTAACACCTCATATGTTCAAATCAGCGCCGTTCAGGCTACAGAGCGTGCCAAAGAAATAAACATATGTACATATACTCGAAACATACTACCCTCCTTCTGGGCCAGTTGAGTAATAATGCAATATTTAAACTTTTCTATAGTTGTGAACAAAACGATATCAAAAAAAAATAATTAAATGACTCGAAAAGAAATGAGAACTTGCTTGTCTTGAATTGGTGTGAACACTTATTTATAAAATAAAACAGTTACACCTATTTTGTGCAAAAATATTATAGAACAAATTACTTTATGAAAATTGGTATTTCTTATTAAGAGTTACCTTAGAGATATATTACCGAATGTAACACCACATTATTTTTAACGAACGATTTTTCCCATATTTAAAAGAACTTTTCAAAATATTATTAGTTCCCGTAGCTAGGGAGTTATATTTTTGTTAACCAGCAACAATTATTGCGTTCTCTGTGCTAAATGGATTCCGTTTGAAGTCAATGTATTTAGTTAAACATTGATAGATCGGGAAAAGATTCAGGATTTTAGTAACATATTTTCACAAATTTTTGGAAATTCGCATATAATTAGTGGTTGAATGTTGACAGAGTTTATTGACATCATTTATAACACCAATAAAATTTCGTATTAAAGTGATTTCTTTCCCGGAGTTTAAAGGTGAGTGGCATTTTTATTCTTTTATTTCATCGTAGTTTATATAATATGAATCAAAACGATTTTTTAAGTTTATTAATCTAATGGTAAGTATAACAATTTCGTTGTTCAAACTATGTTTTTATCTCTTGTTTTGTTAATTGACAGCAAAAAGTCGCTTCGTCTTCCATTTTCTATATACTCGAATAATAAATACAATATATTTTTAATTTATAGAACTAGAAAGGTAAAGATAATAGAAGGGTTTTTGTTCTAGTGTAAGTATTTTCGCTACTAAAGATTTTGTGTACTGTGAAAATTGAAATATTTGTAAGTTAATTTTGGTCAATCCAATATATGCAGTGAAAACTACATGCATGTAACACCAGAAACTGTTTCTATATTATTATCTTCAATTGTGTTCGCTTTAGTAGTTTGAGCATTTTTTTTCTCCTAAAATGGTAAAAACAACAATAGTGCTGATTTTAGAAGAGATAATTCATTATAATATAGTAAAAAACATTTCCAAATAAAAGTAAAACATAAAAACTAGTTATAAATCCTTAAGTTATTAGGTGGAGCTAGAACCATAACTATTGTAAGGCTAATATATGTAATAAGTGTATTTGGAATATGTAGAATTAAAGATAAAATATACATTAAAATTTTATAATGAGAAATCATTCTAACTAAAAATCCTTGTATTGTTAGTTGGAAGTAGAGCCATAATGTCTTTTTTGTAAGGGTATTGTTAAGGACTAGTGTATTTGAATTCTCTAGGATTCAAAATAAAGTTAAAGGCAAACATTTTATCATTAAAAGTTTACAAAGAGAAATTATCACATGATATTTTCTCTGGAAAACTTTTGATTGTCGTAATTAACTATATTGTCTATAACTTAATTAAAAAGTTTAATTAATAATGTAGTGATATTGTGACATTCAGTGTGAATAAAATCATCACTTATCATGTTTGGTGTTAAGCATTAAACTGATGTGATATTTTGTTCTTATTATAATAATTTAAGAATTTATACAATACAGGATTATTATTTGCTTCAAAATGTTCATAATATGGATATTGTAAGTATCAAATTTTAAATATATTATTTTAAATATATGTTTATTCACGAACATTTATTGATTATTATAAAAATGACTTTTACAGTTTTGGGTGACTCAATAAGAAGATACTTACTCTTTTCTTTTATGACAAGCTTATGGCCATATTGGTCATAAACTGTCAAGTGTAGTGAATCAAGATGGACCTTCCTGATTGCCCTCCTGGGGCTGAAGGATACCAAGACTCTGTAACTGAAGTGCCAAAAAAACCTGAAGCACAGGAACTCATTAGCACTAAGGTAAATTAAATTCAATCTATTAAAAATCATATACATATGACATAATGAAAATATTTGTATGCCATACACGAAAAAGGATTAAGATGGCATGATTTACTAAATCTATTTGGAAGTTTACTAAACATCTACCACATACATATACTATTTTATTTTATTATTAGTATTTAACTTCATCTGAATTGTTTAAATTTGGAACATATTTTCATGGTACACTGAGTGACTGGTACATTACATACAAACTATGGGAGAAAATACATATTAATAAATTTAAATAATTTCCTCCTGCAAGTTTTTGACGATATTTTGAATGTATGTTATTTGGAATTACATCAATGCACTGTTTAACTTGCGATATATGACATATATTTCAAAAACATGTCACTATTTTCAATACCCAGTTATTTGTGTTTATTCAACATATATTTTAATTTTATGATTATTGTTTTTTGACTTCACCTGTATTCTTTTTTCATGAGATGGGAAAGAAAACAAGTAAGCATATCACCTGATGGAAAGCAATTAATGCTTGCCATAGACATACACATATTTGAAATTCTGCAGAAGGTATCTGGTTCAACAGAGTGGTGGTGCAAGAAAATTTCTGAGAAATGCACCACACTGGATAAAACTAAAAGCTTTTAACTTTTTACAAAGAAACTACAAACATGTTTTTTTTTGTAAATTAATATTGTACAAATAAGCATTTGTTTTGTGGTGAAACTATCAGATACACAGATAGTCACGGGTAAGATTTCTGCCAGGAGGTATATACCCCATATCCAGAACATATATGGGCTGTAAAAAAATAAGAATTTAAACTTAAGAAGAAACATTTATATTGACTTAGTGTATTTCCTGATGTTTATCATGCACCAAGTGATTTTCAATTATATATGATTTTTGCCTTATAGTCAATCTTATGGCTTTAATCTAAATTAACATATATGTAAACTAATACATATAAGTTTTTGAACTTAATATAAATAAAAGATAATTCAAAATATGTAAGCTGGATAAAAATGAACACTATTTTTAATAGTTTTTAATAAAGCTACTACAATTGGTACATTTAAAATAAGTTTAGGCAAACATAGATGCACAGAAATGCTTGGACACTAGAATAACACTTCACATCGAAAACTAAGATAGAATGACACTTTGTTACAGTAGTATTATGACCATTTCAGACATTTTCATAATGGTTCATTTGGTTTTTTATTTATTTATTGTTAATTATTATCTACCTATCCACTAATAATTATATTCTTAAAAAGTAAGAGTCTTTTATGTTTGTTTGTTTCAACGTCTGTTACCCAGTCACGCCTAGGTTTTCACTGAGTTTGCCCATTTCGATTGTGTGAGATTTTTCGGAAAAAATCGTCTACTAGTTATGACTTATATATTCCTTAACTTTATGATTAGTCTTGTCTTATTTATTTGGGACAAAACATAGGCCTTAGTGTGCATATACTACCTTTGGTGATCAAGTGATGCTACAACACAAATGAGTGTGATCAAATGGAGACGTACCATATATAAAATATGTGTTAAGATTTTTGTGTTACCTGGGAACTAGATCTGGAATATTCAAGCAGTTTCAATCCTTGTCAGATAGAGTTCATCATAACTTTCATTGTGGAATATGTGTGGAATTTTGATGTAATAGAATTTATTCTTCTTAAGTTTTTAAGTGCATTTTGATACTTATTCAATAATGTACCGATGCAGCCTAGCAGACTATCTGCATCCAAATTCATATCCACTTACCTTTTACCGTTAGTAAACCCATAACTACCACATACCTGCGTACCTTACCCATAAATACCTTACTACCTTACCAGTGACGTAGTGATAGTAGATAGAGAAAGAGAAAACACTCGGTTTACGTATTTATTAACCAAGAAGTTATATACATAAAGAAGCGTCGTATTGAAAAGTGCGGTTCATCATATCGAAACAAAGATTGTTATTTATTAGGTTGGGGAAAAAGAAATCCATTATTTTTACGTGAAATTCAAAACTTTATTTAAGTTGTTTCGGATTGTCCGATTTGGGTCAAACATGCACCGTTTTTTTGTATAATTTGTTGCCATTTTATAGGTAGCTTCATAATGCCTCTCTCATAGAAGAAATGATTTCTTTGAAGTCCCACCATATACACAGTACAACCTTTCTGGCCGTTAGTCCTGGTTTGGCCACCGTTTGAGCTGCTTCACCATGCTTTGGCCACGATCGTTTTCGCACAATATTTTCGTATATGACTCATTTCTCAACCCCAGTCACTATACGTTTAAGAAATGGGTCGAGTTCATTCTGTTTGGGCAAGGCAGATGGAAATTCAATTCATCATGTTTCTTGGTATTAATTGGTGTGGCACCCAAACATCTAGCTTCTTTTGCGAATCTAACTTGGTTTGCGCAAATGGTTTAAAACTGTTTTATAGTCCATCTTTAGCTCCTGGGCGATGTAACTACTACTAACAACGTCAACTTCGATTATTTCTGTGATTATGCCTGCCTATGCGAGGTGTATCTTTAACATAAAAAATGTTCGAACGGAATCGAGAAAACCAAAATTGCACGTAATAAGCTGTTACAGTATCGGCATCATAAACACGATTCACAATTTCAGCGGCCTGACATTTTCGCCTTTATTAAAGAAAAACTGTAAAATGTACTGAATTTTCTCTTTGTTGACTTCCATTGTTAACACCCTGTAACGCACAACAAAATTTTTTTGTTATGAAATGTCACCTTGACAACGAGCATAAACTTGAAATTGTTTAATCGATACTTAGAGATTATTTATTAGATATTAGATTATTTTATTAGATGCGATTCGAGATATAATGGATTTCTTTTTCCCCAACATAATATATTTTGAAACACTGATTAGCAGACTGCATCGGATCTATTGCCCCGATAAAGAACTGCAAACCATACTGTTGCTTCCCCACTGTTTTCCGGCCATATGCAATTGGCAAATGCGCGTTACCATTATTGTTAAGACGTTCAATAATTGTATATATTTAGCACTGTTTTCTGTAATAAATTATTCTGGTTCCATACCTTCTACTGAATATAACTAGTTTTATTCTATTCACGAAATCTCCCTAAACTGATATCCTGTTAATGACTGGACAACCATTGATCAAGCACTTATGTACTCACCGACAAGCTATTCGAACAGATCACGGAAGACTGCAGCGTCTCCATTACCTTCAGCGACGTCACTGCAACTCGCGACCAACATTCTTATTGCGGAGATAAGAATTTTGGTCTGGAAATGACCGCTCTGAAGACTTCTTCGCAAAAGCAATACCAATCAAATTACCGTCGTAACAATAACTTACCATCATGGAACCAAATTTATCACGTTCGTGCAAGTGCAATACATCATCATCGTCTTAATGTTACTACCACCGATGCCCAGATTCGCCCAGAATGCTTAAAAATGCATTATCCTTTGCAATTTGTTGCAAATCAAAAGCCGCAAAACGCTAGCAGCGTCTTGTATACCAGCGTTGAAATCGCCTGTACGTCAACGACAAAAAAATCATTTAATTGTTGTAGATACGTGCCAGTATATCGTAATATATTATTACCTTGTTACCCTCCCGTTCTGCTTCACGTTGCCAACAACACATATATTTATTAACAGTGAGAAGATGCCCAAACTACTATTTTGAAACGATTTGTCAGCCAAGCAGAAACCCGTGGGTCAGTCTATTGCACGTGGTATTGAAGTAAAATGGCGAACTAGGTGTCTTCAGAGACAATCACAGCGTAAATGCCGCAATGGATCCTTATCGCTTAGCGCGAGGCTTCATACACCGCACTGCAAAAAATATTTCTATACTCGACCGCAGCTGAAACTTTCAGCAACTTGGTGTAAGTGAAACGTCATCGAGTACATGACAATTATTGCTTCATTTGTCTTATTAAAATTACAGTACATTTGTGACTTCGCAAGTACGCAAGTCAAACTAACGATTCATTTATGACATCCTACGTGAATGAAATTTCTTATATCCATTCATTGACGATTTTCTCATAACTGAAGAAGAACAATGTTTTTTCGGCGTTCAAGAATTTCTCAGTTACAACGTAAGCTCAGGATTCAAACCGCTTGCGGAAAAGATTGAAGCTATTAATCAAAGCCAAAACCTAGTATTAAACTAGTGTTGTCCATAAGTGACAACAACCGACCAAGGACGCCAATTTAAGAGCCAAATGCTTACGGCTTTACCGGAATGAAGCTTCAAGCCTTAAAAGTATTTGGTTGTGCCCTTGCGTTTATCCTTAAATATATGATAGCGAGGGTTAATATTCCTCTAATTTTTTTGCTGGCTGCGGTTCATAAGTATATGTGAGCCTGTGTCTGTGGTTGAAGTCACAATTGTCAAACCTATTTTGCGCTGAATACAAAAATGGCTGCACAACCTTCAAAAAATTAGAGCGTGCAAGTCTAAAGTATTCAAAAGGTGTATGAACCTATGATAATTTGAACTAGGAAGTTAATAATTAACGTTACAAAAATAAGGATTATAATCGCCCTAGCTGAGACTTTGAAGTCTTTAAAGTTTTTGGTTTTGCAGACGTGAATATTATCCGTAAAGACTGACCAACGTAAGTAACGTAACGTGTCAGTAACTCATTAAAAAATAGTATTAGAAATATGTTTAATATAGTGTCGGTTTTAATGACGCATCAAAGTAACACGTCAAACGCGTCTTGTACGAGTATGATAGTATATAATTTATTAGACAACGCTCGGGTAGGGAGTGCTGAATTGATTTCGGTTAATTGACCGATACATGAGAAGCGTAAGCGACATAATATCTGACTACTGTGAAATATCTTCGAAATATTGTAGTGTAAAATGTAGGGTAGTCGTGTTAAGCATTTTTTTCACTTGAAATCAGTTCCGTTTGTATCGTCTTATTCCTTCGTATTGCCGGAGTCCTTGAAAATGGCTCATTTTCAAAAAATCCATCATTATAATTCTCTCAGCGTTAAAAAAAAACATATAAGCTCCCATTAACCTTGGAGCGGAGAGAGATTTAGTTTTCTTGTATCGTTGGGGACGGGGTTTCTATGGTATGGACTATAGTTTGCTGTCTCGCGATTAAAACGATGGATTCTTCCAAAGTCATGAGAAGTTTGATTAGAATATTTGCTCTTAAAACCTTAATTCGCACTTATTTTACTCTTTGATATCTAACAGGCGGAGATATGTTTTATGTGCAATTCGTTGTTGGTTGATTTCTGCCATATGATATCTCATGTTTAATCTGCCTACACACCTTTTACCTGCCTTTTGCCTACCACGTTATATTCAATAAAGGACATTGGTGTGACATACAACACAATCTAAAAATATCCGCCACATTCCGTATGCCATGTAATCAATTATTTTAACTAACTTGTGTCACAAAAAAATTATGTGCGTTACGTATTACAGTTTTTTTTTTGGTACAATTTCTTTATATATAAAGCGGTGTGAACTTCTGTAACGAAATACAAAATTATTGTGATGAATAACAAAACTACGATTGCCATCAAAATGGTAAGGTTTAATTCGTTTTAACTATTCGCATTGCAAAGTGATTAAAACGAGTTTAAACGTCCAAAAGTTAAGTTTATTTAGGAGTTTAAAATTAAGTGTAGTTTCAAGTCTAATTAACAAGAGACGATGTCCTCTTTCTTTAGTTTTGTATATGAGGTGTGTTTTTCAAATTTTCTGAACATATACCATCCGCGAGGCGCCCTCGAACGTCAGTTGTACGTATCCAAGTTCTGCTGGGCACTCTATGCAGATCGTCACCCCATAGCTGGGAGATAGTCTTATACTACAAATGTCAAGACGCGTAAAAATTTTAAGAGCTAAATCTCTTACTTTGTCCGTCAAATTTCTTCATTTCGAATCATAGTTAACCTAAAAAAAAATACGAAGAAAAGACGAAGTTACTTGAGTGCTGATGAGTTCAAACGAATTCTTTTTTTTATCTTCTTTCTTGAAGTTGTCTTCATCTAATCGTAATATATGACCGAGGTAGACCAACGATGGTAGGTTCTGGCTTAACATGGTTTTATGGACCATGATTTTGATTTTATCTAAGTCATAACCAAACCAACCTGCCGAGAGGATTCATTTAGGCTACACAGCATTCTTGCAGCGGCGCTGCTAAGTTAACGATAGCTCGTGTGATATTTTCATTAATCTTCAGAAAATAAATAAAATGTAAATATAAAATAATTTGTTTCTTTTTTCCTGTTAAACTTTATTATTACTACATGTTGCCTGGTGAATTCTATGTTCTATAGAATAATGTGAAGTGATTTTTGAACACAATAAACTATTAAAAACACTATTTCTTTAGTTTCGGGTTTGTAGATAACATATATAGTGACGTTGTGATGATAAATGACAAAATGAGTCTTTTATTTTGTGACAAATTAAAGATTCAAAAAGTATGCAAGTACGCATGCTCGTCATCCGTATCCTACCTGATAAAATCAGATGTGACAGAGGTGGCTTTACCCAATATATAAGGGCAAAAAAGGAAGATATCTGCTATATTCTTATTAGGCTTCTAATTACGTAAGCGGCTTGCTATGTGTTTTATTTAAAACACTTCTAATAATGTTGTCTATAGTATGTAAAATTGTATATTGTTTAAGCGAAAGCTCGTCTTCATCGTATAGACAAACATTCAAAACTTATATTAATAACAATGTGGTTTGCTACATTGTTTATTAGTACGATACTTTTCGTACCGTTACAATTATATAGGTAAGTAAAGGCTTACGACAACCTGTCATTTTAAAAAATGATATATAATGATAAATAAATCTGTACACGCGTTCAAACTGTTTCATTTGTGTTGAATTATCCTGATTAAATTTAAAAATATCAAATATTGTGATAAAATTGATACAAATAAATTAATGTATTATATAAGTACATACCTTTGTTTATATTATGGAAGAAAATTAGTTTTTGAAATTATTCAGTGAACAAATTTTTTTGGTTTGCAGGCCGAGCAAGAGTTTCTGGAACATTTAAATAGTTTGAAAATCAAGCTTGAAAATGATACTTACGCTCATATGGTGGAGAGGCGTGGGCGTGATGTGTCATCCAATTGGATTTACTTGTGTTATCCATGTGCTGCGGTCTGTAGTGGGGAGAATATACTACAGGTGAGACAATAATAATATAAGCCTCTATTCACACTATACTAGATTATAGTGTTAATTATACATTACTTTAGCATCATAGCATATCTGTTTCCTAAATAAGCATAGGCCTTCTCCAACACCTTCCACCAATCTCGTTCGACTGCAGTTCTGGTTTATTTACCGATCTCAACTGTTTTAATGTCATCCACCTGTCTTTTAAGTAGGTGACCACGTTTTCTGTTCTCGACATATATTCACATTTAAATCAGGGCAACTCAACCTTTTTCCTTGGACCGCGGACAGATAAAACCTAAGGATATAAGTATAAAATATTAATGGCCAAATGACGCCAATAGTTACGAGTGAGAATTGCTCATCACTGCGCTGCTACCAGCCCTAATTAATGGTTATGTTATGATAATATTGTCATTTTCATTCACAATTTATTTCAGACACATCTGCACGGTAAGAAGCATAAGCACAAGTTAGCATCAAGAACTATATGGCCGATGAGTATATTTGAAGATCATCCCTACATTGTCAAGGAAAAATGTGGAAATAAAGGAATATGTGAGTATATATAGCTTTTACACGCCAAAAAATACTTCCCCAGGAATTTGTTATTATCAAGCAATATATAAAACTTCAATCAATCAGGGACCATCCATATAATACGTCACACATTATTGGAGAGAGAGGGGACATCACATGCATAAATCTAATGTGCTTTAACTCTAATGAAAAACTTTTTAATATACAATTCTTTGCAAAAAAAATGGGCGGTTTTGATTTTTCTACATTATTAGTAATTAATTAGTTCTAAAGAGGTTTAAATAGCCAAATTATTATAGGTTACGGGCACTTAATAAAGACTGGGTATGAAAAAAACTTAATTCCAAAGTCGAAGCTTATGTTTTTTTTAAAAAATAGTGTAACTTTTTACTTACTTTTCGTGGGTTTGTTGTTAGAAGATTATCAGGCAACTAAAAACTAACTGTTTGTTATTTTTAGTAGAAGCATTTGTTTGTCACATCATTTGGATGGGGTCATATCAGCTAGAAAAGGGGTGTTGTCAATGTTACATCTCACAGCGGTTAAACGTGAGTGGTTCAACTGTCCAAAGAACCTGGACTCGATACTAGGAGACAAGTTCCGTTCAGAGAATGCCGGTTCTAGGAATAATCGTTGCACACAACCACGAGGCGACCTCTTTTTAGTGATTCAGGTGTTGAGGAAACGCAAATGTAGTTACATAGACCTCAAAAGGCACCTTGAAGAGGTTTACTATACCAATAAAAATGACCATTTGCTTAAGGATTTCTGTTTGCATTGACTAAAACACCAATTCTATGATTTTGGTGTTTAAAAATAAAGAAAAAAGAAATTTCTGACTAGAAATTGACTATCTATGCTAATGACATACTAAAAATATTAATTTTATCCATAGAAAAGCCAATGACGGTAAGGTGCTCGTGTTTTTACAAAGGAGTTTATTTAAACGTTTTTCATTGTAGTTATTGGTTATAACCAATTCTATCAATGTGCAAGACTATATAAATACTTTTGGAAGTGCTGTTTTAATTTAATAATTACTTAATGTAAAATTGCAAAAACCCACCAAGGGGTATCACACAATTGTGACCACGTGTGTGACAAGGACGGAGGAGGCGGGTCCAAAAATCACGAAATTTGTCTGATGTAATTTATGGGTGCCCCTTTTTCTTACGTTTCAGTGGATGCGCATATCAATCAGAAGATGGCAACGCACGTGGAAATCCATAACAAGACTCCAACAGAATTAGATAAGAAATTTAAAAAATATAGACAAAGTACGTGCCATATACAGGACAGTTTAGATGCCATTAAGTAAGTGAACATAGTTATTTATACAGTATTTTGACACAAAGTATAGTTAAATATGACCTAAACTATTCCTCGTGTGACTTAAGCCTCTACCAAGTCGAGACGTGTGACTCGTTATATCGAATGAATCCATGACTATAGGACAAGCCACCCCATACTACAGCCTTACTAGCTTTTGTTTATTTGACAAGCCTTGTATTGATAATAGTTACTACTGCCAGGATCTAATTTGTTATTATGTAAGCCAGTAAGATTTCTTTGCACCTCCTTACATACTTTAGTATATTTTATCGCGTATTTCGTCGGCGGATCTGGATGGAAGAGTCGAGAGGTGAAGATTAAGGAGAATATACCAAATTGCCGAAGTTGTAAGAAAGGCCAGATTAAAAGACCCTTAATCGGCGAGCTTGTATGAAGAGAGTGATGACTGTGGATGAAGCAAATAAAGTGTGTCGAGATCGAAGCAGATAGAGATCTGTAGTCTCTACCTACTCCTACGGAAAACGGGCGTGATGATATATATGTATATCTTATACGATGGAATAATTAAGAAAAGGCAGTATGAATTTTGCATAAAGTATAAATAATAATTAACAACCAATTGGCGCATTGGCGGCCCCCCTCGCCCACGGAGTCAATGGCCGTGGGTTCGATCCCCGCATCGGAATAAATATATGTATTGCCTACAGATATTTATTCCAAGTCTGGTAACCCCGCCAATCCGCATTGGACAAGCGTGGTGGGTTAATGGACTGTAAAAGAAATATATATATATATATATATATATATATATATATATATATATATATATATATATATATATTTGTAAAGTAGTTGATAAATATAAGAATTAGTTTGCTAAAATACGCTCTCCATTCCAAAACTCTTCTACGCTGACAATTGTCAGTTGTTTGTTGTAAATATAATTATTAATAGAGGTAACATAAATGGGCCGCCTCGATCGGGGAAGTACACACAGCTTTACAAAATATCGGCGTCAAGTGGTTGCATTTTACTGTGTTACATTTCTTTCTCTGCCTACCATTACTTTCTTCTTCCCCTGAAATAATTTATTATCCTTACCCTAAGTGCAATACATTTGCAATGCCCTTACCATCAAATGAGTGGCTTGCTAGTTTGCCTATTCCTTCCTTCCTTCCTTCCATAAAAATAAATATTTGTGTGCAGGGCTCCGCTACTCGGCGTCGAGTACCTAATCGAGTATCCCCCTGAGCAGGAGCACTACGAACCAACTTACTTGTGCATGCTTTGTGCCAAGCAAGGCCACCCGCGCACTATCGTCAACCACATGACCTGCTTCTGGCATCAATATAATTATCTCGTTAGTATTTTTATCTACTAATAACCATGGTTACGAGTAGACTAGACTGTGTCTATGTTAACCATAGCTGCTCTGTTGCACATGGTGTAACAGCTTGATAATAATACCTTTAGTATGTGTTTTTTTTAGATGATTTATGGAGTCAGGCGTTACTTTGCGGAAATCCATCACTATGTGGACAGTCAAAAGTTTCACTTAGCTAAGATCCGCAACAAGCAAACAATAACAGAAAATTATTAATGTGTGTTTTCCTGCTGGACGAAGTGTATTTATTTGAAACCTAAACCAAAAACTTACGGAAAAACGGTCACCCACCGACCACTATACACAACATCAAAGACACACTACCACTTTTCCACCTTGCAAACGACACGTGTTTCGGCCCAACACGAGGCATCTTCAGGTATAGTAGACTCTACAGAAGAGAACCGAAAAGGTGACTTTTCGCGCGGTTGCTTGTCGCGATCTTAGCTAAGTAAACCTTTTGACTGTCCATGGTGACTGGACATAATCGTTATTTAATCAATGGCGAGCTTACCCACCGTCACTGAATGTAACATGTTACTTTACAATATAGATTATTCAGTTTTGTTTTTGGTATGTTCTACTTTAGACGACCAATTGGCTTAGTAGCGAATGAAAATATGAAAAAAAAATATTTGTTTTTTAAATATTGTACATTATATCTGTGGCACCATATTAAAAAAATTGTTTATACCCTTTTATTGCTAGTACCTTTACTCAACTAATAAAAAATTACGTCGTTTCTTTAGAAATACCTAGATTTGTTTTGTATTTTTTGTGGAACGCACACTCTAACAGGTGCTGGCAGAATGAACAGCGCTGTAGTTAAACAACTACAGCATTAAAGCTGAGCCAAGGCCTAGTCTTTGCCACATTAATGTTAATTTTAAGTTATTGCGAAAATTTGTGTATTATTTTACTCTAATTTTTAGCCTAATATTTATTTTGTTAATTTTGATTTGGTATGTATTGTGCCTTGAATAAACAAGTTGTCTATCTTTTCTATAATATAAAATAATAATGCCTGTAAAATTGTTTTTATACGTTCAATTGGTTCCAGGCTCGTCATTTCCCCAAGGCTTGTGGCCTACTCGCTCCATTTCGTACGAAATCAAAATGCCGCGAGGGCGTCAGCATCGTAATAAACCGTTTGGCCCAGCGCATCGAAAACAAATATGGACGTATGCGCCCTATTAACATTGATAAAGAAGAATTTGATAAAAACAAGTGAGTGTAACAATAACGAATAAGCATTTAGCCTATTCGGTATTATAAACTCCTTTGCAAAAAAAAAACGGGCACCTTACAGTCATTGGCTTTTCTATGGATAATATTAATATTTTCAGAATGTCATTAGCTTAGATGACTCTAGAAATTTCTTTTTTAGAATTTTTCTAACACTTAAATTCTAGATTCGGAGTTTTAGTCAATGTAAACGGAAATCCGTGTGAAAATGAACATTT
Organism: Baronia brevicornis; assembly: GCA_031353405.1. Lineage (NCBI taxonomy): Eukaryota > Metazoa > Arthropoda > Insecta > Lepidoptera > Papilionidae > Baronia > Baronia brevicornis. The sequence goes on from JASFAT010000864.1 coordinate 149,672, forward strand.
TTATGGGTATAGTAAAATTAAGTCTACGAGTATTTTTATGGTAATTTAATAAAAAGACATTAAAATAAAACAAAAATTAGTGAAGTGCTTGTTCCAACTCTGATGTATGGTAGTGAAAGTTGGATTTGGCAGAAGAGTGAAAGCAGACTGAATGCGGTGGAAATGAGAGCATTAAGAAGTATGTGTGGGGTAACTTTGAATGATAAAATAAGAAATGAAGATTTAAGAGAGTGATGTGGAGTAAAAGGTGTCGTGACAAAAGTTGAGAAAGGGATGTTATATATATGTTTAGGCACATAGAGAGGATAGATGAAAGAGGACTGGCAAAAAAAAAGAAGGATGTGGTGGTGGTGGAAAGTGTCGGTAGGGGAAGACAACGGAAAACCTACCTTGACCAAATTGCCGAAGTTTTTATGAAAGGCCAGGTTAAGAGGTTACATAAGCTTGAAATAAATTATCTTAGAAATACTTCGGTTTTCTCTTGTATCTAGTTTTCTAAACAATAATGTTAACACGTGAATAATTTTTGCAGGGAACTTCTTATTCAATGGATCTTTAAGAGCCACCATTTCTCCGAGGTTGATGGTCCAACTTTTGAAGAAATTGTTGATATAGATTTAATCAACTCATTAAACCCATCAGGTAAGTCTCAAAAAAGAAAATAATTTCAAATATACAAGCAATTTAAACAATTTTTCTTCCATTAGTGCCTTTTTGATTAGCTAATTTGGCAAACAATGCAGTATGGCCATCTGTGTTTTTTTAGCGAGACGAAAAACTTCCAAAAGCCTATTATGTAGCCAAGACTTCTCAATTAAAACTTAACACACTTCAAGTATAGTATAAAATATTATAACAAGATGTATTTTTTCAATATTTTTTACCTCAAATTGTTTTTTTTTAAGAGAATTAGTTATACAAATGCATGCGTTTATAAATATATATGATTGCGTAGTGATGAAGTTTTCACTTTGGGAGAAATATTTGTTTGGGTTTACGTCTATTTATTTCTAATATAGGGAAATTCAAAAGTGGGGTCTATGAGTTTAAAATTTTTTATGACGGTATATTAAAAATAAATTCTTTCAATTGTATTTCAGATGTTGAAGATAAGGATGAAGAGAGGTAAAGAAACTTTTATTATAATGTTTAGTGTAATGTTTTATCGATTTTATTACTTATAGCTTTGTTTACCTCCCATTTTCAGAAATCCATCAGCCAATAAAACCACCTCAACTAAAACCGAATTTAAAGATTTTTCTGTAAGTTTCAAAAAACTATATATGACTTTATAATAAAATAAGAATCATACTTAGTGAGACTGTGTTTTCTTTCATTTGATTTCATGGTAAATTTGTTTTAAAAATTGTAAATATAAGGCGGTACACACAAAAATGATACTACTTAATGCTAATGATGGTGGTATGTTACTTCCCTAGTCGCGTCGAACCATTCATATAGTTTTCACAGAGGCAATTTTTTAATCGCATTATAACGATGTGCTATTTAAAAATAGCACATTATATTATTTATAATTAATCTATAATATATAATAGAACTTATAGCGATGCCTGTGATCAGTGCATGACTAGTTTTGTGACTTCTTTGAACTTTCCTTCATACTTTACATAGGCATAGGGTTGTCTGAGTTTTAAATAAGATTAACTATATAAAAGGCTTTATTTAATTAAGATATCGAGTCTTGAACGTAAAATAAAATACTAGAGTGCGTAATAGCAATACGCCTAAAACCATGCATGAATGCGGTTGTTTTCGTTATATTAGGCAACTTAATATATGTCTGATATAATTTTTTAAAATATTCATGCTTATTATTTTTAGTGAATATATATATATATATATATATATATATATATATATATATATATATATATATATATATATATATATATATATATATTACTGTATTTGCAAATACAATAGTTTTGCAATTACAAAACTGTATTAAAAAAATATCGTCATTTACCACATTTTCTAAGATGTTTGTTCACATTATTACAGCGTCCACCGGGTCGACAAGCTCGTAGAGCTGCCACTGCGGAATCTCTGTCAGACATCAGTGAAGACGATAGTAAGGAGCAAATTCCGAAGGAACCTTCTCAGGGCACCGATAGAACACATAAGTAAACTGTTATTTAATCACAATTGTTTGTGTATTCGTTTCTTATAATTCGAAATTTTGCATAGTTTTTATTGACACTCGCACACACACGAGGAATACTAAACTACGCTACGCTTCGCTTCACTTACTTTCTAGTATAGCTTGCGCTTTATGATTCTTTTTGCTAATTTAGTTCAATTGAAAAGTGAAATTATTATAATCAAGTGGTGTCTCCTTAAAAGTTAATCTTTTTATTTATTTCAGACCACCCTACCTTGACAAAGATGGTACAACTGCATTCCGTTCGCGATTTGCTTTACGGAATGTGTTTGATAAGGTAATTTACGAACCTTAATAACCTAAAATTTTTAATAACCTTTAAAATGACACTGTTATTTGTAAAAACAATATGGTAATAAACCATTTAGGAAACTATCAAACTTTCGTACTACATTAATATCAATTTTCATGGAATACTTTATGTCGTGGTAATTACATTGGCATTTTAATAGCAATGCAGCTTTGTGTTTATTTTATTTGACAATTAAATTATTATTATTTTCTTCCTCTCGAATACGTTTAAGAAAGTTGTTAAAGACCTAGCGCCTACATTACAGACCCAATAAAAAAAATTGATGAAAATTGATATCCTAGTGTTTATTATAAAAATATAATTTATCTACCAGTCGATACAACTATAAAAATTGTAGAAGTGATTTGATTTGAGGCAATATGATTTCCCTTGCATACTGACATGTCATAAATCACTATCTATCCTTATAAATATTTATGTATCTTTTTATTTATTCGTTTATTATCTATATTTGTGTGTGTACTGTGAGGTGCCCGCCGTACTGCGGAATCTTTAGGGGGTTTATATCTTCGATGTAAATGAAATTCTTCCAAATCAAATTATTTACATTTGTATTCACTGTACATTTATATCTTATTCATACTTTATTCACATTTTATTAAATTATATATTCATTCATACTATATATTCATATTTTATTCAATTTATATTTTATATCTCATTTTCTTATGCCGGAAGGGTGACATGTCTATTGAAAGACGTCAGTCGAACTAACCCTTTTGTTTTTATATAAAACAGTTTATTTCTTTTTATTTTAAATTTTAAAATTACGAATTTAAAAAGAAGTAATATAATATAAAAGGTTTTGATATATTGCAATAAAGAGTTATTACATTAGTAATACATTTATTTATGTATCACTACAGTACATATGTATGTGTGAGTGTGTGGATGTGTGTTTGTGTGTGTATGTATGTTTGTATCTATATACTTATATTTTTGCTTATGGCTATTATCTTTGTTTATTAATATTTTTTTCCTTTCTATTATCATATCCACGATACATTCGATGGTTACATTAAATTTATCGTTATGTCCATCCTACGGTTGTCTGGAAGAAATCGCTATTAGCTATAAGACCGCCATTTGTAAATAAATATTACAATCAATAATTTTATAACTTTGTTTTTGGTGTACAATAAAGAATATATCTATCTATCTATTACAAACCTTATAGTAACATAATAGATGGACAATTGATATTGGTTTAGATAATGTGCTCATCATTCACATATTTTTTTTTAGAATGCTGCAGCAAGTAATGTGTCTCGTTCAAGGGCTCCTAACTATGAATACAAAATAAAATTAGCAGAAGGAAAACGGCAAACAGCAATTGAATCGGCTAAAAAAGCCCTCGCATACCATGAAAAAAATCCAGAAAAGCATCCTTTGTATCCTGAGGAGTGGAAAAAGTTCTGGAACAAACGTTACAAAGAAATACAAGCCGGTGAGGTTTATTTTTATTTATTTGACTCTTACGAACGCATCACTGTTAAAATTATTTGTAATATTGTATATTTTACTTCGTCTTTACTTTTTTTTGTAAATGGAAAACTAGTTACATGGTGATGTATGATTTTGTGTGAACAAAAACTTTTATAGTAGTGAACAAAATTGCAAGAGTTTTAAATAAATTCATTGCTCACTACAGAACAATTGCATATAAAAATTATAACATAAATCTTTTGCGAAAAATGTGTGTATATTATTTTTAGAGGGCAAAGATCCATCCAAGCATGACTACAAACCAGAGTGGATTGTGTTTTGGACTACCCGTATGAAAGAACTCCATGACGAGGAATTGCGTATTACTGTCAACGAGATGTACAGGAAGCTATGCCTCTCCCCCCCGGATATGACGCGCATTTTAGGGAGCGATAAGACCTTATCACCAGAAAAGAAACTTTCGCCTGTTGGGAAGCAAAGGTCGCCGGACTTCAAAAGACGTTCGTCCCCACCCAGGCAAAGATCGCCATTATCTAGACGAAGGACACCTGACTATAGGAGAAGAACGCCTGAGTATCTTCGTGATAGAAGGTAAAAGAATAATATATTTATATATTATAATATATTTCATAATACAGTCGATAATTCGAAGATGAAGGGACCTTTTTAATACTTCGAAATACTAAGAGTTCGAAATGTTGAGAGGTTTTTATTACTGAAAAATGTAGTATTAATTGATTTAAGTAAATATATTTATTAAAATATACCAATCACATACATATTTTACACACAATATTTAACACGATTAGATATGTACATACTAAGACATAAACTGCAAATCGCATAGGCCTAAATGATCGTTTGTGTGTATATAAGTTTCAACATGTCCATATTTCGATTTGTCGAGTGTTTGCGTGAAAGAATTTCGAATTACCATGTGTTTTTGATAATTATAGATTGTTTTTTTTCTTCTTCGAATTACCGAGTGTACCAAAAACCATTAGATTTATTTGATTTAACGGGAGTTTTGCTAGTGACCCAACAATTACTACGAATTATAGAGAGGTTTGAATTATCAAGAGTCTACTGTACTTATTTAACTGACTAGAAACAAGTCACATGTATGAATTTAATGCAGTAGTTGCAGAAGCACTAAGAATTTTAAGAGTTTGGACATTAAGGCTACAGCTTGTACTAACCTGTTATCTGGTTGATTATACCCGTTACGTACGTCCCACGAGGGCGAAAATCGCTTCTCGGTGAATGTGAGAGGAAGGATAGATGAAAAGATGAATGAGTGTGGAGGAAGCAAGGAGGGAGTGCCGGGATCGTAGCGGATGGAAATCTGTGATCTCTGCATATCCCTACGGGAGACAGGCGTGACGATATGTCATTGGGCTAGATACAGATCGTTATGCTGAATTGGCTTCCTATCTTCACAAGTCGGAGAGGTACTAAAAGAAAAAGACGTATGGTGTCTGACATCATAGAGTTGAAACTATTATTTGATTAATGAAATGAATAAAGAATATATCTATTTATCTTAAAGATATATTTTTTATTTACCAAGAACAAAGTTAGACAATTATTAATTATAAGATTTATATACAAATGGCGATCTTATCGCTAATAGCGATTTCTTCCAGACAACCGTTGGATGGATACAGTGTTAAAGAAATAATTTGATGTAGGTTGGTGATACGTTATCGTCAGGATGATAGAAAAAGTTTATTAATAAATAAAGTTAATATGCATAAGCAATAATATAAGTATATATTTAAATATGGGCTGGACACGTTTGTCGGAGAACCGACAATCGTTGGAATAGACGAGTGCTGGAGTGGAGACCGCGACGCGGCAAACGTAGTGTGGGATCTGCTAGATGGAGCGACGATCTACGCAAGGCGGCTGGCAGAGACTGGATGCGTGTAGCCGAAGATCGGGCTAGGTGGCGCGCCTTGGGTAAGGCCTATGTCCAGCAGTGGACTGCCGCAGGCTGATATTGATTGATATTGATATGTATATAAGATTAAATAAAAATAAACATAGATATTTATAAAGATATATGGTGAATTATAGAGTTTAATTATTATTTAGATTATCGGACCGCTACCGCTTGTCACCGCGCCGCCGTTCCATAGAGCGTCGTCCACTAGAACGCCGCCGCTCGCCCGATCGCCATTACTCACCCGACCGTCGTTACTCACCCGGCCGTCGTTACTCGTTCGAGCGTCGTCGCTCGTCTGAACGTCGTCGCTCGCCTGAACGTCGTCGCTCGCCTGAAAGGCGTCGCTCGCCAGAATATCGTCGCACGCCCGAACACCACCGCGCGGTCGAACACCGACGTTCGGCGGACCTTCGCCGCTCGCCGCCACGGATGCATCGACTGCGGACGCGTTCACGAAGCCCTGTCTCCAAGTATGTTTTGTTACAGTATCTTCAGCGTGATGCAGTATGTGACAGGAACGTAGCAACATCCTAAGTTTTTTTTTTTATAGCAGATCGGACAAACGAGTATGTTGGTCACCTGGTGGTAAACAATCACCGCCGCCCATAAACATTCGCACCACCGGAGATGTCGTAGATGCCTAGAACAAATACGCTTTTTTCTTGAATACCTCCATCTCATAACTGCGTGGGAATACCGCAGGCGGTAAATTGGTCCACAGTGCGTGCCAGAAAAATGCGACTAAATCGCACGGTGATCCGGGTGATGGAGATGTAACCTATTTTTGTGTCGCGTAGTGTGATGGCGGAACTGTGCGGCTGGGAAGAGATTGAACAATGAATAAGATTAAAGTTATCACTGACATTCACTTAATATATCTTTTTTATGGGATAGGAAGGCAAAAGAACAGGCGTGTCACCTGATGGAAAGCAATCAACACCGCCCATAGACATCCGCAGCGCCATAGGTAGTGCGGAAGCGTTGCCGACCTTAAATCAAAGTGTCATTATGGGGTGGGAATGGGAGAGGGAGGGGGATGGCCCTCCGGAATTCAGCCGCTCACCGTACGAAAAACGGTAGCTAAGCTACCACTCAGACGCCGGTTTTCTACGGGAGTGTGGTACTTCCCCGGGCGAGCCGGCCCATTCATGCTACAGTCAAATATTATGCCATTGTTGACAAAGCATTCATCTGCAGCGTGGCTCTACCGCTATCGTATATCTACCATTATCTGCAGGATTAAAAGCACTGCAGATGCTGTATCCTAAGGTATAGAAAGGATGTAAATAATGGGATGATATAAAATTCATACAAAGGATGACTGACCATGTGCTATTTGCGCGTTTTTGGTGTACAGCAAGGAGTGTCGCGGCGAAAAGAGCGCTCGTACCGAGTGGGTTAAATATTTATGATGTGGTGTGCAGAGCCCGAAGCCCCGCGCGCCGTAGTCGAAGCCGGAGCCGGAGCCTACAGCGCCACAGCCGCAGCCCGCTGTCTCGTCGCGAGATCGGCCACAGGAACCTCAGCCCGCGCCGCGACCCCTACCGTAGCCCCCCGCGCTCACCGCTCACCGTGCTCATATCCGATGATGAGTTAAAGCCGTACGTCACTTTATTTTTGTAGTTCATTTTGCATGGGTACATACATACATATCGTCATGCCTGTTACCCGTAGGGGTAGGCAGAGACCACAAATCTCCATCTGCAACGATCTTAACAATGTAGTCAACAGTTTGTCTTGGTATCTTCTGCAATCTTGAAATCTCACGATTACTTTTACCGGATATCTCTTTCTGATCTGTTGGGAATGTTTCTTAGTTTTAGCCATCTTCTTCAAAAAACAAAACACGGAAGTGAAAAAAAAAAATATGAAATATTGTGAGACTTTAAGTGTGAGATACGGAGAGCGTATTTTCTGGCCAAAAGACATCAAATAAGTAACGTAATATTTCTAGTAGTTATCCTACGTTTTAGTTTTATTTGTCAATAACTTAATTAAAACAAAACTACCACTTCAAAGATTCGAAGAAATTCCGATAGTTACACGATCTTGGTTTTATGACCACGAGTCGGCAAATAACAATAAATTGTTCACCTTCTTACTGTAGCTGTATTGCAAATTTCAATAAAAGTGCAGGTGGCCAATATATATATATATTTTGAACATAGAATTATACATTGATATTCTGATTTTACCTCGTCAGGGACGATGGTCTTTCACCGTGGAACTCTGACAGTTCATTGGGCTCAATACCAGATGTGAAATCACCTACATTCACACGCACGGAGAGTATAGCTTCGCGCTCGTCTCACGCGCGGGCTAACGACTACGGGCCTACGGACAATGTGGTCGCGACACTGCGTCTACTCGTTGCGCTTGAGGACTACCTGGGCAGTCTCGGCCCTAAGATAATTGATCTTCTCACTGAAGCACTTAAGATGGAAAAGGTAACATAAATACAATTGCTTTACAAAATTACTTTCTAAAATTGGGAGGACGCTTACACCCAAAGCGCTTAGTAATCGAGTGTACTAACTAATTTCCTATATAAAGAAAAACAAAGATTCAATTATTTCCCTCTACAGCAACGCATGAATAGATTCAGGCGATTAATGTTGGTGATGGAATCGTTTGGTAGAACGTAATGTGCGACGTCTACGTAGCAGGAGCCCATAATTTTCGCAAAAGGGCGAGCAAGGACTGAGTGCTTAAGGCCAAAGATTGGGCCAGGTGGCGTAAGGAACCCCGATAAACAACCTCTCTAAGACGCGTCACCATTCAAATGCAAATCTCATTTTTAACACTCAAGCCAAGAAGTCATTTTGACTGCTTGTTAAATGTATTTAGAAAAAGAAACTAAATTTATACTGGTGTAATGTCTTAGTATTTTGAGATAGCATACAGTTGTACTACTAACATACAACTGTGCGCAAAGCCACGAAATTCTAAGAAATTATATCATATATTTTTTTCATTACAACAAACTCTTAAAATGACTTGCTGGGCAATCTAGTATTAACTAAGATAAGATATGGACGACAAAAGGATTTAAAGCTTTTAAATCCTTTCTATCAGGTTTTTCCTCTAAGTTCTCTTTACCTAATCTTACCATCAACCATGGTTGCTTGTGGCTTATTGTATTCTAAACAAACTTATTTGTTATATATATCGATATTTGTTCTAATGATTCTAAATCCGTGCTTGTAATTTGTGATGAAGTGGCTTTACTCATCATCAGTCCGTTAGACTCTTCGCACCGCTCCTTAGCATTATCTTGATTTGAGACGGATTGTCTGAATCACTATGAGTTGGGCGCTATAGAGCCCGTCATCTCGAACCGGATACACTCTGCCTTGCGTTCCGTTGCTTGCTTGCCTTGCTTTCAATTTTTATTTTAGAATAGTTAAACCGCCATCATTACGTAAAATAAAATTTAACGAATAAGAACAATTGCTCAGTTTAAAGGGTCTATTTGCTGAAACTGCCCGAACAATCAACCAATCGTCCTCATTTAGTCGTTAGTATCTACTGTTCAGTACAGATTTTGATCGCAATTAAAATAAAGTTTTGGATGATTGAAACAAGGTTTATTTTTACACTTCACTTCTTTTTTTATTTGAGAGCCAGCCTGATGCGTTTAGTGTGATACAATAAGAGAAGCCGACCGGCTGCCTCTGATGACGTGGCGTGCTCTTTCGCGCTCGCGCAGACGACTGGCTCCGATTGCAAACAATGCTGGCTACCGAAAAGTGCTCTTTCAGCCAGTCTATGAGAAACGGCTTGGTCGGCTTCAGTCAGTTCCAAGGGTATTATCTGAGCCGGTCTATATGAAAAGAAAAAGCACCATCCGATGCTCCCAGAGCCGATCTATGTGAACGAACCCTTAACGTTTAAAACTTATTGTGACGATTTTTGCATTGCAGGAGCGGCCGAATTCTTCGGAAGATCTGTTGGAGCGCGAGGCGGTGGTGAGTTTGCTGGAGACAAGCAAGGAGAAGTTGAAGGGGGCAATACAGGCTGAGCTTGTGTCCGGTAGCGTCGTATCGGCCGTAAAAGCGGCCATCGTCCGCGTTGCGAGCACGTTGCACGAAGCGGACACACGAGCGAAACGCAAACAGGTTGTCTTAGTTTACTAATGTTCTCGTATACTTACTTTAACTTTTTCGGTACGGGTGCCGGATATATCCGGCGTCTATCTGATGACCTGTGTGGACGAGCGCCGGATATACCCGGCGTCCATTTGATGACCCGTGTGTGTTGAAAATATATTTTGCTCATATGCATAAAACACCTTGGACAAAAATCGTAGAGTTTTTGAACAATCGTTTTCTACATTTGTATTTGTATCTGCGTCGATTTATTGATATTTTTGACATAAATGAAAATGACAACGGTGGACTGACCATGTCCTATGTGCGCATTTTCAGCGGGGCACCTCGTAGAGCGAGAGTGTCGCGGAGGAAAAAGCGCTCGTACCGAAAGGGTTAATGAAGCTGCATGCCTAAACCCGAAAATCGGGCTAGGCATGCAGCTGCGTCATCACATCTTGGTGCCGCAGGTTGTTGATGATAAACACATATATAATCTTAAAGTTATTAGTCTGAATTACATTTAATAAAAAAAAACTGTTGCTACTATCACATATTATCATGTGTGAAACACATAATTTGTTGTGTGATCCAATATAGTAAAGGATCACCCCATTACTTTCCGCGCGTGTCGTCGTACGAGGCGACCATGGAGCAAATACCTCTTGCTAAGATTTCGGCAACACCCTTCATTTCTAAGGAAGGGCAATTGCTAGGAGAATACTGTCGCGGCTGTATTGTTGATTTTTTGATATACATACGCATACAATTAACTCAGTAAATCATCGTTATTTATATCGAGAAATATTGGCAGAAGAGTCTGCTTCTATAGACAATGCATTGGAAATGAGAGCATTAAGAAGTATGTGTGGGGTAACTGTGAACGATAGAATAAGGAATGAAAGTAAAAAAAGTTCAGAAAAGGATGCTAAGATGGTTTGGGCACTAGAGAGGATGAATGAAAGACGATTAGCAAAATAAAAAGAAGACCAAGCAATACATACTTACACCAATATACAATAGCATACTTTGACCAAATTGAAGTTTTGGGTAAGGTCAGGACAAAAGTATCCTTAACCGGCGGACTTGCATGAGGAGAGTGATGAGTGTGGAGGACGCAAGGATCCCCCTATGGGGGATCGGCGTGACGATATGTATGTATGTATTGGTGCTTTTAGCCCATTGTAATTAATTTGATAGTGATAGAGCCACGCTGCAGACGAATACTTTGTCAAGAATGGCATAGTATTTGCCTGTAGCATGAACGGTCCGGCTCGCCCGGGGAAGTACCACACTCCCGCAGAAAACCGACGTCTCAGTGGAAGCTTAGCTACCGCGCTTCATACGGTGAGCGGCTGAGTTCCGGAGGCCCAATACCCTCTCCCTTCCCTTACCACTCCCATAATGACACTTTCCTTAAAGGTCGGCAACGCTTCCGCACTGCTTGTGGCGCTGCGGATGTTTATGGGTGGCGTTGATTGCTTTCCATCAGGTGACACGCCTACTCGTTTGCCTTTCTATCCCATACAAAAAAGAATAATAATAATATGTAATAAACTCAAAAAAATTGTCCGCAGAAACAATTAGGCGCCAAGGGCGCGGCAGTGCCAGTACGTGGTGTGGGGGAGGTGGACCGCGTCCAAATTGCACAGGAGATGGCCGCTGCACTTATAGCGCAGGGAAGAACCGACGTGTCTTCTGAAGAACTAGCGCAACTAGTCGACGCTGTGGTACGGCCATATTGTTTTTTTTTCTTTTTTGTCAATTTGTTTTATTTTTCATTGCCTGCATTTGAAATATTGACACAGTGGTGATTAGTTAACATCATGACCTTGATTGTTCACCTACCATTTTCATTAAAAAAAAGCCAAAACAAATTTCACATATATAGAGGTAAACGTAATTTAAATTGAAATCTTAGATTTTTAACCAATTCATTGCTTAACAAAAATTATATTTAAGTTAGATTTATGTGACTAAATAAAACATTCTGGTATAACGTTATCTCTCGTGTAACGCAGTACTCATCTTCCGCGTTATACGAGGGATCATTGTGTGCATAATCAATGTTCCTAAAACTCAAAAACTAGGAACAAAAACTGACTATTAATTTTCCTTTCAATAGGTTGGAATGGCCGAAGCCAAAAAACGTGAGGCACAAGCTAAGAAGCAAACACAAGTTACAACTGGAAGTGCGGGCTCTTATGGGACCAAAAAAGGGACTGCGTCTGCACTGCAGATGTTGCAGTCTGCATATGATGACAAAAGGTAACCTTTTCGAATTACTCCCTCTGCTCTTATATCTTATATCAATACTTATTTTTAAAGTATGTAATTATGTCTAACTATGAGTTTCTATTTTAATAATCACTTTCTTTAACATTCCTGCTCATACACTACCGCTCAAAAGGATTAGGCCACCCAGTAAAACATTTTGTAAAAGTTTGAATGAGGGAAACTACTTTATAATCATTTGATCTATTTATTAAAAATATTTTAGACATTATAAATACTGCAGTTTTTAAATTTTAGACTCATCTATATTTCTACCTTTGTTTTTAATTGCAGTCTCATAAAACTTCGGCAACCTAGCTATTATATTAATTTTTCCAATGTTTTATTGGCTGCCTTCTGCAATTCGCAATTCTTGCAGTTTTCGCAAGTCTTCCTGATATGTAGGACAACATTTTCCTATTTGTCTATCCAGCTTGACAATAGTTCTATTGGGTTTATGTCTGGGGACTGCGGAGGCCATATCATGAGTTTCAATACATTTTGTTGTTCTTCTCCTTTTAAAAAGTACTTGCATAGTCTTGACGTGTATTTAGGATCATTATCGTGTTGAAATATAAACAACAAGGAATCCTCAGTGTCTTTTCATAGATCCAGTAGCGTGCCTATATAATACAGACTTGTCTATTTTAAATTTGTCAGTTATGAATTTTAGAGATTTATTGCCAAAGCTATATGCTTCTACTGCTTCCGTTATAAAGTTTACGTCATATTTATTATACCTTTTGCCCCTTGCCCTAACAACAATTTTTCTATAAATCTCTTGTTTCTATTCAAACATTCTCGTTGCTATCAACCCCATACTACGTTTCCATTGACTCCATATAGCGTGACTATTCCCCTCTTTCGCGTCTCTATTAACCTCAAAAGTTATAAAATTATACATATACAAATATTTGCATCGATATCAATAAATTTAAATTATAATTGTACTTAACAATGCACAAAATTTGTTGCTAATGAATCTAAATAAAAGATCATATAAAGAATTAGCAACTTTTCTGAAGCACAAATTAACGTAGTTCTAACGATGATATTCAAACGTATTTTATTTTATCTTTGCCTAACTCCACTTCAAAACAGAGTTTTTCACTATAAAAATAAAATGTTGCCCCTTAAAAACAAATAAAGTAGTAGATTTACTAACGAAAATTATTGGATATTGTGTTATAAAAAACTTTCCTTGTTTTGTGTTTATTCACCCCGCAGTTTCTATTGACTCCGTTTTACGGTAAGTATTTTGCGGTGAGATACAAACAATGAAACATAATAGAATTAGTTTTAAAGATGTATTGCTTGTAATTTCAATAAAAGTGCAGGTGGCTAAATACTTTTGAGCGGGACTGTAAATACGATAGAACAATATTGCATTTTATTTTATTTTTTTAAATAATTACCATCCAATCATTCAATCTCTTGCAGTGCACACGAGAATACGGATGCAATGGACGGCTTGTCCGACTCTGACTTAGAAACTTTATTGAAGAATTTTAATGAATTATCATCAGATGAACAGCGTAGCCTCATAGCTTATCTTAAAAAGTTGGAAAGTCGCGAACCAACTCGTGTGGAACGTTTACGTCAGTTTGTGAATACGGACACACTACGCCCACTGCCGAATAAAACCGAGCCTCAGGAAGCCAGGAAGAACGAGGCTAAACTCCTCACAATCGATAGCGACGATGATGATTATACTGTTGAAGAAGTGAGTGTGTAACATTGCTTTATCATAACACAATGAATGGATAAACATTTTGCTCTAATTAGCAGAAATGTTATAATCATCCATGTAAACTCCTTTGCAAAATAAAAACGGGCACCTTACTTACAGTCAATGGCTTTTCTATGGATAATATTAATATGTTTAGTATGTCATTAGCTTAAATCACCAAAATTTCCAAGTAATCCTGATTAGTTATGATAAACCATGTATAATTTAGTTTTCATTATGAAAAATCACTTTCTAAGTAGTACATTTTTGTGTTCACAGGTATTTAAATCAGCCACACAAAAGGTAAAGGAAGATCAATTTCGACAAGAAATGGAAATCGTTAAGAAATCATTGGAGGAACAGAAGGCAATGGAGTTAGTTCAGACTGAAGATAAAAAGCAAGAACAGATTATGGATATTGCGAAAAGTACTTCATTCATCCAAAATTTGTTCACAAATAATAATACATCTGCCGCTGATTTGTTTGCTTTGGTGCAGGCTTCAATACAATCAACTTCTTCTTCTAACTCTGCTCCAATAAACAATACTGCAAATGTTGTAAATAGTAATACTCACCCTCGATCATTTGGCGATATGCCTGATCAACCAACGCATTCGGAATTTAATGAACCAGAACCAATACCAAACCAACACGGATATCAAAATACACAACACTTGCTATCTCAAGGTGCCACTTTGTATAATACTCCAACTACATGGATGGATGGAAGTAATACAAATGTCTCTATTGAATCATACAACCAAAATATACAATGGGAAAGAGTGCCTATCGTTAATAGTCAAAATAATACTATGATGACAGATAACCAAAGGTATTCTATGATGTTAGATGAACAAAGGTATTCAGTATCAGATAATCAACAATCTTTCATATCAGATAGTCAGGGATTTATAAGAGGAAATCAATTCATACCAGAAAATCAAAGACAAGGCTTGATGGGCAATAATCAATGGCAAGGTATGATGGGCGATAATCAAAACCAAGCTATGATTGTGGATAATCAAAGGCAAGATATGATGGGGCATAATCATATGCATTCTATTTTGGGAGATAATCAGAGACAACCTGTGGTGGGGGATAATAAGATACCTCTAATGGTGGATAATCAAATACGAACTATGACGGGAGATAATCAAAGACAACTTATTAAGGACAATAATCAAACATCACCTTTAATAGCAGGTTACCAAATACAGGGTATGATGACTGACAATCAGATACCAAGTATGATAATGGACAATAAGGTAGAGTCTAATCGATTAGCCTATGACCAAGGCAGTAATTTGCCATCATATAGCCAAGTATCGAGTACAAACTTTTTAAATGCCAGAATGCAAAATGATTTTAATCCTCGACCTACATACAATCAAAATTATGGCAATCAAAATTTCAGGGGTCGCGGCAGAGGCAAATTTGGAGGGACAAGAGATCGAGGTAGAGGCAGAAAATAACTTTATAGTGCAGGTGTTGAATTAAAAATGATAGTTTTCAAAACTACATATATAATAAATATATGTGGGACTTATATATTCTTTTATTAACAACTAAGGTTTTATTTACATAAAATATTAAGATTAAACATGATTGTTGTTACATAAACAGCTCTAGTGCAATCTCTTACTACTTAAAACTATAAAAAGTTACAAATGTTAATTATGTATATATTGTTACAAACACGGCTTATAATTTTTTGTGTTCTCATTTTAAACATGAATTTGAAGTAACAAACAATATTGGGTACAAAAATATTTTAATTAAAACAAAAACATTAGTATAATTAACACATCCTACGCATGTTAATTAGATAACAATTGTGAAATTATGATTTTTTTATACAACCCATATAGATCCTACTGCTGAACATAAAATCTCCTAATTTCTGGCGGAATGTACCTTAATTAAACGTTTTTCTAAGGCAGATTGGCGAGACACCCAAATTTTGAATATCAGACCTTCAGAAGTCCGAAAATTTCTACAACGACGCTGTCATGTCACTATCTACAAAATAGCACAGTCATCGAACAAAATGCACCCATACATACATATATATACATATATATATATATATATATATATATATATATATATATATATATATATATATATATATATATATATATATATATATTATATATATATATAATTAAATGTAAATACACTTGAAAAAAAAATGTCTTGAGTTTTCATATAAAATGCGAAGAAACTTTTTCCCCAAATTATTTATCGCGATGCGGGGATTGAAATCGCAAACATTGCCTCCGAAAGCGATATTAATTTGCCGGGAATATTATTTAAGGAAGTAAAAAATCGACTTTTAATTATCTGTATAAGAAGGGTCACATACAAAAATTTAAGAACGTGCCAGTAAGAGATGCCATCAACATCTCTCTCTTGTCTCATGATTTTGTCGCGATAATCATTAAAAGACCGATTGGCATTCAATAATTTTATATATATATTTTAATTTCAAGCGAAAAACTAAGTCTGACCAATTATCACATATGTTATTTCAATTGCAGTGGACCCGCGGTAATTCGGACCCTGTCTAATCCGGCGCCCCGTATAATCCGACACGCCAATCACAGTTGATTGTACATAAAAATTTCCGAAAATCTTCACTAATAAAATATAATGTATGATTGGACAGGTTGTTCCTTGCACGCTACAACTATTGTTTTTGTAAGTTCTATAGCACTGGTGATGATATTTTTATAATAAAATATTAGCTCTCCCATTGTGATGTTTAATTTATTAAATTCCACATTCATATTATATATGAATTATTATGAACTATGATTAGTAGTTCAAATCAATTTTTTTTATTTATAATGTGTCTGATTACAAGGTACTCTTATTCAAAAAATTCCGGACGAGTTTAGTCGACTCGTCTACTTCGACTTGTCTCTATAATCCGACATCGCCCTGCAAAACGTTTGTCGGATTACCGCGGGTCCCATTGTATAGTCAAAACTTATTTTTCGGACATTATATACGATAGACCGATCATTTATAATAAAAATCGAAATGTTTTGCATACTTTATATTACATTCAAAATTTAATGAAGTAAATTACCTATTTTATTAACTTTTGAATAAAAATTAGTGCACTTTACGTACAGACACGATAACAGCTTATTTGTATTAAATAAAAAAAGTTATGCTTCTCTGCCTTACTCTATACTTCACTGGGAAACATCCCTATGAGATGTTTTCTAGTCTTTACTTTGAGTGCAATTAATTTATATTTCTTAATAATGCACATTCATTATTTTTACATAATAGAAAATTTTTGTAAACTAATATTTTATACAAAATATAAGATTATAATGTATACAAAAATATTCACAAAAATTATTCTTATTAAAAATGATGAAGACATGTTCAAGACTTATTAAATTTAATACGCTCCTATTTCCATCAAGGCATCTATATGTTCAGTTTCGGGTAAAATGTCTATTTCAACGGGCTCAGATTTCAGACCATTTCCGCTTTTGTTATTTACAGTGAAGAACCGGAACAGCTTGGACAGATTAATGATGGAATATGCCGAGTGACTCAAATAATCCTCTACTGCTTCTTTAAGAACTTGGAAAGCGGACGTTACTTGAGTTGAAATCCTTGACTCTGTAAAATAAATAAAAATGAATTTGAGTTGTTAATAATTAAAGTTGCTGATCACCGTTTTTTCGGTAAGATTAAGTTCTCCGTAAATCGACTTCTTCCAGTATAAAACACATATTATTATTTTTCTTAGCTAAGTAAAAATTATGATTGTTCACATAGTAATGGATTTCCGTAGAGTAATCATCCTAAAAAGTTCGAATTACTGAAAGTATGTATCTATTTAAATGTTAAAATGTAGTATTTATTTAAGTAGTAATTTAAAAAAAATAATATACCAATCAAGTTAATACAGTCAATACAAGTTTGATCATGTCATACATATTTCGATTTTATTCGATTTCGCGTGTTTGAAAGTATTTCAAATTACCAAGTACATAATTATAGATTGTTTTTTTCTTCGAATTACCGAGTATACCAAAAACCATTGAAGTTATTTGATTTAACGAGAGTTTTGCTAGTGACCCAACAATTACTTCGAATTATAGAGAGGTTTGAATTATCAGGAGTCAACAGTATATATAACACTATAATTTTCTGTCATTTAGGTAATATAACTATTAAATTTACGTTCTTAAGTCAGAATTGAGTTGCAAACAATCTTCTATACATTCCGTGGTGATAAATTAAAATAAATAAAAAATTTCAACTTACTTGAGACATTATGCTTGTTAAGATCAAATAGAAACAAAAAGAAATTGATCTGCAGATACAGATCTTTTTCAGTGTATTCTCTGAACATAACTCCTTTTTCACACTGTCTGCACAACGGGTATCCTCCTGTGAATATCTGCGGTAATCTTGCGGTACGGTAGCCACACGCTGGGTCCTCACAAGATATCCAGCTTGCGTAATACTGAGAATGGAAACTTCGCATTTGCAAAGTTAACTGATTTTGAATACACGCTAAATATTCCATTGGTTTCAGACCACACTTATCGTTTTGACATTGTTCCAAAAATGTAACACTCTCCTTGTCTAACTTCACGAATGGTTCCCGTATCCTGTTTTCCACTCTGCAATTTTCATTTATGCACATGAATGTAAATTCTTTGCATTGCCTATATTTTTCTCGTTCGTTTTCTACTTCATATGTGTCTGTATTAGTATTTTCTTTCTTAACCATCTGCCTATAGCCCGATGGATCTAGTCCTAAACAATCTGCAACACGAGCAGGATCCATTCCCTCTATTGGTTCACATATCCGAGATATAACTGGATGAAGTTGATGCGCTAAATAATATTTGTAATCAACTTTAAGGTGCTCAGAGTTCTTTAGTTCTTCTACGTGGTATGCTCTCTGCGTAGCAGAGTTGGCTGTACCATCTTCGCAAATTATGTACGGTACAATATCTCCTTTCTTAAAACGTCTACTGTTTTTAGAGTTAAGTCTCAACGCAACTTGTACGTGTGGCTGTGAATTTTTGTCTGGATACTCATTAGGATTTTTAGTAAGCTGTTTTGTAATAGTTAATAGTGATAAGGGCATTTTATTGCTCGTTAAATCTTCTTTGAGTTTATTTAAATGCATTTGAATGGTTTCCAATCTATCATCTGCAGATTGTTCGGAGAGGATTTGGCTTAAAATGAATTTGCCAGCTTCAGCAGCTAGTTGTGACCAGTCACGTCTTACAATGTCTAAACCTTTATGTTCTTGTGTTAGAACGAAATCTCCAGTTTTGTTTTTGCTAATAACTACTGCAGCATATTTTTTCTTCTTCAAAAGCAAAAGATATTTGAACACTCCATCAATATCAAGTTCAATCTGTCTGTACTTTTTGTTAATTTCTCTTTTAAGGTCGTTACCAATTTTGAAAACGTAATCATAGTCCAAACAGTTCGTGTTGATCATTAAACTGTCAGTGTCTCCATACACAACTTCATAGTTCAGTTTTTGCACAATTTCTTTGGTGTCCATGAGAATTTCTCTACCTTTCATTGTGACCAATGCCGCGAGTGGCTTAGCGTAGAACCTTGAATGTGTGAAACCGAGACAACCATACATAGAATTTGCGGTGAGCTTCAAAGCAGTCTGTCTAATATTGTACTGCATATACTGATCTGGAAGTAAATCTGGCGATTTCATTATCTTTTTGACTTCACGTCTGCTTTCCACCAATTTTCTTATTTGTGTAGGAAGAACACCAAATTCAGTGTTGGTTCCGGGTAAAATAAGGTTATTGATATCATCATCTGAAACTGCAGCATTTTTTCTTTTAATTGTTGTAAAGCATATATTGTACTCTTGAATTATACTGGGATACAATGAATTGAAATCCATGAGAAGGACAAGTTTGTCATAGAAACCTTTTTTTGGATCTAAGACAAGACCACCCGAGTAAGCGGCTTTTTTCTTTCCTTGCTTTTTGGTGTTAGTTTCTTCATGTTCTTCATTTCCATCATCAACTTCTGCTTTTTTACCGTACACTTTGTCTGGAACTATGTAATTCTTTTCAGTGAAAGCGTGGAGCAATAAAAATTCGTTTCGTTCGGATCTACCACCCATCAAAGTTCGAGACATAATGTTACCGGCTATTTGAGTGATTTGTAAAGCAAGAGGTATAACATTTAATTCGCACATTATTTTTAATATATATGATGTGTCTTGCATGTTAAGCATGACAAGTTGCAGTAAATCCCTACTGTTCTCATAATACCGCGGTAAATCTTCTAAAGATACTTCTACCCGTTCACCTTCCTTCATCTTTAAAACATTCACACATAGAGTATCTAGATCAAAACTCCTTGCTCTTATAAGTTCCATTGCTGAAAGTTTTATATCACAGACCAATCTTCCTAAAAAGGCGTCCTTTGTCGCGAACTTCTTCTGGGGAGCGACTGATCTCTTCAGTCGCCCCAGCCGAGACCAATTAGGGATACGAAAATCTAAAATGTTCCCTATAAGTAAATCTTGTTGAAATCCTTGCATATCATGACCGACTACTAAATCTGGATCTAGTTTCCAGAATTGTACCATGAAGTAATTAAGCAACTCTCTTTCTGTGTCACATTTTGTGAGTTTAGTAGCCTTGTACTGTGGTAAATTTTGTTTCAAGTCCAGTGGCCACAACGCATTGCATTTGGTCATAACTGAAACCAAATAAGATTTTAAATAACAATAAGGCTTTTCGGATTTTATACGCGGTATACAATCCACGAAGTAGACTGACAAATATATAGCACTATGCATAAACCTTTGTAGATAGTCTAAAGTAAATGGCGAGTTTAAATAATACAAGCCTGTGTGAGGCTGCAGTGTGATGTTTTTCAAACATCTAACATGCACAAAAAGCACAAAAGTGAAGAAATGTATTTCTAGCAGTGGACTGGATATTAGAGACTATTCATTATTACATTATAAAAATAAATATAATTTTTAATAAAATCCCGTTACTAATAACTTAATTAAAAAAAAATTAAATACTATTATCGTATGGTGGCTGATCCGCCTAGGGGAAGTCTTTATTAAGTTGATGACTGTCATTGTTACATACTCACAGACACGCACGCACGCATCCACGCTCACAAACACACACACACACACATATTGGCAACAAAACTTACCACAAAAATGTTGATGAAATGGTGGATTTGGAGGTGGCTTATGAATAGGAAAATTATTGTGCACCAAACAACTTAACATTAATATTTTAGTTTTGTTTGTCTTTGGATCCATTGCTGTTCTCATGTTGACCTGAAAAAATTGTGCGAGACTATTTTATCTTAATCAAAATACTTAGGTAGTGTCTTCAAAAAAAAAAAATTAGATATTATTTTTACTTACGGTAGCAACAACAATAGGTGGAGGTTCTAAATCTTGGTCATCTCTTATAACACTAACATGTTCCATTTTGTCACAAACAGCTTCAAGTTTACACCAGGAGACTTTAGCTTGTACATTTTCCACCTCTTTCACTTCAAGCCAACAGAGTCCTTTGATTTTGCGTTCCAACAAAAATGTTTCCAATGAAGAAGTGTTTTTTCCGAATATATGGGAGAATGTCAAATACTTCTTTGCCGTTGATGGTGGAGGTAAAGATGCCTAGAATAATGTTAAATTATAAATAATATACTATTATTTACACTATTATTTTCCTTTTTTAAATTTTTTATTACTTTGATTTTATCACATAGTTGCTATTTTTTCTACAATTCAACAATAATATTAAAAATTTTCACAAAAATATAAAATGCGCGACGCATAACATGTAGGGGATAATGTCATAAGATACAAGCTTTAGATAGGACTATAAAAAGGTAATTTACGAAAATTCGAATTTCAAAAAACAATATTTTACAGTTATACATGTTTTCAAGAAAGAAACGAAAAGAAACAACTTATAAACTTGAATATTAAATTTTATTAAAATAAAACTCTTTGGACGTATAAATGACAGTGTATGCTTCAGATTTGATTCTTCAATTAAAAATCAGAAATATATATTATGTATATTCAAGTCTAAAGTTATAGGGTGTGGAATGGGTTTAATTTTTGCAAATATCTGTGATCTTTTACCCCTAAAATGTATAAATTGGAAATTACTTACTGAATACCTTACTTCAAGGTAATCACATTGGGCTGGTATATCAGGCAAATTAAAACAGTAGTTTTTAGTGACTTTCCGTGATTTAAACTCTGTAATTCCTAGTTCACTCGCAACTGATTCATTAAACTCTTGATACACATCCATCATGGTGACTTCTTGATCAGTAGCTTCTAAAGTTACTGCATCTAGTTTCTAAAAATATATACAAGACAATAAGATATCATGCTAAGATTATCACACTTATAATTTCATACAGGACATCTATAGAAAAGAGGTATGGAATTTTTTAAGACCTAAGAAAATATGTAGTGTGGTTGGATAAGTGTGCATAAGAGATGATGAGGGACATATGCTAGTCCATAGGGAGTGAGATCACCGGATCTCACTCCCTTTGGACTTCTCCTGAAAAGTAGTCTATGAAGCAAATCTGACAATCTCATAAAGAAGATAAGCTAACGGCATCCCGATGTCGCTACTCAAAGTGGCACAGAATACTGTGGCTAGATTCTAAGAGTGGGCCCAACATAGTAGTCAACATTTAAACGAATGTTTCTTAAATATTTATTTTATTTATAGCTTTTGGAGTTTTTTATTATTTATGTTTGAAAATTTAATTCTACCATCGAACACACTACACATTCTCTACATACCACAAACAAAAATTAAACACTTTACTTACATATTCCCTTGGTAATAAAAAGAGCTGGCGATTAACATTTCTTATAACTAAACAGCTAGAAACACAACCAGCCTGTTTATTTGATGGATTAACATAAGTCTTGCCAAATAGGTACACAACTCCAGGTTTAACAAATCTATCTTCCCATGCATCTAACCAATAGAATTTAAAAACTTTCTCCCCATCTTTGTTAGTTTGCAATGGTAACTGTCCATCAGTTTGAACAGACTGAACAGTTTGATTTTCATTTAGTTGTTCTGTCCAAGTACTTGACAAGTGTTTTAATTCTTTAGGAGAACCTTTTTTTACAGGAAATATTTCAAAGTCTTCATTTAAAAATTCCTCTGCCACATCTGTTATTGTATTACATGTGCTCGGCGTTTCTTCTTTTACATTAGAAACTGGGCATGCAGGAGTAGCATGGTTACTAAAGTCATCATCAAAATCAATATCTTGTGTTTGGAATTGTTCTATATTTTGACTAGCAGAATCTTCCGGTTCCTGTTTAATTTCCTTTTCAATTTTCCACTCTGCTTTCTTAGATTTTTGATGACTGTTTGACACTGCATTATGCAGTTCTGGCTTTTTCTAAAATATTTAATGAATGAAATGTAGTTTTTCTTTTTATTACATTCAATAAAGATCTAGTAAATTCAGTCAATTTACTTACATCATTTTCTATGACTAGTGGAGAGTTTGTAGGTTTGACTTCAATAGGCTTTTTTACATTGGAAGAAAGGCTTTTAAAATAATTTTGAGCCTCCTTTTTACTGGACACTGTTGCATTGACCTTAGGTGGTGCCACAGCTTTTGGTTTTATAACTGATGATGCTGCACTACCATCTAAATCTGACATGATGTCTGATAATATATTGTCTTCAGATATTTTCATATCCTGTAACAAAATATATTTAGGAAACAACCATAGCTTGCACACTGAAAGTTCATTCAACAAAGTTTTATCACTTTTTTTTCAAATAACTGAAAAATAACAGAAGATTGGTTAGTAGCAATAAAGCCAAAAGATATAAATATAAAGTGTGATTTCCCTAATTTATAAGTTAAGATATAACAATGCATATATGTTGTTCAAATAACAACTTGTAAATATTGCTATGTATTTTTATTTACATAATTATTTTATACTCTAGCTACGCTTAACCTGTGACATTTTTCACTTTTCAACAGATTCATGTAAACATACATTAAACTTAAGCACAGACATTTAAACTTAAAACACAGATATTGATGTGTTATCTAACTCTATTGAAAAATTTAAACAATTTGTCCCCTCCATTATTATTATTTGTAGGGCAAAGGCCCTTCCTTCCATTGATTCATATTTTGTACTGCATTCCCAATCCCTGTGGGCCACACCCTTGCCGAACTTAAATGGGACTTGGCACAATATGTATGCTGCATGTCGGACAAAAAGTGGGCCACAACACAGATTGGGTCCACTCCATTAACTAATTTTAAAATATTAGTTATTCTTTTTCAGTAAATATTTTTTTTTTTTTTGTTTTAATTATATCTTAATTAGCCTAATATGTTTTAGCTTGTTGTTGGCATGTATAATTGGGGTAACATTTATCATAATATTAATCCTTTTCACTCTTATGTAGACTGTGCTCGACATGATATTATTCTCTTGTAATTCATATGTAAGAGTAATAAATGGATAATGGTTGATAAGTTCATTAAGAATTCTGATTTAGTTGAGTAAGGTTGTACCTACGGAAAATAATAATAATAGAATTATAAATTCTACAGATGAAGATAATTATCTGAAGATATAATGGGGAGTTTATCTATTAGACAAACTTCAAATATAGTCCTCTCCATAACTAAGGGTGAATTTAAGCATATATAAAATACATATATATCTCAAAGAAATCCCAGTTCAATATGCTTGTAGTAATTTTTCTATATCCTTAAAAAGTAAAATTATATAACCAACATATAAAACTTCTATTAAATTAATTTTAGTTTTAAATAAATAACCTCCTTCTTTTTAGCAGGCATAGCTCCTAACAGGTTTCTTATATTGCCTTTGCTAGTAGTCTGAGGTGCCACTCTGGCCTTCCTTTTTTGACCTCGACCAGACTCCTTATTGCTAGCAGTCACATAGGTATCCTCTACATCATCATCAAATATCTCACGACCATCTTCCACATAGCCTATCCCATCTGAAAATAAGTAATTTTTTAAATTACAAAATTTAGTAAATATATTAAGTATCTAAGTAAAAATCTTATTAAGTTTAAGCCGTTTTATGTTTTGATTACTGTGTTTCATTTACAAATTCAAAGTCAATATGAGATTGAAAATAAATTGATTACTTGCATATTGTACTTTGACAACTATTTTTCTAATATATGTATTTTACTATACTATATTGTGCACCTTTCAACATTAGCTTGTGTAGAAATATTGATTGAATATATACATTTTTTCTCATTTTATTATTATTATTATTCAAGTGATAAGGAAATAAAAATCAATTGACAGTCAAAATCATTTACAACATTTAAATGAGCTTTTTTCATACCATCAATAATTAGTGTCAATTGTAAGGATTAAAAAAAGTAAGAAACAAAAACAAATCAATATTATTATGGATGTCTGCATCAAAGGAGCAGAGAATTCAAGCAGAATTTGTACTCAAAGCATACATACCGTCATCTTCAATCCAATCATCTTCCTGTCTCTGCAAGACACGATCGTGATACTCTTTCTCATCGACGGTATCATATACATTTTCCAATTCATCAACGTCATATTTGTGTTTAGTACCTTTTCCCTTCAATGCT
The DNA here is from genome assembly GCA_031353405.1 of Baronia brevicornis. Lineage (NCBI taxonomy): Eukaryota > Metazoa > Arthropoda > Insecta > Lepidoptera > Papilionidae > Baronia > Baronia brevicornis. The sequence continues at coordinate 175,334 of JASFAT010000864.1, forward strand.
TTAAGTTTTTCTAAAGCAGATAGTCGACCGTGCTTATCGACTTTTTGCCTCTTAGCTCTTTGAGCAGCTGTAATAAAATTTGAACTTTAAAACTGCGCTTGCGCAATAATTTAAAGGTTATTCTTTTACGTATTAATTTTGTATATTTTCCGTGTTGGCATTACCTATAGAATCTCCCATGACTTTTCGTGCATATAATGCACTAGTAAATAGTAAACTTTCAAAATGAACTTAACTTTTTTTTTTAAAAATCAAATTATACCAATGTTGACAAATTTGTAGACAAATATCGCTTAACCGTGTTACTGACATTAAAATTGGCGCGAAACATTTTGTTATTTGTTATCGTGTGATGATTTTTTAAAATGGCAATTAATTTTATATTATTTTTACTATAACAATAAATTATGAAAATTACATAATAATAGAAATGAATAATAGAAAGTGAAGTGAAAAAGAAAACCATCATGTCATTTCATTAAGATGATAATCAAGTTATTTTTATGTGAACATTCTAAAATAATCTTTGTATATAAAAAACCTTATAAATGAATTTTCTACTGCTTTAACTGGTAGACTCAAATACACGCTGTGCATCCTTTTTATACTGAAACAAGGCATTAAAGGCCATATGATGGTGGTACAACTACTTTAAATAGGGCTAGCACAAAACACTTACAGGCAATATTGTAACAACACTATACTTTTGGCGTTGAATTCACCAGACTTTACTTAGCGTATTGAATAGAGCTTGTTCATCGACATATTTAATACATTTCCTATTTAACTAAATCTCTAGTAGGAAAAAAGAGTTTATTAGCTCTCTGGCGCCCCAAACGAGGCTACGTGGTTTTCAAATATCAAATACATCCCACCCCATCTCGCGATCGTTTTGTTCATCTTAAATAATAAAATGTCTTAGATACTTTACAATCAAACTGTGTCTGGTTTAATCCATACGTCTACTCTGAAAGAGTGGATGTGGAAAAATTAAAATAAGTATGTCAAAATAAGAGGGTAGCAAACAAACAAGTGTGTCAAGTGATGGTAGACAACTACCTCCATTCATGATTATTTGCAACGCCAAGTGCACTGTCCATAGTCCAAGTCAATATAATTAATGAAAAGGGAAGTAAAGTAATTGAAGGTAAACAGGGAAGTAAAGGAAGGGAGATGGAGCTAGATCTTGTCAATTAATTGATTTTAAAGAAATTCAAACGTAAATTAGTAAATGAATGAGGTGTATAACCATATTTTAAAAACATGTTATTTTATTGAATCACTATTACAATTTTATATGCTGTATGTACATAATAATTTTTGAATATAATTATGTCACATCAACTTGAGGTTCGGCTGTATTATTGTCAACTTTTGCCTAAAAAGTAAAAATTCGTTTCGCGCCGGTTTCCTTTAATCAAATGTGTCAAACATTTAAGCATCTAGTAGAAATAATTTTCTTAAACAAATTGACGAAAGTTTTATACAAAGTTAACTTAATTTTCCATAAATATCTATCGAAATATAATCCCACAACGATTAATACTAATAATCAGTTATATATACTGGCAAATAATAGTTTTTATTGACATTATGGCCATGCGAGATTATGTTGCTGAAAAAGGTTTGAAATATATCTATTTAATGTTACTTTTATTAATTTTAGTTTATGATATATGTATTTATATTTATTTCATTTTCAGAAGCTTTAAAAAACTTTTTTTTGAATTTTTGCATCACTGACGATGAGGGTCATAAGTATTTTAAGTATTCGGAACAACTTACTAAAGTTGCACACAGAGAGCAGGTATTTAAAAATTTTATCGGTTGGTTTTAATTTGTATGTCGTTCAATTTCACAAAAGACGGTAAAATTATAATGAAATGTTATAACATAATTGTCCATAATTATGCTATAACATTTTCATATAAAATCTTATAATTCTGATTATAAAATGAATGTAATAAACGGACTAATTTTAAATTAGTAACCCAGTTCTTCATCCTTAACACAGTGAAATGTTAAAACTCTTATAATAATCTCAAGAAAATGTTAACATAATTTTTTTAAAATAGTCTGTAATGCCAATAACACAGGTGCTCTGCTATGCTCCAAAGATGCACAGCCCCAATCTTATGTACCTTTGGAGCAACCTTCAAAAATTGTAATATGCATAATCATCTAATTTGTACTGTTAACAAACTAATAAAATGATAGTTTTGTAATTGTATAACTAAGTATTTAGGATTTCAAGACAATTTTTTTTAATTTGCTCTTATTACTGAGTGAACAGTCTTAATCATTTTCAGTGAGATTTGAATAAGCAATGATACTGAATGAGATTTGAATATTTTGATTACATTTTTTTTTCAGATTACATTTATAGTGGATTTGGATGACTTGCACGAAACGAATGAAGAGTTAGCTAATGTAGTAAAACAAAACACACGGCGGTACACAAATATGGTTTCAGATATTGTGTATGAAATGCTGCCAGATTTTAAACATAAAGAGGTTTATTTTATATTTATTAATATAAAGTAAAATATATATATATATATATATATATATATATATATATATATATATTTTCTTTTTTCTGAACTGTGGGTAGTAATTATTACTGTTATAAGAAAAGAATTTTTCATTTTTAGTTTTATTTCTGTGCTTAGTTTAGTAAATCTTGGGAGCTGGATATCGAAAAAATAGAAAAGGGATAATTTCTTTACTTCCCTCTTACCCTTGCATTTTTCACTTTTTTATTTGTCATCATCATCATTCTTTTCACCATCCTATTCTATGAGGCCATGCACCCAGCATTAACAGAGTACCCTTAGTTTTCTAGATGTCAATGGTAACAGTGATTACCTCTGTCAGAAAAAAAAATCTTTAGTAATTGGATGGCAAAATTTGGTGATTTTAAATATATTTATAACAGTTATTTTTTTATGAATAAGTTTTATTTATGTATTAATTGACTTATTTTCATGTTCATTGAGTTTTTGATCATAATAGTGTGACATCCTCTTTGAACATGTGTATTTAATATTTTAAATTTTTTTAGGTGGTAGCAAAAGATGCACTAGATGTGTATATAGAACACAGAATTATGCTTGAAGCAAGAAATCATAGAATTCCAGGAGAGATGAGAGATCCCAGAAACAGATATCCACCAGATTTGATTAGACGATTGTGAGTAATTTTATTATAAGTTTTTTTAATTTAAGATTTTTTTTATGTGAGCGGATATCAAACATATTTCTAAATAAATTAAATAAAAATAGCTTCTATTTTGTATATTCAATGCAATAAAAAAAAAATGGTATAAATTTTTGGATAGTATCATTTTTGATGCAACATACTTGGTACTGACTAGTATTGTGACTGAGCTTTTTGCATAGGTGTAGAATTGTTATAAGTTGATATCATTATAATGATATAGTGTTATTATATACAACTATCATCATCAGCATGGCAGTCCGTTTTTGGATATAGATAGCTCAAAAAATGATACCTAGCTTGATTGTTGGTTTCACAAATCGAATTTTTGCCAACCATAGTAGATCATCACTCATTCTGGTTGGGTAGAGTCCCAGATTACAAATATATAAAGTATTAGTACTAATAATAATATTCTTTAAGTCAGACATATTATTTTTGGTTACATTTTACAATTTTGTATTATTATTATATACACCTAAAAATTATGTTATAAAATCATGTAATATATACAAATGAAATCATGTAACCATGTAATAAATACATTTCATACAAATTAATCCCGATTTAGCTGTTTTATAAAGCGAAGCTGTTTACGAAACAATAATATTTAATTTCAGTGAGGTGTATTTTAAGGACATGTCAAATTCAAAATCTGTGCCTATCAGAGAAGTCAAAGCAGAACATATTGGAAAGTTAGTCACAGTTAGAGGTAAATCCGAACTAAATACTTTTATGCTTTTTTTTGTAAATACTTTTAAGCTTTTCTTTATATTGGATAGGAAGGCAAATGAGCATGTGTGTCAAACGATGGAAAGCAATCACTGCCACCCATAGACATCTGCAGTGCTATAAGTATTGCAAAAGTATTGACTTGTTGAAAATGTAGACTTGTTTTGGTCCAATGTCATATCAGTTCGTAAACACCACTCAAGATAGTGTGCATACTAACAATTGTCAAATAGGTTAAGAGATAAGCTTATGAACAGATATTGTTTGTTTTATTTTGAATTTAAATAAAGTATGTTTAGTGGTAACAAATGGATGCTTGAAGCCAGAAATCCAGCATGTGTAGTTGTAGACTGGCGTAGAAGAGTGACAATGATGATCTTTACAGTTACTTTGTTTTTTTTAATTTTATGAATAACTGTTGGTTTTAGGAATTGTTACCCGATGCACAGATGTCAAACCTCTGTTAGTGGTGGCAACATACTCATGTAGTGCATGTGGTGCGGAGACATATCAACCAGTTCGCGCCTTACAGTTCACTCCGCCACCTGCCTGCACGGCTGATGATTGTAGACTTAACAAAACGGCTGGACAGCTTTATTTACAGACCAGGGGTTCAAGATTTCAAAAGTTTCAGGAGTTAAAGATACAAGAGCATGTAAGCTTTTTATGTTGTACCGAGTCTCAACTTGAGTAAGATTAGATAAATTAATTTATTTCCCTCTACTGCAACACACATGAATACACAATACAAATATACTTCACAATTTTTACACTGGCAAATAGTTTTCCTCCGTTTCTTTTGAGCTTGTTTTGACGAAGTTAATGGTATGACCATCGCAAAATGTTGTCTAGAAAATCTTGTTGGCAATGATATGAATCCTATATTATTCGCAATTATTTCTTCAGCAAGTTTTTGCTCGAATACGTGAAATGTCTGTCTTTATAAATGTTATTGAAAATAATTTAACCATTCAAAAGAATATCGGCGCAATAAAAAAATCTATTTGTATGCTTTGTGATACCTTCGATCATTCCATTCGAGCAGTATTACAAGTATCAGTACTAGTGCTTGTCTCTGTGATCTTAAACTATAATGTGTTAATTTATTACGTTCACATTTGGATTCAATGCCGAATCCGGTGATAGTGACCAGGAAAATTGAGCGTGTATACGATGATGCAAATGGGTTAGAGTTTAAAAATCATAAGATATATACAATAATTTGATTTAATCCAAGGCTATTGGCCTTGAAAGCGGTTGCTTTGCAACTGAGCCAGTTTGGTTGTTTTATATCATTTAACTTCCATAATTATTTTATAAATTAAATGATTTCTTAAAGTTTTTAAATATAAATAATTTAATGTTATTTGTGTTGCGTAATCTTATTATTAGTTCCGTGTGTATATTTTCACAATAGTCGGATCAAGTGCCGGTGGGTCACATTCCGCGCCAACTGTCGGTATACTGCCGCGGCGAGACGACGCGTCGAGCGCAGCCCGGCGACCATGTGGCGGTCACCGGCGTTTTTCTCCCACTGCTTAATTCTGGGTTTAAGCAAATAGTCCAGGGGTTGCTTTCTGATACCTACCTAGAGGCACATGTAAGTAATATTTTTTGACATATTGTAAATATAGTAAACCCTTATATAACGCGGTACTCTTATAACGGGATTTCGTATAACGCGATTTCATGTCCATATATTTCGTCACATAAATCTCACTTAAAGATAACTTTTGTTCAACAAAGAATTGCTTAAAATCTATAATTTCAATATTAATGACGTTTAAATCTATAAAGTATCAAATTTGTTTTGTTTTTATGAAAGTGGTGGGTGAACACACAAGCAGGTCACCTAATGTTAACTAATCACCACTGTGGTAATATTCTTATGCAGGCAAAGAAACCTGGGACGAATTTTGGGGATGTGCTGAAAGATTACTAGCGATTGAGATACAACCAGTATGACATTTTGAATGATCAAAATGTCATTGGAGAAACTTAATCGTATGCGTTAGGTCAGGTCATGTATATAAAATGGAGGAAACGCGAACAACTAAAAGTCTTCTCAATGAACGATGTGAGTGCCACTGGAATCGATTCAACCCAAAACTGATTTGTGAAGGCCGTCATATAAAATTTATGGCGTTAGTTTCTAAAGCTGGCGAACATAATATAAATCAAGAACTATCTAGAAAATAATCTAGAATAAGTCAAGGCGGCGGTAGTTATAATGCCTTAGATAAATAGTTTAAAGGAAACCAACGATATAAGATTGTAAATGCGACCCCTAACCAATGAGGTTAATGTTTCAAATTTCATGTCTTATTTCAGGCAGTAACTTGCCTCAACCAAACTGATGAGAGTGAAATGGCCGAAGCATTGACAGAAGAAGAATTAGCTGAGCTTGCTGACGAGGATCTATACTCTAGAATGGCGCAGAGTCTTGCACCTGAAATATATGGTCATGAAGATGTTAAGAAAGCATTATTACTGTTGCTTGTTGGTGGTGTAGATAAGTATGTTTGCCGCTATTTTTTTAATATTTTAAACACTAGCTCAAAGTCTTAAATATTTATTCTTGTACAGACCTCAATTTATTATTCTGCTAAGTTTATCTAAATGGTTGAGTAGTTTAATTTTTGAAGATTTTCATCATCTTCAAAAATTAAACTACTTTTGAAGATGATTCAGAATATTAACATATAATATGTAGGTTCATGAATCCGATTTGCTCAGTGGCGGGGCCCTCCGCCCGCTGAGTCAATGGTCGCGGGTTTGATTCCCGCATCGGAATAAATATTTATATGGATTTATAAATGTTTATTTCGAGTCTGGTAACCCCCCCAATCCACATTTCCTTTCCTGCCCCTTCCTTTCTTCTCTATCCTTTCCCTTCCTTTCCGCCAATCCACGGTCTGCCGTGCCAATGGATTCGTGGCTAGGGGCGAGCCTAGTCGCAAGCGTGCCGATCGTCCCGGGATCGGGCTCCTCCGGGGACTATGGTGCCTTACCTCACCATGCAGGGCTCTGCTGGGGCTTACTTCCATCCTCCCTTGCGGTTCGTGGGATTCACTAAGACGAATATATCACTATCTGCATAAATATATCGCATTATAAACATTCTTATTTATCTGCAGGCGTCCAAATGGTATGAAGATTAGAGGTAACATCAACATTTGCCTGATGGGTGATCCAGGGGTTGCGAAGTCCCAGCTTCTAAATTACATCAATCGTCTTGCACCGCGGAGCCAGTATACTACGGGTAGGGGCTCTTCTGGTGTCGGCCTTACTGCCGCTGTTTTGAAGGTGAGGTTATATTTACACGGTTCAATTACAAGGTTGTTTATTATTTGTTAATTTTTAGTATTTATTTAAAATGGGTATAGAGATATGATATTCTATATGTTTTAGTGGCTGTTTAAGCAAAGTAGACAACCCATGGTTGCACACTTTAAAAAAATTACGAGGACAAGCACAGCCACCATCTATCAATTTGTGAACTGTTTATCATTAAACTGATTTTTATCTTAATTTAAACACTTAACGGTTAAAAAAATCTTACAATATTAAAAGGATTTGTACTTACCTTTAAATATACAAATGTCATTATTTTAACTTTCTAAAAAATTTAGTTAAGCTTGAAATTTTAATATTAGAATATCCTAACGTTATTGTTATTTTGTTTTGTCTTTATAAAATTAATATACCCCCAAACGAAAACTATTATCTTATATAATATTTTTTTTACACTGACATTTTTCTAGTATGATTTTTACATCATTATATCTGTATTTTTCTTTACACATTAAACACAAGTAATCTTTGAAATCCATTTTAATGGGTTTTCATTAAGTAGGGCCTGACTCATTAATTTTCAAAAATTTGATAAATTTGTATGTGTGTAAATAATCCCACTCTGGTTTGAACAATTACAACAAACAAACATTATCTGAACAGTGTCTGAATTACAAAAAAGTGTGAAACGTTTGATACTTTTTGATAATTTAATAACAAAGTGTATATTTACCAGGATCCGTTTACCGGAGAAATGATGTTGGAGGGCGGTGCGCTCGTGCTGGCCGACCAAGGGGTGTGCTGTATCGACGAGTTCGACAAGATGGCGGAGAACGACCGCACGGCCATACACGAAGTCATGGAGCAGCAAACCATCAGTATTGCAAAGGTGACGTTTCAACACTACATTGATAGTTCGTTATTAGAAATCACAATCTGTGATTTCTAATCACAATTTGTGATTGTAATCACAGTTTGTTATTGTAATCACAGTTTGTGATTGTTGTCACAGTTTGTGATTGGTGTCACAGTTTGTGATTGTTGTCACAGTTTGTTATTGTTGTCACAGTTTGTGATTGTTGTCATAGTTTATGATTGTAATCACAATTTGGCAACTGCCCATTTAATATACATCAAATTGTTGGATTTTTCATCGCAGTTGTTGTTTCAGGCGGGTATAATGACGTGCCTTAACGCGCGTGTGTCCATTTTAGCGGCAGCCAATCCCGCTTATGGTCGTTACAACCCGAAGAGGACTATAGAACAGAATATTCAACTGCCTGCAGCTTTGCTCTCTCGGTTTGATTTGCTTTGGCTCATCCAAGACAAGCCTAACAGGTAGGTATTTGTGTTTTTGATTTTAGATTTTATTTATTTGTAATTATGTATGTTCATGCATAACTTTATTTAGTCTTACTATGCCCAGCAGTGGACTGCAGACTACTAAAATTATTAATTTGTCTAGTATTAAATATTAATAATTGAATACAGTATTTTATAAAGGAACACGAACTTACACGGTCGAACTTAAACCTACGACTTTTTGTTTTATCAATTTAAAATAGTAAAGGATAAATAATATATTAATCTATATGAACAGTCAAAAGTTTTACTTAGCTAAGATCCGCGACAAGCAAAGTAAGTAAGCTTATCTAAGCTAAGTAAAACTCTTAGCTAAGTAAAACTTTTGACTGTCCATATAGTGATGGATTTCCGCAAAGTAACGCCTGACGCCATTAATAATCTTAAATATATTAATCATTCCTTCAATTAATATTTTTATACATAATCCTTATATTTAAGTAACTTGTTAGAGCAAATTCTATTTATTATTATATTAGTTCTATTAACAAAAGTTTAATGGAAGTGGTAGGTAAAGAGCAAGTACATATGTCATTTTATTTTAAGCTATCCCCGCTTCCATAGAATACTAAAGGCACTGAAGCTTAGGGTAAGAATGCGAATGATGGGAGAGAAAGGATTTCATGGGAAGTGGGTTGGGCGTACATATTGCAGCACTTATTGCACGAAATGTCGCAACACAATTATTCTACTTCGCACCGCCGATATTTTATTATTATTATTATTTATTATATTTTTTTTCTTTTTTACATTATACGGCATACACAAACTTAAATTAATTTTTTCCGTATACCGTCGTGATGAGGTGTGGGTGTATGTATAGTATAGTGGGGTGTGTGTGCTCAAATTGTGTATGTATTGTGGGTAGTGTAAGTGTTTTGTGTCAACTCTCGCCCGTCGCCCCGACCAGGGAAGTAACTTATTCTGTGAGGATATGTTTCTTCCCTGGTCGAGCAGCTCGCAACCTTAAAAATACTTATAGTAGTCACGGCACAATAGTAAATTATGACTTCAGAATTAATTTGCAACGTTATTGTTTAGTGCTTTTTTTATGGGATAGGAAGGCAAACGAGCAGGCGTGTCACCTGATGGAAAGTAAATAACGCCGGCCATAGACGTCCGCAGTGCTATAGAGAGTGCGAAAGCGTTGCCGACCTTTAAGGAAAGTGTCATTATGGGAGTGGAAGGGGGAGTGGGAGGGTGTTGGGCCTCTGGAACTCAGCCGCTCACCGTACGAAGCGCGGTAGCTAAGCTACCACTCAGCCGCTGGTTTTCTGCGGGAGTGTGGTACTTCCCCGGGCGAGCCGGCCCATTCATGCTACAGACAAATATTATGCCATTCTTGACAAAGCATTCGTCTGCAGCGTGGCTCTACCACTAGTAAAATTATCTATAATTGGCAACAAACAGAGACAAGGACCTGGAGCTGGCGAAGCATATAGCGTACGTGCACCAACATTCGTCGCAGCCGCCGTCGAAGACACGCGCGTTGGCGATGCGGCTCGTGAGGCGCTACGTGGCGCTCACCCGCCGCAAGCAGCCCACCGTGCCGCGCGCACTCGCCGACTACATCGTCTGTGAGTAATTGATGTATGCAATGGGGACCTACACGATCCGGACGACGATACAGCGTCATTCGGATCCACCCACGACACCAACACTCACACGCACCCCGGCTCTAGCCGAGCTCGTAGAGTTCTACACCGGCCACTTACACGAGATTCTCTCACATACCCGGTCGTTTCTCACCCCCTAGATCTTAGGGACTAATAGGGACTTTAGTTACTTAAGTCCAATCCTCCTCTACATGTTAAACATGTAGAATCATGACGAATTTAAAATCAGCACACACACATATGTGTACACATATCTGACACGGTGTCGAGCCGATGGAGTCTGCGATTTGCGCAGATTCCCAATTATATTTCACTTGGCCCTAAATTCGATAAAGCTGTTAAAGCTTATAGGCTACCAGCATTAACATCTTCGAATCAAATCAAATCAATGGGGACCATGTTGTGCAAAAATGATCTAACCCACAAACCGCCAAAATTAACACATTCCCATCGGGAAACTAGATTTCTTGTTTTTTAAAAAAATATTAGTTATTAAAATAATAATTTAATATCACCCATTGCGTCATTTAAAATTAAAAATACGTGATGGGTAAAATACTTAATATGTAATACGCATATTTCAGATAAAAAAGTTTTTAGAAAAAAAAATTATGAAAATCCTGATCAATTTCGACTTCAAAAATTTTATATCAATCGTTTTCATTTGGATTGTAAAATAAGATTAAACGAGCGTTAACTTTTGATGACATTTAAAATCTTAAACTGAATCACAACATCAGAATAATAAATGCAGTCTTAATTTTCATTATTATCAGATATAGATGATTTGTATCTATCTTTTTTAAAATATGACTATGTATAAATAACATTTTTATTTTATTTTAAGTTAAACATTACGAAAATAATTTCTAAATTCCTGTATTTTTGTTTAATCTGAGTAGCATATTATTACAAATAAATAATTATATAAGATAGTAATATAAGTTTTTTAATACCAAATTGAGGTATCTACTATAGAGCGAAGTGTAATCGTTAGTTATTCATTTTATTGTTGTAATGAAACTTTGATTTTAATATTTATTTCGATGCAAAATAATATATATCATAATAACATTGATTATAGCTTCCTATGTGGAGTTGCGTCGAGAAGCTAGAAACGCGCGTGACGTCACATTCACATCGGCCAGGAATCTGCTCGCTGTTTTGCGTCTCTCCACTGCTCTTGCCAGGCTTAGGTAACATTAACAATAAGTATATCGCTGTATATTTTATAGGTGCATCCACCACGATCCAAAGCGTGCATAAACAAAAAGTCAATATATTGTTGTAATTGGATTTACAAGGAATTATTTTTGACGTTAGTATTCGGAATTATATTCAAATCTTGAAGATCTGAAGATGGTAAAAATTTTCTCGACGACACGCCCGAACCGTAATACCAATAGGGGTCGTCCTCGAACAAAACTTGGTGACAAGTATGAACACATGGGTGGGGATAAAAAAAACAAAATTTCGATAATCTAGGTGGCCGCCATACAAAGCAAAAATCGTCATTTATGAACCGATTTCACAGAAATTTGGCAGAAAACCATAACGTTAAGGAACCGCCGCAAGTGGGCCCCGAAAAGGCAGTATATAATATATAATACATATATTGTTGTAGGTTGTCCGACGTAGTTGAAAAGGAAGACGTTTCGGAGGCCATTCGTCTGGTGGAAATGTCGAAGCAGTCGTTGCAGCACGTGGAAGAAAGCACGCAGAGGGGAATCAGTTCGACGGACCGCATATTCGCGATCGTGCGCGACCTCGCCGGCTCCAACAAGACGGTGAAGATCGCTGACGTCATCGAGCGATGCGTCGACAAGGGCTTCAAACCGGATCAGGTTAGAAACGAACGGCTAAATTTATTTTTTAAAATTATTAATGGAGTCAGGCGTTACTTTGCGCAAATCAATAATTCAGATAGGAAGTTAATAACTACCTCGGTAAGAACCGCATAAAACTATTTTTTTTTAAAATTTTCTGTTTAAAAACCCAACTTTAACAGTTGTAATAATTTATACAATGCAGGAATAGCTTAGTTGATAAGGATGGCGCTTACATCTGAGGTCGTCGGTTCGCTTCTTCCATTACACTATTAGTGTGAACCATATTTTCCTAGTATAAACACTATTAACCTAGTTGATATGATTAACAAAAGTTCTAGTAATATTAATCATTTTTTTTTAATAAAAGGCGGTAAATTAAAGCCCTCAAAGTATTTATTAATGTATTATCACAATAGTAAAAATGTCGGTGGATTAAGCAGCAGTGTTGGTGGAAAAGCTGAACAGTCAAATAGGCTGACAAAAATGTATCGACGCCTTTCTCCTGTGATATTGGAAACGTACTAATGATTCCTTCCTTAGTTCAAAGACGTGGGTATGCGCAAAACACTTTCTTCCTTAGTTACTAGTTGCGTCCTAAATTATTTTGATCTCAGCATTAGGAAAGAGCCCAAAAACCCGGAACGCAATATTCTACTACTGTACTGAACGCAATCAATACAATACAGGAAGTATTGTATTGATTGATTGAATAACTTTATTGAAACAATATCAAATACAAAACATTACTTTTAAGTTATAGTTTAAAAATACAAAACATTACTTTTAAGTATATATAGACGGGAACTTGAGCGTCATTTAATATTCTACTTAAGAATCATATATTATATATGATTCTTATATTAGTACTAGGATCTCTTATATTAGTTGTGGTGAATGTATGTCATGTCAAAATTTAATTGCTTTTATTTACAACTGCTCAATACATTTTAATTCTACTCCTGTTTCCTTAAATCTTATGTTAGTTAACTTATCTTTTTTTCTTAATTTCAGTATATTTATTTCGTTTTTTGTTCTCAGGTGGATGCTTGTATCGAGGAATATGAAAACTTGAATGTGTGGCAAGTCAACCAAGTCAGGACGAAGATAACTTTCATGTGAAGATATCCACAATACTTTAGTTTTAAGGAAACAACGTGTGCCTGATTAAAAACTATTTTTCTATTTGAATTGTAACTTTTTTCATTGGATCCTTTTACTGATAGTATTTGATAATAAAAATAAATTTACACAATGTTTTGGAGTTTACTTCGTACCATTTATTTGTACCACACAAAATCTTTTCTTATTAGTTTTAATGTTTTTCGTCATCACTCAGATATGTCTAAATTATACAGTAGCAAGGAAACTGCATCTAATAGTTTTAAAAAAACTGTTATAAATATGTATATCAAGTTTTATTAACAATTTTCTTCAATATATAAAAAGATAAAAGAAAACTTAACGATGATTGCAAGATTTTTAATAGAAGTAACGAGGCTGAGCGATTTTAAAACCTAGTAAAGTACACTTCCAAGAATTTTTATTGCCATTGCAATGTTTCCAAAAATGGGATTTAAAAATTGTAAAACCTAACGAGTAGGCAATCTTAATACACAGAAATGTCAAAAAGCAGCTCCTTTCCTTCTTCCTTCCTCGGTCTCTAAAACAACATTTGTAGTTTTCTGGGTGCCGATGACGGCGACGCGGTTTGCTACACATCACGTCCTGATTCCCACAAGGGCAAAAGGCGACTAATGGAGAGCTGTTTCGCTGCGATGAATGTAAGAGGAAGAATGGATGAGTGTGGAGGAAGCGGGGAGGGTGCCAGGATTGTAGCGGATGGAGCTCTGCGGTCTTTACCAACCCTTGCAGGGGGTAGGCGTGAATAGTGAATAGATAAAAAAAAAATTCACATCATCTCTGAAATAGGGCAAACCTTTAATGTCTGGATCGTTTTGTCCCTAGTTCTCTCTAGTGGGGTAACGACAACAACAATTCTTTCCCCCAATGGGGCTGAGTCAAGCAATGAGAAGTATTTGGGAGTATTTATTTGTTAAATTACACAGGTTAACATGAAATATGAGCCTGAGTTCGGTACGTCTGATTTTGTTTATTATATACGTTTAACTGATGAAAGAAAAATAATTTATCTTTATTAGAGTGTGCTTTTGTAGTTATCAGAACGAAATTTCAAATTTTAAGAAAAATTTAAAAGGAATGCAAATTTTTAATTATATATTTTTATTCATTTTAATTACAAAAGAAGATATAAATAAACCCTTAAATACAAAAAAATAATTCAAAAGAAATTTTTGAAAATGAAAGTTTTTGCTATTTCTGTTGGGTAAGTAAGAACTTTCTCGTATAAGCCTCCAAATGTTATCACCTATGTTGTTTCTCCAAATGTTTTCATTATATTGTCCTTCAAACGGTTGTCAAAGTTCATTACATATTTGTAAGGGGAACGCCCCTGGTCTTCTCGATATTTAGCCCCCAAATTATCTATAAATTGATCCAAGTGACTGCAACCCATGACTTTGAAGCTGTCAAGTATGTTAGAATTAAGCTTTTTGTAATTCTCAGCCTTCCTGTTGCTAAGGAAGCCTGCCCTCCCTCCTTGCGTCTTAAATGCACTTTAAAAACGTCTGCTAAAACGCCATATATTTTTTTTGATTGTATTATGTACAAAAGCAAATTTTATTTGTTATTAATTTTATTTCTGCTTACTTACTTTTCGATGTAGACAATCATAAAATATTCATTAAATAACAGACTCAAAAAAATATTTAATTTGTTTACCTACGTTATCAATGTCAAATGATATTGAATATGGCTAACAAAAACATAACTTAGTTTAGGTCTTCACAGTAAGTGGGTCAAGAGTCACCTATGAACACATCTAGTTCGTTACGGTCAAGTGTTAGATGTAAAGAAATTTAAGCTTTGCATTCTGGGTACGAAGGTCGACATTACTGGTAGAACGTCAAATCTTATGTAGAAGAATACTTCTGAAACAAGTTCTTCACGAACGGTGTCGGTTATTTTAGTGTTTCTTGTGATGATTTGATTATAATTTTGACATGTTAAATCATAATTATTACTATAACAGGTTGCGGCAATCTACTGCTGAAGATAGATACCCTGATCTGTAGCTTCCCGCATTTAGTTTCCATCAGTCCCCCCATCTGGCCGGGGGGTGTCCCACACTATGTTTGCTAATACGCATTAACGTGCTTAACCCATTACCACTTCAATTATCTCGAAAATCGTAGCTTATAAATGGATGCCTAGATGGTTTGGGCACATGGATAAAAGACGAACTGCCGAAGTTTTTAAGAATGGCCAGGTCTAAAGTACCTGTAACCGGCGAGCTTGCATGAAGAGAGTGATGAGTGTGGAGGAAGCAGGGCCGTCTTAAGCATATTCTCCGCCGGAGTGCGGGTAATCAGCCCGCGCCCCTGCTGTTGTAAAAAAACGCAATATAATTTTGATCTTTTATTTATTTATTTCTTAAAACTCTGTAATTTACAAAAAATGCACAACCAAAAATCAACATTTTAATATACATATAATACTCGTAATAATATCATATATTTCAATAAAATTTCCAATTTCTAGCATTCGGCGCCCCGTAGGACCCCGCGCCCGGGTGCGGCTGCAACCCTTGAACCCCCGGGGGTTAAAGACGACCCTGGGAGAAAGCAAGGAAGGTGTGTCGAGATCGTAGCAAATAGAGATCTGTGGTCTCAGCCTACCTCTACGGGAAACAGGCGTGATGATATGTATGCCTGCTATCTAGGTGACTGATTGTCTAGCGGAGTTTTTCTTCTTTTTCTTTGCCAATTACTAATGTCTTCTCGTGGGTGTTATATGAGTCGAGTATTGCAGCAAATACCAGTAGATAAGCAGCGGCGTATATCTCAGTAATCAAAATCTATTTGCGATTCCCAAACCGGCCGCCAAGCGTGGGGATTACAGCAACACCCCTCAAATTTGAGGAAGGCCAATGTCTAGCAATAGACTTTTATCGCTGTATTGACAGTTTGTATATAAAAGAATATAGAAAAAAAATATAACAAGTAGTACGAAAAATATAACAACGAAAGTAGTGTGATTAGTAACATTTTATTGGAAATTTATTATAAGTGGAGAAAAGTCAATACGGAGGCATCGTCGGCGTGTAAACGTATATTGAAATCCGGAAGTCAGCTCGCCATATGCGACGCTACATAAAAACTTTTCTAACCACCATTAATCATTGACGAAGCTTTTCCATCGAGAGGAAAGCACTTATTTCACGGTTATACGTATATTTGGCTATATTTGCAATAATATTTCATACAAGGAATATTCTTTATTGTTACATATAGTTTACTTTGTGAAATATTTTCTTAAGGAAATTGCTGCTTACCTCGTTAACTCAGATAATCTAAGGGCAGGCTATTATCTAGGCCAAGGAGGTAGTACTGCCAGCAATCTAGGTACTGATGCAACGAGGCAGAGAATTTCAATTCGTTTTTAGATTAATTTATTTCATAATTGGTCATAAATGCTTAAAAAACCTTTTTAAGTTTATATTATAATTAATTCACTTTGTTATGTGTAGTAATAATTACTATAATATTTTATTTTCTTTCTACAAGTTCTTAATAATATCTCCTTGTCCTTATTCTAAGTTGATGGCAATTATGTGATTTGGAATGTCAACGTTTAAGCAAGTTTAAAAGTATATTAAAATGCGTCTAATCTTGAAATAAGTTTAAAACACCTTACATGAATTCAATTCATTTAACTTCATCAAACTTCAGAGTTTTTGTATATAAAATATACCGATGAAGGAGAGAGATAATAAAGAACATACCATATCTGCAAAGCTTTCGACCGTTTCTTTTTGGCTCAGAGGAAAATCATGACAAAAAGGCAGATGAAACTTTGAAAATTGTTTGGATTCTTATGTTTAAGAAGTGAAGAATTTGATGTGATTTAAATCACTACTTTCAAAATATAATCATTGTAATATTTGAAAAATATAAATTCATACGTGAGTTCAATTTTCAAAGCCTTCGTTAGAGCGCGTCTCTTCTTTTATACCGACATCGTGCGGTAAGCAGACAAGTCTGTAATCTGTTTGAAATTCCGTGACCTGATTTAACAAGAAGCTTTCACTGACAACGTGACCGGAGTATTATTAAACAAAAGTCTTACGGAACTTTTACTCATAAAATCCAAAAATTTTATTTGATTTTAATCTCTACTATATCTGTATTATAATGTTATTTTATAAAATTATTTCAGTATTTTTAATCAAATTAATTGAATGTTTCAAGAAAGACAATGTCTTTAGGGTCAAACTACAATCAAGCGACACTCACTTTCTCATCCTCACAAGATTCATAATTTTCACTTTCACGCTATAATATAATGATTTGATGAAAAAAACATAATAGAACGGCATAGGGAGCTCTCGATTTGATTTAGATTCCCGCATAATATCTGACGGAAAGTCGAGGGGCGAAAAGCCAAGACTGGTTGGAGAGAAACCAGGACTGAGACAGCCCTATTGTCAATTTATGTCTACTATGGTTTTTTTTGTTTATTGTATTTTAAATCAATAAATGTATTATTATTATAAATAGACTGTTACAAAGTACGTTTTTTTGTTATTATGAAGACACTCCATTATTATTCACAAAACTATTGTAGCTTCCTGAAAAAATAAATCTCGGAAGATGTAGTTGTTTTATTCGATAAATATATTGTGCAAATGTAAAGGGCACAATTTGTCAGATTAAGGTAAAACACATTATGAAAGCAATAAACGTAACGAGTAGGCGCGATGCGATTTGTGAAGCGATTGGACGTTTTCACTTGCCCTTCGTTCACTCCGCCGTCTTATTTTCATTTTATTGTCAACAATAAACTATTATACCAATAACGATGTAATATAAAGGAAAGTAATAAAAAGGGATTGCGGACGTTTCATTTCGAGACACTTTACTATGTTAAAAGAAATGTTCTCGTAGAATATCTACTTCTGAGTTATTCTTCTACTCGTTTCTACGGCACTTCTTTTGCTGAATGTTGAGAGATGGAGGTCCTGTCTCTCTTTTTACCACATTTCTCCATCTGCCTATCTTTTCCACCCTATCATACCATTCCCACTGTCCTTCAATTTTCAAAAGGCAAGTAATACAGGCCTATGGTGTTGCAGGTGTGCTTAGAAGCGATACTTAGTTGTCACCAATGATCATTTACCTTTTATATTTTTATTTTAATTTTCAAATTAAATGTTTATTGTTTTTGCCCACTTTTTATAATTAAAATAAATAATTTTTGTTATAATATTGCATTTAATGGTCGTTTGGTTTAGATAAATTTTATTTTTGATTTGTGCCGCTAAACAAGCATTTCTCCACTTATTTTTAATAATAAGATATTTATGTATAAATACTGCTATTTAACTAAAAGCCAAAAAAATAATAGTATCCTGAAATGAATTGAAATCCTGAAATAAAATGAATTTTCTCCATTTCAAATTTTTCACCGGTTTTTCTTCCTTATTATGAAACTATACTCTGGAGTTAACAGACCGATGTTTGAAACATAAATCTTATTGAGAAAAGTTTTACATTTATAATCCGTTCGTGAAACATCCAAAATGATCGTAGTAACGTACCCTGTAGCGGGCCTACCTTGCTACGAACCACTTCAACTCATAACCTCGTAGCTTCATTTTGTCGTAGCGAGTTTTTTTCTCGCTACGAGAAAATAAAGCTAAATTTAAAATGGAGAAAATTCATTTTATTTCAGGATTTCAATTTATTTCAGGATACTATTATTTTTTTTGGCTTTCAGTTAAATAGCAGTATTTATACATAAATATCTTATAATTATAAATAAAATTGGAGAAATGATTGTTTATTAAATTATTGCAAATTGCTTTTTTTAATATGATAACTGGTTCACTAGTAAAGCTAGCTATTGATATGATAGCTTAGCGATGATTTTCGCATAGGGATGAAGGTATGTATGTATGATCTGCAGATATTAATTCCAAGCCTGAGTGTCCTATCAATCCGGTTCGAATAAGTGTGGTAAATTAAAATCTATTCCTTCCGATATGAAGAGGCCCCACACCTAGCAGTGGAACATGTATGGAGTGCATGCATTATTCCTATGCGAGAATTAAAATTTCGAAAGCGGTAACTTGCCGAACTGAACTGAAACAGTAATTGCCATTGGCAATTAGATCGTATTAAGGTAACTCAAATGTATATATCCATGTAAAAAAGCGAAAACGCTGTAAATGACACAGGTATGACAATATTTTCATTGCATATTAGGATCGGAAAAAATACTGCATCGAGTGATCTGAGCTTCACAGCCCAAAACCAATAGAATATTATGTACAACATTGAAACAAAATTGAAACTGTTTTTGATCAGATACAATATTTTCAGAAATCTTTAGTTATATATTTTCAGATTATTTAATCAGATCAATATTTTCAGAATTTTTAGTTTTGGCTGTAAGTTTTAATTTTACGGTTACAAGCATACAGCGTAGTCATCTTTATAACATTTATTTAGTGCTATAGAAAAATACTTTGAGAATAACAAAGTAACGAAACTTCTAGAGCGATAAAAAATAAGTGAAAATGTCGAACGACGAGCAGGCGCCTAGTGGGCGTGAAGTGTTCAGGTTTATTTCCGTGGCACAAAGCTAAACGTTCTTTTGTATTTAGGTTGTGTGAATACGTGTCACGTACCAACGTGAAAACTGAAAGGATTGCAAACCTGTTCTTTTCACGTTATTATTACAGAATACTGAGGTGACTTGAAAAGGTCGAGATTGTTAGTATGTGAGGTAAAATTTCCGCTTCAATAAGTACACAAAAATGTTTCTTTTACGATTTTCACGGATTTCATTGATTTATAAGTTTAAAATATTACGCTTCCTACAATTTTTGAATATAATACAATAAAATGTGGACAGTCAGAAATTTTATTTAGCTAAAGATCCATGACAAGTAACCAAAAACAGAAAAACAATGTGTGTTTTCTACTGGAAGAATTTCTACTGGATTTATGGGGAACTCAAACTAAATCTTACCGAAAAACGGCCGTCAGCAATTCTCCGCCTCCCAAACCACTATCAACACCACCAAACATACACCACCACTTTTCCACCTTGCATACGACACCTGTTTCGCCTCAACACGAGGCATCATCAGGTATAGTAGACTCTATGGAAGACAACCGTTAACTAAAAGTTCTGACTGTCCACATAGTAATGGATTTCCGCAAAGTAACGCCTGACTCCATTAATCATAGTGCAATAATATTTTGCTCGGATAATGTTCAATTTACAACCTTTTCTAGGAAATACCCAAAATAAAATTGCGTGGGATATGGTACTTTTTGGACAGTTTAAATGCATCGTGTAAAAAACAAAGGCTCATAGAAATCATCTTACTCATAGAAATCATCTTTTATTCAATAGAATAGTTTTTTGCCTAATTGGATAAGTTGGGGAATCAGTTTTATTTTCTTCGAGACTCTATAGATATGCACAAATTCTTCTAATAAACATAGAAGAATTTATGCATTGTATTATTTTTAAAATGAAATTCATAATTTACATTAACTTCGATGGGAATTTGAATTTTGAATTATTGGCTCAGAAATAACACTACTGATTCACTACATTTGTGTGCCTTTTGGCATAGGCTTCTTACAACTATTTTCATTTCTCTATCGTTCCATTTCGTCTTCATTTTTTGCCGTTATTACTTTTAATTTTCGTATTTTTTTAAACTTATCACTCTATCTTCATTTCTCTATTCTTTGATAGCAATCTATGCCTCTATTTCTTTTTTCTATACTTATTGATTATCTAGATATATACCCTTTCTTTTATTGAATTCTGTATGCCCTTACTCCAAAGGACTCTGTTCACCTCCGTTTAATAGTTGATTTTAATTAACTTTAGGTTATAATTATATCTTAATTGTGGAATTGCATGTTCCATACAATTATTTAATATTTGATTGAGTTCCTTCGACCACGCGTTGTAAAAAGTACCTTTAATCATAAAAAGGTTTATGAATGATTGTCCAACAGCGGAACTGGATGTGTGAATTTAGAATGTAAGTATAACCTTTAAGTAATGATGCTATCAGAAAAAAGGACCTAGGAAAAGTATGGTATACGACGTAGTTTGTCCAAAGTATAACGTCTTTGTTTTTCAAGGACGTAACAGGTACAAATTGTGCCACATGCGAGGGAATGGAAAAGTTTTGGGGCAGTCATTAATCAAGCCGAAACTTACATTTAACGAAAAAAATTTTTTCTTCTTCCATTAAACATTTTGGTATTTTTATTTTAGCGTAAGCTATATATTTTTTTAAACTAAAATAAGTTTATTTTTTACAAAAAAATGACTAGAAATGTTTTAATATTACTTGAATTCCTGTTACCCATTCCTACTAAGTTAATAGAGCTTGTGATAGGAAAGTATCGTTAACAGTAATATTCCAATGACAGAGTCGAACTATACCAATCAATACAACCTTAGATCGTTAGCGCAATCCTAAACAACTGAGTTATTGGTGCCTACATTATTTTGTTACTAGACAGTAAATATGATTTGAAAATATGTGGCGTTTATCTGTGAACGATCCCATTGTAAAAAGTACCCGTTACTAGCCCGTGAACTCATGCCAAGGCTTATGACAACATATGTGATAACTTTTACTGACATCTGTGATTCGTCAGATTCTCGTCTTTAAATCTGCAGGATAATCTCACCTGTATTACATCATAATTTTATTTATATATAAAAAGTTTTTGAATGGTATTTTTTCTATTAATTTTCATATAAAATAATATAAAAATCGTAATATACTCGCTGATTTCTGAAACCGATTTCACAAATATTTTTTGTATGTTTGATTCCAGCTTGAAAGATATGATACTTTTGGACTTGATAGGTCGACATTTATCGGTGCCTAAGTATCTGTTGTTGAGATGTAAATTTTTATTCAACAAAAAGTTTTTTCGTTATTTTATATTTGTGGCAGGGCAACTTGTGTCTGCTTGAGTCCAATAGTATAAAATAAATTACTATTTAGGCATATGATATACGCGTTCAATTTCAAATTTTACACGCACAACCAAAAGTGTTAGTTAATTTAGTTTAGACCAGGGGTGGCCAACTTCATTCGATCCAAAATGTACTGTTTACTGACACGACTCGTGCAATCTATCAATTACATAATCTGTATTTCTTCAGAAACATAACATTGAATCGTTTTTCACACACATATCAACTGTTTACAAACTAAACTCAGTAAATGAAACAGTATTCAAGTAGAATTTTTTATATTATTTAAAGGGAAAACATAGCGAAATGGACGATAATTCTTGTATTTTTCACCGATCCACGATCGACCGATTGGCCACCCCTGGTTCAGACGATTAGATATACACATATTGCGTGTATGATATGTGCGTTCTCTTAGCGGGCTTATAAAAGTAATGACTACGCAGCAGTCGTAAATACAATAAATTCGATCGGATTAGCGATGCTATTAACTTGGTAAAGCTTATTTTTATAGCATTAAATATGTGCAAATCGTTTTATTGGAATCGTATTACTGTTAACAAATTGTTATTATTTATTATACATATTATACAAATATACTAATTTCTTTTAACGATCTATTACTAGTGGTGTATTAAAAGAATTAAGAATTTAATTTTGAATATTAAAATATAAATTGGCAGTACTCAGGGCACTGTAGATGTATTGCCCACCTTAGATTAAGTGTGTTAATAATGTGAGAAGAAGAAAGATTTAATGGCAACGGATGAAAAACATAATGCGGGAGAGAGATAGAGAGAAGAAATTAAGGATGGTACTAAGAAATTGTGTGTTGTGTGTGACTTTGTAAATTTTACAGATATAAATATGTATATCATAATCATATTTAACTTCACTTTTTAGTCTATCTCAAAGTTATATTTCCCAGGTCACATTTACGGGGCTGTACACAATATAGTATTGTGTGTGACGTACGGTGTGTGCTGTTGTGTGGAGTGTGTCGTTCTCAGCGGATGTGCTTTGTAGTGGAATACGAAACGCCTCGTTCCGACCGGAAACGCTTACGACGCGAGTACCTTTGGGAAAATGATTCACATTTACCATTTTATACGGTACTTATAGTTTTTCGTTCTTTTTGTGCATAGTGATATTTCTTAGTGTTTTTTTTTCCTAATAATTGAATTAACTTGGGTTGTTTTTCATTTATTTGCTTCGGGGTTTTCTGCATAGAATCCTCTTACTTTGTCGTACACTCCTGTCGGAGTGATCGTCGTCACGGATTGTCGTACAAGGTGGTAGCAGTTTAAGCGAAGCTTCTTCATCTAATTCTATCTGTGGAACTGCGTATATAATTGATAATGTAACATTTGAAAGAAGCTATGACTAATTCTGTCCATCTTGTGAGCACTCAACCGCGAAAACGCTCTCCCCACTCTCCCTTGCTCCACTAATGGTTCCAGTGAGCCATAAAGTGAGAAATAATATGTTGTAACATCTCCAGCGCTTGCTCAATCGACAAAAATCTTCGTTTGATGCGAAACTCCTTCTGGGCGGAAACGTTAGTGCGGTGAGTAGAATATAAGAATAGAATGCGTAGAATAGGGCCACCCTATTTCTTTCCACGGTTCTCGTATGAGGCGATTATGGGAGCAAATATCTTTAGATGGAAAGTAGCCTCGACCTGATAGTAAAAACTAATCTACGATTTCAAATCCGCCCCAAGAGTGCCAATTTCAAAAAATGTAACCTTGGGAGGTTTCGTCATTCTGATTAAAATTTTTAACGCTAAATATGTTTGAAGAATAAAAATTCATAACATATTCGTACTATTGCTAACCCAATTATTCATTTTACAATAAATTAGCAACCCTCAGCACAGCGGGCAAACTTTGCATCGCCCAGCGGCACATGTAAAACACGATATTCCACATTACACAACCGCTTGTGCTCATTTAAAGGCTGTAATTTTCTAAATGTAAAATGATATATTTCGTATATTTATATCCCCGTTTAACATGACATTTTATTTTTATTTAATGGCTACGTTATACGAGCAATATAAGCCGGGCATACGAGCAAACCACCTTAAAGTAAAATATAACCACCGGCTGTGGACGTCCGCAAAACCGGATGAGTGGTTTGGGAACGTATACATAACTAATAAACATTCAATTTAATATATGAGATATGTAATCATTGAAGTGACAACGTATAATTGTAAGAATTTTATTTATTTGTAAGTCATGACAACATTCTGATATTATGTGTATGATGCTTAATTTCAAGAAATGTTCAAAAATTGAAAGGAAGAAGCTGTAGGTATGTAACGTAATTACATTCCCTTTATTTCTTATGAATAATGACATGGCTTGTTAGGAAATTTATTTCTGAGAAATATTTTTACTTGGTGCTTCGTTAGGAAGCGAATAATTTACTGTAAACTGTATCACGCACCCTCTTTTCCCAAGATAACGTTATATTATTTTCTCTCATAGAACATTTGAAAGTTTTTGAAAAGTCCGGTACCTATTTGCAGTGTGTTTTTATTATTAGATTTGAAAATTTATTGCAATATAAGTTAATACAGCAAAATGTTTATACACCATTTAATTTTCGATATATAAGATTGTCCTTCACAAGCAATATTCGTCGGTCACACCCATAATTTTTTTTCGTGTATCGTGAATTAAGTAAAATTAATAAAAATGTCTTGTAATTGTCAATTGCCACGGAGTCGTGGATACAATCCTTGCATCGGAATAAATATATATATGACCTACAAATATTTATTCTGAGTCTGATAACGACGCCAATCCGCGTTGAACAAGCGTGGTGGGTTAACGTCCATTCTTCCAGAAATGGAGACCTCCGTGCTCAGCAGAGGGATATATATGGGCTGTAGAAAAAAAATAGGTTATTGTAAGATTATGTTTGAAAGGTAATTTTCATTATTGTCAGAAATAGATGATTTGTATTTAATCTTTTTTAAAATATGACTATGTTCATATTTATGCGTCATAAAAGAAATAAAAGAGGAAATATTTTTTGTTATTATTATCTGTCAAGTATACAGATTTTCAAAAAATTGATATAAAGTGGTAGACATTTTGATATTTTAATATATATCATACTAATAAAATCAATTTAAAATATCTAAATTGGAATTGATTTGAATTTCCATAATTATATGTAAATAATAACTTACTTTAACATAACGGCAACTAACTATAAGAAAGACTTGCTGATAAATCACTGACAGGCGCTTTTTCATTATTACACATAAATAAAAATTATTTGAATATAATTTTACTTAGGAAGTCATTACGTACTTGACTTCGTTATATTTTGAAGTTGACAATACTCATAGTTTCTGGTTCTGTTCTGGATTTGGAGCGAAGTAATCACCTACATAGTCCTTTTTAGTTAATAAACTGATTTGGTAATGTTCTGGACATATTTATCATAGTATAGACGAGAGCTGAATTGGAGACTGCTGGATTTCAGTAAATGTGGGACACTCTAGATAAATGAAACGATAATATGTGTTGAGCGGCAGGGCTTCTTGCAGACAAACTTATAGTTTATCTTATAAGATATTTAAAATGGATGAAAATCTCATCATATAGGTAATAGAACTATTATTACAAAATAAGCTCCCTTAACATTTACTGATGCTCTATTGTAGTAGATAGTGAATTATGTCTAATAGTTTATGCCATTGTGTAGAGTTCGTCGTCCGCATTGTATGTGCTTTGCAGTAAAATGCAAAATGCCATTGGCGACTCGGCCCCGCCCGGAAATGCTTATGGTATGCGTAGACTATGAAATATGCTTCTTATAATTAGCAAATAGGCCTTGTTTATTGCTTTCGTTAAATAACATCTTTGTTATATATTGTAAAGATGAAAAAATATCTTTTTTGTCTTATTCATATTTTACTTTGTCATATACTTTAAGCTCATAGTATAATTAGGATATAAGTATGTGATAAAATGAGATAAAAGTCACTTTTCAGTTGTCTGTCGTAGAGTCTATTATACCTGAAGATGCCTCGTGTTGGGGCGAAACACGTGTAGTTTACAAGGTGGAAAAGTGGTAGTGTGTGTTTGGTGTTGTTTATAGTGATTGATGGGTGGAGAGTTGTTGTGTTGAGAGGTTTAAGTTCCACATAAATCCACTTTATCCAGCAGGAAAACACACATTATTAATTTTCTGTTATTGTTTGCTTGTCGCCGATCTTAGCAAAGTAAAAGTTTTGACTGTCCACATAGTGATGGATTTCCGCAAAGTAATGCCTGACTCCATTAATCATAGGATATAAGTATTTTGTACGTTCTTGTATATTTCTAAATATATCAAATAGCTTCCTGTTCATATGTATACGCATCTACAACAATATAATATGAATTAAAACAAGTGAACACAAGATTATTTAAAGAAAGACTATATGAATGGCTAATAGATGGCAATATTTATAATACTTTAAAAGTTGCTTTTTTGCTTTAAAAGTTGGATCGAATGTATGTAATAGATAAATCAATTATAATTTTAAAGACAATATAATAGTTTATTAATAATTTAATGCTTTGTAAGCATAATCGACTTATGTATTTAAATCTCTATGTATGTAATAATTAATGAAATTTGAACACCATAAGTGGCAATGTGATGGAGCTTTTATACGTCTTTTTTCATCTTGTTATACCTCATATTATGTAAATAAAGAATTATTATTATATATGTATGTTCGTGCACATGCATTTTTTATATATTATCTAATATAAATATACAGTGTTTATATATATAAATAAGTAATAAAAATATTAATTTTATTTTAATTTACCCAATATCTATGAAGGCATTAAGTTTGACATGTTATAATACTAATGTGTAAGATTTTATAAAATAAAGTTATTAATAAATATGTAACTTAAAATAGTAAAGGTTTCAATTAATGTAATACGTATTCTATTTTACCAGATCTTATCCGTCTCCAAATAATATAATATCTCAATTCAAGTTTATCTGTTCATTTATGCAATCACTACTAGACGGTAAATCAAATTTTCATCTTACTACGACAATGTTGAGCAATTCCACTTTAAGCAAGCTCTCTGTCTCGTTCAAGAATCGAGATTTGCTTGGTATTAACAAAGCGAATTTAACTTCTTAAGGGTAGTAAGGATTTTATATTTTCTATTCACGATTGCTTCTTGAATGATAACAATATCCACTTTTCCAGGCACTTTACATCAGTGTCGTTATGTTTTTATTTAATTTTCGATATCTTATACTATAATCAGATATTTTGATTAATTCTAATAGCATACTGTACAATATAATTTGATTAAAGCGTATAAGTGGAGTGAAATAACATAAATGCGTGACTTTGCTTAGATCCAAATAAGGAACTTACGAAATATCATTGTGCATAGTATTGTTTAAATAATTAGAACACGCGACAGTATTCAGATAGCATTAAATCGATAGCATGTTTTTTAATGCGAAATTGGTTGACTTGAAGACACTTCTAGAACACTTCTTCTTCACATCTTCTGAAGAAGACTAATAGTGATCAGTAATAAATTCTCATTTTTAAACCATAAACACTTAATTATACTATATTCTTCCTGGCACAATTGAATTTTTCAAAACGAGTCAAAGGTAATGCATTCGATACAAAACATAATTGATAAATTACTAGCCATACTGTTATAATTAACATTAGTTGTGCACGGTTTTACAGTCTCAGCTTAGCAATATGTATTTACCTTAATACTAAGACTAACTAAGATATATATTATCTTAGTTGGTCTTAGTATTAAGGTAAATACATATTGCTAAGCTGAGACTTCTAAATGATCCGTTCTATATGAACGGATTTTTAAAGACTTTACATTACATGTACAATAGGCAGTAATTTAAAAAAAGGATATTTAAAATTATTTTTTCTGTACTCAACTCTAGTTTATTGCTCCTGTTTTAATATAATTAACGTGATACTCGTACAAGAACAGTCTTCATATTCGTTAAAAAAATCGTGTGTGACCGACGCATCCCTTCTGAAAGCTACACCGCGAATGCTTGTTTAAGGCTGTTGCCGGCGCTAGCATTTAAATAAAAGAGGTGTGTTAGTTTTTCGATTGTAATCCTTGTTACAAGGATATAAGATATTGATTGAAATTCCGTTGTATGAGACCTTCTGTTATTGTAGGGGTATGTTAAAATCGAGCAGGTTCCCTCGCGACACCCCGACGCCCGCGCACCGGCGGCGCATTCCAGGCGTGTTAGTCACACAAGCATTGGATTAGTGGGCAGATAGCGATGTTATCAGATCTGGTCCCGAGCCACGGTAATTACAGGATTATGTGATAATTTGTGTAGAGCTTTATTAAAATTGTTTCATTAAATCAATGTGTCATCATTTTTTTACACCCTATAAATGTTTCAGTGCTGACCACAGGGTTTCTCTAATTCTGGAGGAATGGATATTCACCCGTGCTTGTTCAAGGTGGATGTAAGTCAAGTATTTGGCTAATTAGTTAAGTAAAACAACCTAGTCATAAATTATCGATTCGACTTAGACTTTTTCCGTCCAGTCTATCGGATTCCCCCTAGCTGCACTTTCCTGCGTCTTCAACTGTGAACAGCTTATAACATTTTATTTATTTATAAGTATTTTATTTATTTCTTTAATATTCAAAATTGGGCACATAAGGTACACTTCAAATCAAAATGGGTACTTTACCAAAACAGAGAAAAATATAATAAAAGTGGCGCAGCAAAATAAAAAGAAAGAAACAAAAGTGATATAAATAATAATAATTATAACAAAACAATATTGTGTGTATATATATATATATATATATATATATATATATATATATATATATATATATATATATATATATATATATATATATATATGACTCTTCACAATAATATAAAACTTTGGTTCAATATGTATATATATAAATATATACATATTGAACCAAATATATGTATATATATAATATATAAATAATATAGAAATATAGATTACTTTAATGTTGTATTTCGCATGAATGTTGCTTCGACGTGCGTTTTTATATATACGAGTATATGTTTTTTATATTTTTATAAAGTAAGTTTAGAAAAAATATACAAATATTATTTTTGTAAAAATATTATTTAAACAATAATATTTGTTATAAAATTATTATTTAACATTTAAATTATAATATTTAATTATTATTTAATATTTAAATATTATTTAATATTAAAAATATTATGTATATAACATATAAATGCCTGTTATATTTACAGTTAAATATATTATTTTACGTCCTGGCAGCATTCGAAGCAGATGTGTAAAAGAAATTGGCGGTTCGTGAATTGTTTATGTAAATGGGCGGTTCAGCCGTCATCGTTAAACACAACAAACATGTGCCTTCTCACACTCCAGCCGAGCGCCCTGACAATACAAATTGGCAACGGTACGTGTGCGGCGCTACAAAGCCTCGCCTCTAGCGCTTTTTGCGCTTCACATTCTGCTGTTAAGAAAGTGGGGTGACTGCCAACGTAGTTAATACTGAGTTTACGAAGTGATATTCAGAGTTAATATTTCGATTTTGAGTCAAAATAATGTTATTTATGTGTTTTGCTTCTGCCAATTCGCCTTGAACAAGCTTGGTAGGTTAGTAATCATTCTCTGTGCATCTTCGTAGGGATCGGACGGTGGCAGAAAATCAATTTCCCTGCTCAATAAGTGAAAGTTTCGACTGAGCCATCGCTCGTTTTCAGTCCGCGGTATATGTATGTGTGTGTGTCTGTTGTGTTTAAGTATATACGTATTAAATCAATTGTGTGTTTATTATAATTTAATCGGAACTGTGTATTTAGTATGTACTGTAAATTAATATATTATATAATGTGAATCTGCATAATGAAATAAACCTGTCTGTCCCTCGGTTCGTCACAATATGGGAAAGGCCGTGTTCAGCAGTGGGACAACAAAAAATAAAGTTAAAATGAAATAACGATAAAAATATATTATATGAGTAAAGTGTAAAGTCAGTGTTTTATTTAAAGATCCACTTTTCACCACCTAAAAGTTCTTTACGTTTACATGAATACAAACTATTAAGAATAAAAAATATAATATGTCCAGAAAATATAATCTTAATATTATAATAACTTGTAGCATACGAGGTCTTCAAAAACCCGAACTGTATAAAAATGCATATAAATGTTTCTCGCGAACACGAAAGGAATTCTATTGTGTGAAGTCTCATGGAACTTGACATCGAGCCATTCTTCTTTTGGAATCGAGTAATTTTATTTTTTGGAGTAATTTATTTTATTTATACTAATAACATTAAAAGTATAGCTAGATAGGCTAAATTACAAAGAAATATCTATTAATGAGTTAGCTACACGGCAGCTATACGTTTAGAAATTATTCGCTACGTTAATAACTTTTTGCAAAAAACTTTTAACGACTGAACCGATTGATTCAGTTCTCTATAAGAGTTTCCTTGTTATAAACTTTTAAGGCGTACTTGATTGTTCAAATATTTGGCATCTGGATAAATATATATATATATATATATATATATATATATATATATATATATATATATATATATATATATATATATATATATATATATATATATATATATATATATATATATATATATATATATATATATATATATATATATATTATATTCACGCCTATCCCACTCAGGGGTTGGCAGAGACCACAGAGCTCCATCTGCTGCCATTCATCGCAGCGAAACGGCTCGTCATTGGTCGCTTTTCGCCCTCGTGAGAATCAGGACGTAACGGGTGGCGAACAACGTCGCCGTCATTTTTCGACAAATTAGGTATATTAAATTCGTCTTAGTAAATCCCACGAGCCGCAAGGGAGGATGGAGGTCAGCCCCAGCAGAGCCCTGCATGCTGAGGTAAGGCACCATAGTCCCCGGGGGAGCCCGACCTCGGGACGATCGGCACGCTTGCGACTAGGCTCGCCCCTAGCCACGCATCCATTGGCACGGCAGACCGTGGATTGGCGGGGAGGAAGGGAAAGGATAGAGAAGAAAGGAAGGGGCAGGAAAGGAAATGTGGATTGGGGGGGTTACCAGACGCGGAATAAACATTTATAAATCCATATAAATATTTATTCCGATGCGGGAATCGAACCCGCGACCATTGACTTCGCGGGCGGAGGGCCCCGCCACTGAGCCAATCGGTCGGTCATATATATATATATATATATATATATATATATATATATATATATATATATATATATATATATATATATATATATAGCTTACAATACTTAGTCTGGTTACCCGCCAATCTGAATTGGACAAGCGTGGTGGGTCTATGTCCGTTCCTCTTGAAATGGTGAGGACCGTGCCTTCAGAGGGACATGTAAAAAAAAAGTAAATCAAGAGCGCATATGCAAGTGCAATCTCAGAATTATAAATCCGGTAATGTAGTATTTTAAATATTTCTAAACATAATATAGATTTATTTTAATTTGGGATTCGCTGAATGTTTTACTTAAGAAACTAATTATATTTTAAAAATATTTACGCATAAAAAATATCATAACTGCAGCATGTTACTGGTTGCTAAAATCAGCCTCATACATTATTCCTATCTTGTGACCGAGGACAGTTTTGACAGGGTGAGAATCGGTACCGCCACGGGAACGTTGTGTGCTTAAAGTTGTTTGCTCTATGAAATTTCTAACGTGACGCGGTAAGCGAGATAAGAGATAATATTGTGATTTCAAAAGCTTACTTTGTGATCACGAAAACTTAGGACTTGACATTCTTGTTTATAATTTTAGATTTATTTGCGAAATTGTGTTGACTGTTAAATATCCTATTTTTGTTTTTAAATAAAAATATTGCATTTACATTAATGCAACATAAGTTGTTAACAATCAAATTTTTACTACCTTATCGTTACGAGATAAGAAAAATCACTAATATCCATATCACATGTAATTTTTATTTTTTGTTATGGATGTATATATGTATGAGAATAAAATGTGGGCGCCCAAAACAAACTTGGCGGCATACTGTGACGGCTGAAGTGCAGAAGATGGGCCTATCCTGGAGCGAAGTGAAGCGTACAGCCTCCGACAGGTATAAGTGGAGAAACGTCGTGTCTGCCCTATACCCCAACAGGGGACTTAGGACTCAGAGAGTGAGAGAGATGTAATGTTATTTTTTATTTAATTAATTTCATAATAAACACTTGAATTACTTAATTATACTACATGTGTTGTGTACAGTGGTAAAGTGTGGTACGGTAAGTCTTTAACAAATAATTTTGTGCTTATTTATTACACTAACGCGAGTTTAAATTAGTGACAAAAAAAGTAGTTGGATTCAAATTTTAGACATTGTCCAGAAATAACAATTTGTGCCAAAATATTTTCCCTCGCAAATAAAACACCGTGAAAATAGCGGCGCCCGGATTTTCTTTTCATTATTTTCCTTTGTTACAGATTTCTTTCTTCGTAATATTAATGACTTGGATCTCGGTTCTACAATAAAACGAAAGTTTATTTCTATTAAACGGTATCGTACATTGCCGCTGCGATTGTATTGAAAATGTTGGAACGTAATTCTTGTTTGAGAGCACGTAACTTGCACTGGGGTTTGTATTAAAACAGCTCGTGGGAATGAATCGTCGAATTCCGTACGATTAATTAAAGTCCTATTTGATGCCTTAAATTTTGAACGTTGTTTGTGAAAGATCTCTTGGAATTAGTGCCGGCAGGTAGAGTTTTAAGGGTTCGATTAACATTATAGGACCAATTGTGTGAGTCTACTCAATCCGACCGCGTGGGTAAATGATGACATCGCACTTTGAATGAATAATATATACATACTTATGCGATAAAAGCGAATAAACCTCGGTGGATGATTTAAAGATTGTTTTATTTGTGAAGATTTTTCACGGTATCACATAGCATTGTGCACGTTAGTTTTTGTCTGCGTTTTTTGTGCGTGCTCCATGCAGCGCTAATCGTTTCGACTTGTATCGACAAGATGAGACACGCCTCACCGATATCTCTCACGCTGACCAGCCTCAGCCCCTGTATTCTCTTATTGTACAATAAAGAGGACATTAAAGTTTTAGTGATGGACATGTTGTCAATGAGTGCTTTATCTCATAGTTCACATAGCACCAGTATAAAGACCAATTTTATAATACATCACAGAACGTCCTTGTTTATTTATGTATTATCAATTTATGGTTAAGGCATTTATAAACTATTAAAGATTGTATTATATATGACATGGAAAATAATTAAATTAGCTGAATTTCTTAATCATCTAATTTTATGTTTACTAAGACATCCATAGTTTTATTAACCAACATTATAGCTTTTTATACATACATATGGTTTTTGTTATTATACTTACTTGTAGGAAAATAACTTAAAAAAGAAGTCCAAAAATTAAAAGAAAAGAAGAAAAAATATTTAATCATTATAAACCAGTTAACAAAATCTTCAAATAGTTTTGGATGAAAATAGAATAAATAAATAGAAAAATAACCATTTAAAATTTAAAATTTCTTCTAGATGCGCAAGCGCTTCTACATACAATAGAATTAAACGCGTGCGTTCAGTGGTTCTTTTACAGCCTTTTGTTTCTATGCGAATTAAATGGTTTCCTGTTTTGATTTCATTAATTTTATTATTTACAATAATTACTTAAACATTTAACAATAACCTCATATTTAGTATGTTTGATTAATATTGTGCAATATTATTTACAATAATTCTTCCAATTTAAAACAGAATTTACCGCCAAAGTACTTTATTGTAGTAGTACAATAGATCAAACATAATACAACCTGGCGCCTTCCGTTAGGCATCTTTAGAACTTTTTTGGCGCGAAATATTTGTCAATAATAAATGAGACGTCCCTTTTATTACCAGCATTCATAGCGCTGTGTAGTAAGTATACTTTGGGGCCATATTAATACTTTGGGGACGCAGAGAATAAGAGAGTAGCGGATTGCTGCAATATAAAACAAACTTTCTTTCATCGGTTTCTATAATATTTATATTGGTTATTTGTATTTGATTTAATAAATTTTGACAATAAAGATTCTTGACGCGTTTTTATATCATATAATTTATATTCAGTTAAATATTAAGAAAAATAAAAAAAAAACACTTTAATTTGTTCTATATATGTTTTGGAAAAAGAAAGACTAGTAATATATTACAATCACTTAAGTCTTCTGTCTTTGTCGAATAATTTAAACAATTATTTAAAAATAACGAAGACGTAAAGCTGTAAATAATTGGAATGTAATTTATAATAATTTTTTAGAGAGATGAATCTTAGATATTTTTCGCTGACCAACATTTAAAGTTGTTGTTTAACATTACAATTTTAAATGATTTTGCGATAAAATATTATAAGAATAATATGTCCAGATATATAATATAATATATACATGACAAGTATAAACGCTTAATAACTGAATACATTAAGTGAGGATTAAAATTCATTGCCCTTCACGAGAACATTTACCTGAGTGTTTACGCGCAAATCAGCCCTTACCTTTACGCAGTACAAAGTGACGTTTACGTGTGAAGTGGTTCAGCTTATCGCTTAGGTCGAGGTGCGAGAATGGCCGCCCGAGAGCTCTCACAATGGAGAACGCGGCGGGCGGCGTCTCCGGACCAAAGGAGCCTCAATGAAGCCCCTACCTGGATTATCTATCGAGTGATAAATTAAAAATATGGCATTTGAACGGTATTCATCATCGGAATGGGTCATTCCGGACGGCGAACACTATTGTCTACGAATAATTTAGTGTTTTGTATGCTGCTTGCATCCGCTTGTTTTGTTTTACTTAGAAATACCTTTGCGTTTTTGGAGCTGTGGATGCATCTTTAGAACTCGATCCTATTATCCTATTACATCGATAAAATTATTGCCAAAGATAAAAATATACGAAAAAAATGTATATATATTTATAGATTATTATTGCAATTGCTGAGTATATCACCCTGCGGGGTGCGGGAGAGCTCCAACTTTATCTATGAGAACCATTGTAGCCAGACTTGCGAAAAATAATCTTGGTTAATTGGCAACAAATTACCTAATTCAATTTTATACATGAATATGAATATAGTTTTAAGGTTATTTGATATTACTACCAAATTTATCAAAATAATTGACACAAAAGTTTATTAATAAATAAACTATTATAATTATTACCTTTATTCTACTAATTATCTCAAAATAATAATATTATCTGTTGTTATAAATAATAATTGATACAAACTGTTTTTAAAATAGAAACTATTATAATTATTACCTTTATTCTACTAATTATCTCAAAATAATAATATTATCTGTTGTTATAAATAATAATTGATACAAACTGTTTTTTAAATAGAAACTATTATAATTATTACCTTTATTCTACTAATTATCTCAAAATAGTAATATCATCTACTGATATAAATAACAGTACTAAAAAAAAATTATTACTTCAGCTTCTTATCCTTTGTGGCGGGATATACTAGGCCGACGAAGAATTTAAACATCCAAGGAAAAGAACCTTCTCACAATCTTATCAGTCATAGTCACCTATATTTACATTTCTCTCTTAATAACAATATTATTACTATAAAAATAAACACTATACAAATAATATTATTATTTGGGTTATTAATCCTTCGTGGCGGAATAAACCAAGCATACGAAGGATTTAAGCATCCAAGAAATGGAACTTTCTTTCAATCCTAGCCGTGCACAATATGGCTGCTTTTTGAATTTTGAATTTAACTCACTCACCTTAACTTGGACAGATTTATTAATAATAATAAATGTACCAATCGTTAAAATTTATTATTATAATTGAATATTAGTATTAGTTGACAACCGATTGGCTCAGTGACAAGGCCACGGAGTCAATGGTCGTGGGTTCGATCCTCGCATCGGAATAAATATATGTATGGCCTACAGATATTTAATCCGCGTCTGGTAACCTCGCTATTCCGCATTGGACAAGCGTGCTGGGTTAACGTCCATTCCTCCAGAAACGGAGAGACCCTTGCTCAGCATCGGGACATGTGTATATGGGCTGTGAATATATTAGTAAATATATAATATAATAGGTTATATTATAATTAGTGTTTATATCTTTAAGAATTGTAAACCTATTCTGAGTGCAGGCAGGTGTCTCGGAGAGATGTACGGCTCTGAGTGTTTGCCCGCGCTCGATAGCATTGCGCGCGCATCCCTGACGCATCTACCGGCACCAGTCTACCAGCTCTCAGGGATGCCTGCGCCACATATCTTCATGTTAACGTGGTTCTTTTCTGGTTTTAAGAATATTTTTAAAATGCATTCTTCTGTTCGTAATAATCTAATAAATATTCAAATGAAATTAACAATGACCGTTTAATTTGACGATTAGTGGTCGTAATTCATTAATTTTTTTTTTTAATCTTTCAGCAATGAACTTGATCTCTTCTCCATATGAACGTGACAGAATGAGAGATTTATTTCCAAATCGTTTACATTTTTTTTATTATATAGTTCAACAGAATTTTAAATATAATTAATTTGGCAAATCATCATTACCACATCAAAGAGTTCGGCGAGAATTTTTTGTTAATTTTATTTCAGTTAGTAATTTAAAACGAGTCGATCTGCAGTAGTCGCAGACAGTATAATACCGCCTACTCCACGAAGAGCGAGTGAGTTGCCAGTCCGGGAAAGCGCACTGATGAGGGTGCACGCGTGTGGCTCACGGGTTCTCAATACGATCGCGCGCTCGCGACTGTGCAATTTAAAAACAAACGAATTTCATATTTCGAAATATATATATTTATCTGTGCCCAAACAGTGAACATGAAGTGTTTAGTAGTGCTTTTGGCCGTGGTGGCTTGTGCAGGAACAGTGTATGCCGCCGCCGCCGCGTCCTGTGCGCGCTCCGAGGAATACTTCGCGAGACACAACATATCAGCTGATAATAAAGATGGACCAGGTGCATATCAATATATTCAATACATCTAATAAATTCCTTTGTAAAATAAATGCTTATATATATTTAAAAGAAGCATTCGGTTCAAGGAGATAACAATTTAAACTTTTCTACCAGGAGCAACAATCATTTTCACAATACTTCATATTGCAATAATAATAATATAATTTGTAGGGAATTTTAATTTTAAACTATTCTTTTGTTTTAATAATTTTTAATTGGCTGAAAACACGTGACAATATTTGATGTCACCGTCACATGTATTTTAGATTAAAAAAAACAAAAAGTTTAAATATGTATTTCAATTGTATTTCATATTGTATTAAATATGATGTATTTCAATTGTAGCTCTAATATTAAAATATATGTTAAATATATATGTAACTATATTATATAATGTTCAATCTCAAATAATCAAAGCAAATATACTCTTACGTACAATAAATCACTTTTGAGTAAACACAATATGAATATTTATATAGGAGAAATGTTTTCGAGCGTCTAGAGCTTATCAAAGACATTGTTTATACGACATACAATGTAGTGAATCCTGCCAAGGAGCACAACATTCCACTGGCTTTAAACATGTGATTATTTTAAGCACCAGTTGCATTTATGAAATAATGTTGATATTAAAAATAGTTAAGTTTTTAGGTTAACGTAGTTTTGATACTATTAATTAATTTGTGACTTAATATGATTTAATTAAGTGTTATTATTAAGTTTTATATAGAAATACTCAATACTAAATTTTGTCGCTTGATTAATTTTACTATGGAGCGTAATAGTCATTATTTATTAAAAGTCTTTTCATTATAGTTATAATTTAATTAAATGTTACTTTTATACATTTTATCCACGATAGTTCTGGATTGTGTCGAAAGTCTGAAATACGCAGGATGTTGAAATAAGACCCCATGCCAGTGTTCTTGATAGCAGACTTTTTTGTATGAATCCTCCATTTAATGGGTACCTAAATCAATCACGGACACCCAGTTGCCCGAGGGAATCGTTTTACTGTTATTGTTGGCTGTCGGCAAAACTCCCGAAATGCTGGAAGACCACACCCGTCGTTGGTCAGCGAGTCCTGGACTTAGCCGCGTAGCTAGCTGGGCTGTACTACCGATCGCTAGCCGAGACGCTCCTCTACGCCGTGGGAGCTAGACCTGAAGGAGCTTCAAATCGTGGACTAGCAGAGAGACCTGGAAGAGCGCCTAGTCGAGGACTGGCAGACGGTGATCGATCTAAGTGGCGACTCTTATTGGTGGAGGCCAAGACTCGTTTTGGGTCATTGTGCCCGCCTAAGTCAGTAGTAGTTGCTCTGGAGGGGGGGGGGAACTGTTAGGTGAATTTTTTTTTAAACGTATAAGGAAAGTAAGTACTATAAGGCAACGTATCTGCATTGCTTTTGCTATTTCAGCTGTCTTTGGGTGTAAATAATTACTTACCACAGGTAATCCGATTATTCGTTTGCTACTTCTTCTATAAAAAAGAAAACACTTTAATGTTAATAAGATCTTGAAACTGGGTAAAATTAATAAGAACGCTAACAGCTTGTCAATCTATTAATTACGTTACGTTAACTTTTTAAATTAACTCGTCAATTACATGCAGTGAAGCGTATCGGATGTCTTGTGCGACTGGTTGCTGACGCTGGTGTCGGATGGCACGCACGAGCTGCAATCAGCTGTCCTTAGCGCCTTATAAAGAATACCCGACTGCTAGTGTTGCGTTGTTTATTTATGGATTGTCGAATTGCAATATCGAAAGGTTTTGTTGAAAGCTGGCACTATTATAGTTAAGAATACAAAACTTTTACTTAGCTAAGATCCGCCACAAACGAACAACAACAAAAAATTAAGTAAAAGTTTTGAATTCATAGTAATGGATTTCCGCAAAGTTGCCTACGTACGCCTGACCCCATTAATCACTATTATAGTTTGTAAAATGGTATTTTACAAATGAACTGATGCAAGCGGATCACCCGATGGTAAGAATCCAGTGCCGTCCATAAAATATCTATATCCCATAACAATCATTTCCTAGCACAAGCGTTTAAAGCTTAGTTGGAATGGTTAACAATAATTGTAGTAATACTAAAAACATTGCTAGTTTTGTTTCTAAGAAAAAAAAAATCATCCGCAACATTAAAAGGAAATTACAAGTGCGTTAGTTGCCTTAGTGTAAGTACGTGAATAATGGTATGATAAAAAGGAAATAAAGGAGGAGGAGTGAAGGAGGCTTTCGAATTTACCGTAAGAAACGCGATAACACCTTAAAATACTACCACTTAACGGTGTGGGTTTTCTTCAGTCGAAGCGACCCATTTGTACCACCATGGTTATACAAAAAAAGATTCTGGTGTACTTAGCGCTGAACTAATTCGGGAAGAACACATTTTCCTTTCTGTTTAAAATATATGTTTTAAAATTATTTTGCTTTAAGAGTATTATAACATTTTGTTTTACGGTCTTTAACGAAAGTTGATGAAGTAGTTACATTATTGATTTTTTTATTCATATCACCGGCTCGGTACGTCAGTTTTACCGAGATAAACCGACAAAATACACCAATACCGTTGAAGGTAACTTATTCCATAGATTAGTGGAACTAGCAAGGAAATTGGAAACTTCAAATAACAAGTCTACACGTTTTTCATAGCTCGGCAACGCTTCATTAATGCCTATGGTATTGTAGATGTCTATGGACGGCGTTGATTGCTTTCCATCAGACTTGCTCGTTTTCTTTCCTATCCCATTAATAAAAATACTCAACACTTACTTACTAATTATTACTTTTAAAATCCCAGATCAGATACGATAATATACATATTGAATTACACCATGTACGAAATAAAAAAACAATGTTCATATTTTTATGATAACGAAACAAGTTGTCAGCGGTTTTTGTTTTAAAATTTTAATAAAAAATTTCTATAGTTTTTGTTTGTAATACGAAATATTTCCCTGTGGCCGGGAGATTTTATAAATGTCGAAGTCCTATTTATTCATTTTATAAATCTCGAATATGCGGGTTTGTTTACAACGATTTTATTCAAAATTAGTGGTATTCAGTTATAAATAGCAATATTACTCAGCACTAGCTTGTGCTGAAAAATTCACTTCACTGAGGTACGATTGTTCACTAAAGCTTTCAAAATAATTATGGCTATAATCCGGCTATGTTAAAAGTAACGTTTTAAAATCGAGTAGCAATAGCAATTTACTTATAGTTGTTTTCGATAAGGTATTCAACTACAATAGATAAATAAAACAAGTTTTTTCAATTATAATGGGTGTATATAATACATGTTTATAACATTTTATTGTGCACTCAGCTGTCCGGTTGCGAAGTGACATTTGACGCCAGGCCTTCAGCCGGCTTGCATGAATGGAATGACATAAACATACACTACAGTTATACATACATATGTCGGACTCATTATGTTTCTTGTTTTGTCTGCAGAGTGAGCATTAAAAATGTATGCGGCAGTTTTACCTTTGTTCGATTCGAAATTTTATCTTTATTAGTAATCTGGAACTGTCTACAAGTGAACAAACTCGTTCAAAAGGAGAAAAGAAATTTTCCATATAACCATGCTAAATAGACGTTCATTATCAAAGCGAATCCAATTCAAATAGCTTTTCAATTCGTGCAATCGAAAATGTAACTTGGGGGAAAGTCACGAAAAATTACGGAACCGCTGGAGCGCGGGGGAGGCGGACGCGGGGTGAATGGCGGCAAGTAGGCTTTGTTACTCGCACTGGCATTCCTCGCCTGGGAACCGGGAACAGACGCCCCTCCCCGCACCCACCCACCTACCCCCCTCACCCCTGCACGCATTCCTGCCATCTCTCACTTTCATTGTTCCTGTCGGCGCGGGAGGTCGCCGCTCCACGTACAAATAATGGAACCAGTTGTTAAGTAGGGAGGACTAGTTGGCGCACTCCAATAAACACGCCCGGGCTATCCATAAACGGCATTTAGGGAGAACAAGGCAAGTTTGAAAGCAGACGAAAAAGTTGTATTACCCTTTAATGGCGGACGTAAACATTGAAACAATTTATTACGTCCATGTTCATTGCATAATGATTATATAAACTGAACTAAACAAGGTTATGTCGAATTGCTTTTTTTTTAAAAAACGCTATACTTACAGTAAAGTTGACAGTTATTGGCTAACTTTAAAAAAAAGAAACGAGTACACCTGCGCCGGCAGCGTATATTAATGAAATCATCCCCTAATAACAACAATAGAGATGGCTATTATTATTGTAATTTGTCAGAGGGTTCCCGGATTTGAGGCAAGTTAGTCACCGGTTCTCGATGTCGGTCGAATTTTGATTCATTTAGGATGCTCGGAATGCCATTGTAGCCGCCTCTACCTGCGTGCGGGCAGGTACCGCGACTTATAAAACTTTGTTTTTAAAACTTGCCAAACTAGGTAAATATCTATTTATACATTAGGGTGAGAACTAAATATTATTGATTCCGATAACCAAATTGTCACTATAATAGAATTTGGCAATTTTGTGAATATTAGGTATTTGAGTAGCGTCTTTTAATCTGAAGTGCAATTGTTATTCTCAGACTTAGTTAAGTGTAAGGATAATAACATATTTAAATGTATGTCATCTTCATCATTAAAACCGTAAGAATTTACAACTGAACTTTGCCAACCTTCAGAAATGAGGGGTGTTGCCGTTACCTCCAAGTTTAGTAGTCAGCATGTCTGTGTTAATAAAATTTTGTGTTTATCTTAAGTTTTTTTACAAAAATTTTTTATCATGTATAATAATTTACGCGACTCATCTCATCAAATCTAATCACATAAGCCCAAACTCGAGAGGGTTAAAAGTAACGGTAGACTTTCACTCACCTCCTGACAAACCCTCTCTATCAAGTTGAAATTATCATAATTTGTTTATTCAAGGGAATGCAATGTGTGTGCAAAGTTGAAGTAGTTGAAAAAGCCTTCGCAAGATTTGAAACAAACAAATATACGAGGTCAAGCTAAATAATATCGTTTAAAAGCACTCTGATTATTTCATAAACCAAAAGATATCCTTTGCCTTCGTAGTTGTCAATTAAGTTATCAAACCATAATGGCAAGTGACATAGTTTTAAAGATTTAAAGTAAACTAATTTCAAACGAATTAGTCAAAATTAACATTACCTAATTGTTAACCAAGTTACATCTATTTTAATCAAAATGGAGTTTCGTATTCCGTCAAAATTAAATTAAAAATCACTAGAACAAGGTCTGAGTTAGAATTCGACCGTTTCGTGCGCAGTAGAGAATTAATTAACGAGAGATAAGACGGGCACGCTAATTATTCCCTGGTCGCTGTCGCTCGGTTGGTCCTCAGTGCGGCGCCTCACACCTACAAGTGCCGATGGGTTATCTGCTCGAGAGGTTCATGATCTCGCTCCAATAGTGTTATACGCAGTTGCTTTGTTAACCTAATATAAGTATATTTTCTTAGATATTTATTTGGCAGGAATTTTATCTCTTTATTACAAATTTTAATTAATATCAAGTTTATAAAACATTTTAAAATATTTATACGTAACTCAACAAAAGATTATATGGCAATTTTAATTAAAAAAGATTAGCAATGCCGTTGACAAAGTACTGTTGTCACGTTAGAAGTGACTTACGACTGATAGGGGTTAGCAAATAATATTTAAGGTTAATTAGGATCAATCAATAAATATTTCACTAGACGTTTTAAAACAGTAGAAACTAAATAAACTATTTTACCATTATTTTAAAACATAATGAATATTAAAAAAAAACGTTATTTTAAGGAAAATGAGCAGAACTTACAAAACAGAGACATTCTTTTATATAGGTTTAAACTTTTAAAATACACTTATTACTAAATATTTAAACCTGTCTACAGCAGG
Organism: Baronia brevicornis; assembly: GCA_031353405.1. Taxonomy (NCBI): domain Eukaryota; kingdom Metazoa; phylum Arthropoda; class Insecta; order Lepidoptera; family Papilionidae; genus Baronia; species Baronia brevicornis. The sequence goes on from JASFAT010000864.1 coordinate 218,436, forward strand.
GAACAATATTGTTTTTCTCTTCAACCCTTGGAAGTGTTCGTGTATATCTCTGTGATATATTTTCTGTTATATTGGATTGGGATTACGAGTTATAGGATGTAGAATGTGTCACGTTGTCACTTTATAAATTTACTAGCTTTTGCCCGCGGCTTCGCTCACGTGGAATTTGGTCTGCCACATTAAGTTTCGTGACAGATCATTTTAAATAAATATATTATTTTTACTTAATACTAAAAAAATATATAGATATATGGTGTCGCAGACTTTTATTTAGAACTATTCAAGACAAACAAACCTACGGTACATCATCTTTGTGTAAATCCAATGGTTTTGGCAGTGTACGCCAAGATAGCTCTCAGAGGCCAGATTTTTTTCCGACTTAATTGACATGTATTGTTATATTACGACCAAAAAAATTACATAAAATCATTACAAATTGTAGCCTATATGTTATTCCGATGTATAACCTATATTACTGTAAAGTTTCATCCAAATTCGTCTAGTACTTTTTTCGAAAAAGTAAAGTCTGAAAGATTAACAAACATACATACTCACAAACTTTCGCATTTATAATATTAGTAGGATTAAGAGCTAAAATTTCATGGATGCGGCAAATGTATTTTGATATTTTTTAGTTAAAACCTTATTAAATAGACCGAATATAATATGAAATTATTTTATGCGTAACAGTTTCTAATTTATGTTTCATATAAGTTTTAATTAATATTTTTTATTTATTTAATTAATATAAATCTCTTTCGAATTAACGAACTAAAGTGACAATGGGCTGGTCACGTTTGTCGGAGATTCGACAATCGCTGGAGCAGACGAGTGCTGGAGTGGAGACCACATCTTGGCAAACGTAGTGTGGATCGTCCTTCGACTGGATGGTGCGACGGTTTCGTTAATGTAACGTTTGCGAAGGGCGGCTGGCAGAAACTGAATACGTGAAGCCGAAGATAGAGTTAGGTAGCGCTTCTTGGGAGAGGCCTATGTCCAATAATGGACTGCCACAAGCTGTTAATGATGATGATAGCGATTTAGCATTAAGTTTCTTTAAAAGTGTAATTCTCAAATAAACACATCTATTTTTATTTATCTTCTAGCGCAATAATTACTTAATGCAATTAATGTAAGTTGCGATGACGTCAGCTAGGGGTGTCAATATCCTTGAAACATTGGTGGGTATTTGATTAAGCACATGAGTCACGAGTGGTAGCGGTCAGAGTAACTTGAGCCGAGAAGCCATCGACCAGGGGTCGCGCGTGAAACCGATAGCAGTTGGTATTAGCCGACCCGCACCTGCTATTTCTAATGAACTATATTTTTAAATAACACAACGAAACCAAATTGATGTCGCCAGTTAGCAAGCTAGCTGAGCTAAATGGCTGAGGGGCGAAATTACCGCTTTTGAAGTCAACAATCAAAGGTTCAATTCCATTGGGACAAATATATGTTTACAAAAATAAAAGGCCCTGTGCCCAGAAGTGAAATATATATGAACTATATAAAATATTACTTGTATATAAATTAAATTGAAATACTATGTGTCGAAATGCATAGAATAGTTCGTTGCATATGCATGCATAGTAGAACGTTCAAATAGTTCAAATAACAGTAGGTATAGATTGTCATAGGACCAAGCTCGTTAGAATAGAAGTTATCAAGAATAACAAGTGATAAGTCGCTAGGGACAGTGATGTTACGCTCTATTTTTTTGAACATTTAACCTTGTTTTTATTTCGTATCTTTTTATTGTATGCCGGGAGCCGTGCTAGTACACTTTCGATTTATGGTCTGTGGAACACACTAAATAAACGCTCTACACTCATGTTTCATATACCAATACAGTCGATATAGTCTACTGCCGGACGTTCCTCAAAATTGAAAGGTGTTGCCTTAATTTCCAAGCTTCGCGAACCGATTGCTGATTGCTTGTTATTACTCAGGCAGAGATTGTTGAACATCTAGTGGTATTTCTGGTAGTCTTTTATTATAAGGCGGAATCCACACAAATACTACACTCTACTCTTATATAATGGGCCGGTAGCAGAATTGAGATTTCAATCTTAACTACCATTATCAAAAAAAGGAATTTAAATTTGGTCGAATGTTTGAGTGTAGTAGTAGTAAAGGTTAAAAATCTAATAAACGGTATATATTCCCCAAAATAAGTCCTCATTTTTGAAGAATATATTCCGGGTATCCTTGTTCTCGTTTAAAAAACAATACATAGATAAAGTTCAAGTTAAAAGCAACAGTGTTTATTCTACAAGTTATAAATTTAACAACTTTTTTAAATTTAATAAATTTAAAAAATTATACATAGAAATAAGTGTGCGACTTTAAGCGAAATGAACAATTGACGCAATGACGTCATATATTGATACGAGTCCACTTTGACATTGATAGATTGTCCACACGTTTGTAATTTTATGGAAAAATATTTATAATCTTGTATGAAAAAAAAATGTTAAAATTAATATTTTGTAAAACACTATATGCATATAATGCAAATAAGATCCGAATATACTGTCAATCTCCCTTGAACAGGCAAGATGAACTAATGTCAATTCTCATAGTAATCAAAGGGCCCCGTACTCATGATCAGTATCAATAGCCTACAGCAGTTCACCGCTGGACATAGGCCATCCCAACAACCACCACTTACTCGGACTACGCTTCCAGTGCGACGATCGTCGCACTATCTAGCCGGGAGGCATCCTACATTATGTTTGCCAAGACGCGGTCTCCACATCAGCACTTGGCTACTCCAGTGGTTGTCGGAACCCCGTACTCACCGCTTACCACCGCGTATCCACTTTTATATGTATATGTCTAAAAATACCTTACTTTACTGTAACAAAGAATATTTTATTTTAATAAAACTAGTAGTTTTATTTATTTAGTGTTAGTAGTAGTAGAGCCGTAATAGCGGATATGCGTTGGTTCGACTAAGGAACTAACTTCACAGAATATCGGCGTTAAATGTTAGCATTTTATTGTTATTTTTATGTACGGTGTGTGCCTAAATTTCCCTTCTTTTATTTCTTTCTCATTAATCAAAAAGAAATTGTAGTGGTAGAGCCTCGCTGCGTACGAAAACTTTGTCAAGAATGGCATATTATTTATCTGTAGCACGAATGGGCCGGCTCGCCCGGGGAAGTACCACACTAACGCAGAAAACCGGCGTCTGAGTGGTAGCTTAGTTACCGCGCTTCGTCTGGTGAGCGGTTGAGTTTCGGATGCCCAAATCCCCTCCCCCTCCCCTCCCATAAAGGTCGGCAACGGTTCTGCATTGCCTATGGCACTGCGGATGTCTATGGATGGCGTTGATTGCTTTCCATCAGACGACACGTCTGCTCGTTTGCTTTCCATTCCCATTAAAAAAAAGAAATTAAATCCTCCCCTTCTCTAAGGTGGGCAACTGCCAGTGCCCTTGCCGATCTTAATGGCATGCGTTGGTTGCTTATCATCAGTTAAATCGATTGCTGTTTTCGGCTACCTATTCCATAAAAAAATCTAAGTAACGAATTCGAGAATATTTAGATATTGAAAGACATAATTAATGCTCAATGTTACGCTATGTCGGAGTCATACAGTCTATCAAGCGTGTACAAAGAGCATCGCTTACCTTATATGACGTTATCTGAGTTAAATATAAAAGTGACAATCACTTGATACAACGATGAATGTCAGTTGTATATCAGAACTGTCAGAAGTACGTGAATTATATGCGTGATGAGAATGACATTTCGACATTTCAGTTATAATTTCCGGGACCGAGACAAGCAACTAAATAACATGTGCAATAATTAATTTGTGGATTACGAATGTTGTTAATCTAATTGCCCCAGTCGCAAAGCGATTCCTGCATCGGTATAAATATATCGACATAAAAAAGTCGAAAACGTTGTATGTGATACAGATGTCAACATTTTTTTAATGCATTTTGGGATCAGAAAACATGGTGCATTGAATGTTCTTCATTTTTTGAATTCAGTTTCACAGCTCTACAACCAATAGAAAAATTTGCACAGCGTTGAAACTAACCGCTTTGCAACCGAATACAATTTTGTCAGAAATCTCAAAAGCTTTTTCTTTGGCTCTGGTGGCAAGTTTTCGCTTTTCTCATATACTATTTACTCCGGGTCCGCAGGGTGTTGCCCCAATACGATTTGGATAACCTTGGTAGGTTACCGTCCATTCCTATATGAATGGGGAGGATAATTAAATATTTCCCATATGAAAAAATATATTGATGTAGGCATACTTTTGTTTGACAATGACTTTCGTTGACTTTTGCTATGTCTTCAATGTGGGGCAGAGGGCGTCCACAGTACTCCGCCGTTCCCACGCTACCTGCTTCTGCAATCACCGTACGTGATGTTTGCATGGGGCGGCCACGCTTCCTTTTCCCTTGGAAGTTCCAATATAGGGATTGAATAATTATAACAGTTTAATTAATATATGTAGTCTTCTTCCATAGAGTCTTTTCGGTTGTCTTCCGTAGAGTCTACTATACCTGAAGATGCCTCGTGTTGGGGCGAAACACGTGTCGTTTACAAGATGGAAAAGTCGTAATGTGTGTTTGGTGTTGTGTATAGAGGTTGGTGGGTGGAGAATTGATGGCCGATTTTCAGTAAGTTTTTGGTTTAAGTTCCAAATAAATCCACTTAATTCAACAAAAAAAAAAAACACACACACATTATTAATTTTCTGTTATTGTTTTGCTTGTCGCGGATCTTAGCTAAGTAAAACTTTTGACTGTCCATATAGTGATGGATTTTCGCAAAGTAACACCTGACTCCATTAATAAGTTTAATTAATTATATCCCAAAGTACAACTGCGGTCTATAGTTATTTGTTTAAGTGATAATATTAAGGAAAACAGTATAAACATTAAGGATATATTTTTTAAAGCTCATACTTATATCATTATTAGTCCCTTTAGAAGGAATACACATCAACTACAAATAATACCTGTAGGCTATATATACATATGTATATTTATCTAGTTACGGGAATTGGAATTGCGACCGAAAAGCGGTGACTCTTCCACTGAGTCTATTAGATCGTCGTAGTGACAAGTTTTACTTACTGCGTTGGCTCAGTGACCCGAAGTGAATCTTGAAACGATAGTCTTCCATCTCCTCTGGCCTGCGCTAATCTCGACAATTGCTGACTTGAAATTCACGTGGGTCAGTATCCACTCGATCTCTCCAGCGATATCTGGTTCGTCCAAGTGACTTTCGACCACTTATGTTTGTTCGACACAAATATGTCCCCTTCACATTCTGATCCTCCCCTATTCGCTCAAGGTGACCGAGCCAACGAAGACGACGTGCCTTGATTTTGCCCATAATGTTTAGCTGGTCCACAAGGACTTCTATTTCGAAGTTTTTTTTCAGATTCTTGTACCATGTCGTAGCAACAAAACCATCTTTATAAAAAAAAATATTTAATGTGATGATAATTGAATTAACGAGTGCAAAAATTTCACGCGAATGAACTTTAATACAATTATACGTTATAAAGATCTCTAATTTAAATTATTCTTTGTCCGAATTAAGAGATATGGAAGCCGAGTCGGCTCACATGTGGTTTTTAGCGCATGCTGACGTCACCGGATGTGCTAAATATATTTTATGTCCCAGCCGTCTCAACTAAATAATGACAGTGGCCAGTAGAGTGAGACGAGCGGGCAGCGAGATGTGGAATGCTGAGTACTTATCATTGTATCCTCCTTTCGATTGCAACAATGTTTTTATAACCAGTTAATAACATGTAGTGATATGTCATTGAGTGCAACTTTTTATTACACAACATCTTTTATTGTCGATTGTTCCTTTGTCTAATGGACTTGAGATTTGTATGATTTCGTTTTTAATGATGTTTTCATCACCATCATCATCAACAGCAGCAGTGCAATGGAAGTGTTAGCACACTTTTCGCCTGTAACAAACTACGTAAAGTGAACTTTAGTTCACTTCTGCGCCGATGGGAGCGCTGCTGCCGAAGAAACGTCAAACTTGGAACGCTTGAACTAGCGTTGCTTTTGTCCGAAAAACCAAATTATTACGTACAAGAAGAGACCTCCAAAATATCAACTATCACGAAGCGGCCGCCTGTTGTAGGTTAGTTTACTGTATTCCCATTGATTCCCAATCAATTGGTACATCGCTATATATAGCTCATTTACATAAATAATGTGTTAAGCTATAAAAAATAATTTATTTTCGTGCAAAAAGGACATTCTAAAGATGTTGGGTGTAGGTACAAGCGGCGACTTATACTCCAATTTATAATTACTCCAATTTGGGTTCTCTTTACGATCACTCCCAACGGCTGTTCTCGACTGACAGCTTCTTGACAGCCATTTGATTACTCTGCATCTCTCCCGTACTAAGTACGGGGATAGTAACTCAGTAGTGGTGAAAGTATCAGTGTTGCTACAAGCAAATTTAAAATCTACTTATAATTGTCAAGAAGTAATTTAACGAAAAAGAAACAAATTAAAAAAGACTAAACGAGAGCTGTTTTGCTGCGATGATTGGTAGCGGGCGGAGCTCTGTGGTCTCTGCCAACCTCTGCGGGGGATAGGCGTGAATATATATATAAAAAAAGGTAAAGTAACATTATTGTTACCTTATGGTAACGAAACTAATTATAACCAAATAAAATATTCACGACACGTGCTTCTCATTTTTAAATGATTTTAATATTGATGAGACGACGTGTTAGCAATGTGTCAGCAAGATTGACGTCCTCACGTGTCAGCTACGAGGCAATTTAACGTTTGATTAGATTATATCAATTTATCCATGACAGTGAAATGGCCCTTTTCCTGCCATGTCGGAACATGACATTATAGCTCGTTAACGATAAGAATTCGACCGAAAACGACGGATCTATTAACGGATATCATTGTGGTGCACTGAATGGCAATCCGGATTCGCTATACGGAGCGCTCTTTGGCTCTACATTGATGCCATCGGAGAAATGTATTGTCAGTTATGAATATATACTCGTATATAACGCAAAAAATAAGGAGAGTTAATAACTACCGTGGCGTGCCAGCCGTACTATTATGGCGACACGCGGGATTGTTAGGGGATTTTATCTTCGATAAAAATGAAGTTTTTCCAAATGATATTAATTTATTTTTTCTATTCACTGTACATTTATATCTTATTTGTACTTTATTCACACTTTATCAATTTACATTTTATATTTTATACCTCAATTTCTTATGCCGGAAAGGTAACATGTCTATCGAAAGACGTCAGTCGAACTAATGTTTTTTTTTTTTATAAAAAGAGTTATTTCTTATTTATTTTAAATTTTAACATGACAAATTAAAAAGATGTAATATAATATTTATTTATTTATTATATTTTATTTGTGACAATTCACAGGTGAAGATAGATGGAGCATAGTAGGTTTCAGTAGGCAAGCCCATACTGATACCTTCAAATAAAAAGTTTTATTACATTAGTGATACATATATTAATGTATCACTACACTACCTTGCTAAAATCGCGAAAAGATTAAAAAGTATAATAATATTGTGTGCATACGATCCAGTATATATACGACACCACTTTTCAACAACGTGAAACGCGTTTCGACTCAATACTGACTCTATTAATCATCTTACCAGTCAGAAGTCGGTTTCCTGCTAGTGTGGTTTTACCTTTTTCATGGGATAGGAAGGCAAACGAGCAAGCTTGTTACCTGCTTAAAAGCCATCAACGCTACCCGTAAAAGTTTACAATACCACAGACATTGCAGAAGCGTTGATGGAATAATATGTATAAGCTTGTTTATTGAAAGAAGAATTTTTCGAAGGTCGGTACTGAAAACCCGCCGAAGGGAGCTGGTTCCATAGATTGCTGGTGAGAATCTTCGGGAAACTGACAACTTACTCAATCGTCACTCATCCAGATAGTAGGGATGACATTTTTTCGGATGAGTTGCAACTCCCACTGCACACAAAAAATATCTGTCGCATGAATCGGAAAAAAAATATTTTATATAAATTATTACCTTAAAAATATTAATTATATTTTGTAAATTTTAAAATAATGTACACATTAATAATAGATTTGAAATTTGATATATATAGTTCTCTTATTCCTAATTTTATATTAAAAATCGAGAATATCGTACTAAAAACATAAAACATACATTTAGTTATACATAATTTTTATTCAGACGTATTTGAATAACTTTCTTCCTACCTTATTTCTGAAAGAAATTTATTTTAACCGAAAAAGTGGCTTTTCATACTAAGAAAAATTTATGAAGGCTTTGTGCGCGGATCGGAACGATATTAATAATTTATAAATAAGCAAGATATCGTACGATATTTTGGCGGTCGACCATGCATGAGAATAATTTCAGATTGCGGATTACTTGTATAAAGCCAGTCGATCGGCAAAAGTTCGGCTTTGGTGTATAAATTGTCGGAATAAAAAATAAAACATTCGGAACGACAAGTAAAAATTAAATATATTGGGTTAAAAATCACTATATTTGACAATCATAGCCGTTTCATGTGATTTGGTGCGAATATATAAATAATTATACGCTTAGAAAACGCTTTAGACTTGTAGTGTCACATTAGTAATTCTTTGTCATGGTTACCATACATAAATGATAAGGATGATCATCACGGGCTCCGAGCCCGCGAGCAAGCCAGTTTCATGTGGATATTTATGCTACCATCTGAATGTGTGGTGATATAGTACGGTGCGTATGTTCTTGAAAACTCCACGTTCCACTCGGGTTTTAGCTGAAACCTGTTGTAGCTGTGGTAGTTGTGGTATGCCCGATTCAATACGACATTGGAACATTAAAAAAATAAGCCTATATCGTTGGCTTAATTATTATAATTCCGAAGTCCATATGAATACATTTTACACAAACAACAAAATAATGATTTTGTAGATACATTGCCTAAATTAGGGCAAGGATGTGGATAATGGAAGAGGAAGAAGAAACACGTAATAGTCCATGCTTTTAATTATTAAAAATAAGATAAATGTGTCTTGATATTTGTAGTTAGTTATTTAGAGTTTCCGCTTGAAAATTTGAAAAATTTTTAAGTTAAGGAGGCACGTAAAGTCTTTGGTAACAGCTCTTGTTCAATAAGAATATTATGATGAATTTGGCTGTCACAAGTTTATGGATAATTATTTTTATTTGAGATGTTTAGTCATCCTTAGCAGGTAGACAGGTTTTTTTATATAACTTTGGACAATTGGGCGCTTTGAGGGACAATTATTGTTGTAAATATTTGCAGAACTCGCCTAATACTTCTTGAAATACCAATCTTAAGGCTTTACTATTATTCCATAAAGCTTAAATAGTTATATCGATGTATTTTACGTGATTTTTTTTAAATCCGGATTAAGCGACTCGTAAAAAAGTTAGTTTAACTCGAAATAATTTGAAATTCGATAGGCTGTATGTTAAATATTATATCTACACATGTATGTAGTTGTGTCTACATGTATTATATAAAGGTAAATTTAAATAATTTGAGAAATAAGTTCTCAAATAAATAAGGATATTCGTAAATAGCATTTTAATACAGCCCATATATGCCACTCCTAGAGAAGGAGCCTCTTCATTACTGGAGGAGTGCATGTTAATCCACTACACTTATTCAAGGAGAATTTGCCGGACTTCGAGACTATTTATTTCGACGAATTGAATCCGCGTCCGTTGTTTCTGAAAGCGATAATTCCGACACAACCTAATTGGCTAAGGACGAAATGACTGAGCCAATTATGTTTCAGCATTTGGCAATTCTATAATTAATTCGTGGAGTAAGCTATGTAATTTGTGTTGTTGTTTGGGCTTTGAATACAAAATAAGTAATTAAATAGTTCATCAGATATTAATTTTTGTAGTAGTATAATACCATATAACCATGGTACAATGAGCCTCCTTCGATCGCGAACGACAAACTTACCACTTTATTATATACTTTCTATATACTCTTTCCTTTATTTCCTTTTTCCCCTCCCATTATTGACATCCTTACCCTAAGGTAGGCAAATCGTCTGCAGTGCCTTTAGTATTGTGGATGTGGCGGCGCTGGCCTTACAGTCAGGTGATCCGCTTACTTATAGAATTTTTTAAGCAATAGGTAGGCAAATCTCACTATTGCATAAAACATTCTATATTGGTTTGAATATATTGAAGCAAATTATAATTTATTGTAGTTTAAAAAATAAACCCGTAGTAAGACGATTGGGTGAGTTTGCGGTCTCCGCTCTGTGTTCAGATCATTTGTTTTGCGGTTGGGATTGGCTTAAAGCAAATCGAGTGGAGCGCCGACTTCGATTAATTAAGATTCGTTTGGTTGCTTCGCCTTTCTGAATCACTGGAGCTACGAATAAGCGATTTGTAGCAGGGGTCCCCAAACTTTTTTTATCCGCGGCAAACTTATTATATGTTCAGAATTTTATTTCGGCGCACTAACTAGTGGAAGTAGAGTGCACTGATAAAAATAGGTAGAAAGGCACGAAAAATTAATACATCCCCAATTTGAAGCTACGTTTAATATTTATTTATTATTAAAAAAATAAGAAATAGAATAAAAAAATCCTGACAGTGTGTTACTAGGTACTGAAGCTTGTTGAGTCAATATGTTTTTTTTTGTAAATGATGCAACTTTCAATTAAAAAATTCACGCTGCATTAAAAAAAGTAAATCGAAGTACCAAAATAGCTATTACGCCTTACGGCGACACTCTTTCCTCTCTAGGGCGCGCGGCGCACACTTTGAGAACCCCTGATTTATAGGTACGCCCACTTTGTGATGAAGCTTGATTTTACAGAAATGTAATACAGATATATTCAATGACCTAATTTGCTTAGTGCCGAATATCTCGCGGAGTCACGGCTTCGATTCTTGCATCGAGGTAAATAGACATATGTATGGCTAACAACTAGCTGTCTGGGTGCCCCATCATTTCCCTTTTGAGAAACATGGTTGAGTTCACTTCCGTTCCTTCGGAAATTGGAATTCGTTAAAATCAAAGGGAAAGTAAAGTGACACGTCTTTGAATATGTAAGTGCGTATTACCAGAACATATTCGTTGTGATATGTGATATTACTACATCTCAGATTGAATCCAAGCCTCGCAAGATATTACATTTTATATTTTCAGAGAGATAGTTCGTGTGCTCTATTTCTCTGTGAAATATTATACTTGAAATGGAAAAAGCGATATTGATTTTTCAACTGATGGTTTTTTTTTTATTTAAAATTTTTTGTGGTTTATAATTATATTTGTCTTTCTTATTGTTTTATATTACGTTTTGACATACTGCTTTTTAACAGATGATATAATTTAAAACGTTCATAACTTGGTGAGGTCATAAATTATGTCCTAAAAAGAAGATGAACGGGGTTTATTTTAATTTAATACCAATTATATTACATAATGTTGAACACTACAAAGAAAAGAAAATATGAAAAAAGCTGGAAGAGGCCTATGTGTCACAGGACACGCTAAATACTAAATCGTTTACAAGAAAAACAAACGTTAATATGTAATTAATATGTTAACATAATTCATTTGCATGTAAAAAAAATTAGTATTAGCCATAAAGGCTTAATAATATTATATAATGTTATTTATAATGGTTAAATTCATAAGTATTGCGCGTACGATCTAAGGTAGAGTATTCGATTCTTCAATTAGTTTCTCCAATTCTGAGCTGGATATGAACACATTCTAGTACAAGCACTCTTTTAAAAACATGGTACTATTTTTTTACCTTAAATAACAACAATATTCGCTATGAGTATTTAATATTAAAATGTTTAAGAAGTTCGCTATAAGTATATACAAAAACATCAGTTCTTCTATCACAATAGAAGAATATTTAAAAAATGTGCAGCATAATTTTTGTGCTGACCATACTTGACTGCAGGAGACATTTCATATTTGGTAACGGTGCAGTTCCCAGCTATTTTCTCTTTTTAGACGTGCTGTTAAAGTTTTGCCGCAGTGACATCGACTTTAACGAATGGAAGCTGGGGCTTCGATCAGACGTGCCTATCGATTTTTATTTTAACGAACTTTATATAGTTGTCCTTTGAGGAACTGGATTTTAGGACGGACATGAAATGTCGTTTAAAAAAGCTTGAAAAATATGCTATAATAATTTAACTGTGTAAAGTTGCAGACCTATAAAAATAAGTGAGGAAAGTTATAGTGGATTTGGTGTAGGGTGTAGTAATTTCATGTTACAGACGAAATTTTTGCTAAGAGATTGTGACACTTTCAATAATTTTCTCTTCTAGTTGTTATAAGAATAATCTATGTATTTTCTTCATAAAAGAGAAAAATAATACAAAGTTCAAGTGTACCTACTATATCAAAATTATTAAAATTTAATAAAATTAAAAGCAAAAACAGACAACAGTATCAACTATTTTATAAAGTTTACGTGGAATTTTCATTCATGCCTCTTTAAATGAGATTTGATGAGATTTTACTGCACTCCTCCCCCATTTTGAGCTTACGTAATTAATGGATGCCTCCTAAGGAATATTTGTTTATCTATATGTAGTTAACATAAGGACACTATATGTTGTTTCGATTTTATATGTTTGTAAGCTTTGGTACTCGTAGTATGGAGGTCATTATTTTGAAACATGTTGGTACAGTGTCTTGTCACCTGTCTGCGCCGCGCCTATATCGGCTTATCGTACATTTCTGTGTAAATCAACTGCAAGTTACGCCCGCCTAACAACGCTAATGAGGTAACCGTTGACAGACACTGCCAACCGCATGACAAACTCACAAGCAAATAAACTTACTCTAAATGTACTCGAATTACTGGCAAATTTCGAACAGAACTTGCGTTTAACTGGGGCGTTTGAAAGCATTAAATTTAGTAAATTAATTTTAAGTTACTTTGTTGACGCAGCGACCCAAAATGGGTCTTGGTCGAACAGATCTTATGCCACCGTGCCTGTCCTGCGTCACCTCCTGCCAGATTTGAAGGTTGCCCAAGTCATCCTCGATCATGTCTTTCCAATGGGAATGTACCTGGGGCGCCCCACAGGACGTCGTCCAGTTGGGCGACCCACATATGCTCTCATGACTGCGCGATCCTCCCCCATCCTCTTAAAGTGGCCCAACCAAGTCGGTGAGCCTTACTCACTCCTATTACATTGGGTTGGGGCACCAGATGCTCGATTTAGCTAAATTTGAAGAACTAAAACTCTAAGGCGGGGAGCAGTAGTCTCCTAATTCTAAAACATGCCACGCCATGCCACATGCAGTGGCGTAATTTATAGACGGCTCATTAGGTATTTTGTTTTTATTATTTGTATGTTTCTAATAGTACTCACGAGACAAGAAATTTTAGTCAGTAGCTGAGTGCGAAATGTTTTTAAAAATAAAAATATTAAAATTTTGTTTTTCACTCTTTTTTTGTAAGACACAAACACAGAGTTAGAAATAGCCCATATAATGGCTAGGTCGATTTGACAGATGAAATATACAACTCTCGCAACGAACTTTTAAGAAGCTCTCTAATAGAGAATCGCTGAGAATGCTGACGGTGTAAGGCCCATACTTTTCGTCGTCCCTCCATAATTCTAATTCTTTTTCAAAGACCAGCAATGCATAAGCTGATTTCGTTTGGATAATCCCTTCAGCGTTTGCTTCCCTCTGATATTGAAAGTAAACAAGTTTAAATACACTTGAACAACATTGAATACAAAAATTTACAAACCTTACCTCTTAAAAATATCACTAAGAATGTTTATCGCGAACGAATGATATATAATGAAATTTGAGACGGAAAGTAGGTACGCACAAAACAACCAAATAAGCTTCTGTGAAACCAGCATTGACATTTCCCTGATCGATATCTTCGAGGCCGGCGAACTGAATGTTCCAAACGCGCTCATAATCTTACTGAATGCGGAGGTTATTGACTTAACAAAATAGGTGGGGTTAGATTGACCGCTTTTTATGAGCTACTGTCTCGACCAAGGATACGATTTTCTGTAATCTTTCAGAATATGAAAGATCGCAGAAAATCATATTCGATTCTTGATACGCAATTTTATGTTATTTTATTGTTTTTATTTTTTTTTGTTACACTCGACTAATCGCAAATCAAATGATCACTCATGTAAGTCTATGCGATTTGCAGTTTAGCTAAAATCTCTTTGATTTAAAAAATATTTGTGTGGTTGATGTTTCAATAAATACTACTTAAAACAATGAATACTACATTTTAACATTGCAATAAATACCACTTTCAGTAATTCTAACTTTTTTTCTCTCTCAAACCTCTCAACATTTTGAACTCTTAGTAATTTGAAGTACAGTAAAAGCTCCTTATTCGCGCTTCCTTCATTTGCGTTTGCACTATTCGCGGATTAAAATAATGCGACCCAATTCCTATATTCGCGGCTAAAAATTTCTTTATTCGTGGATCTAATAAGTACATAAATAATAATTCCAACGTTTAAAAACTTCAATTAAATTGATTTTTTTATATATTTCTTTTTTTTATTTTGTCACCTAGGAACGTATCCCCTATATATATATAATAAATATTAAATAATAAATAAATAAATATTTGTAATCCATACATATATTTATTCCGATGCGGGGATCGAACGTGCGACCATTGACTCCGCGGTCGGAGGCCACTGAGCCAATTGGTCGTCAGTTATCACTAATTGCCATCAAAGGAAAGAAAACAGCTGTGGATCGTAGCGTGTTCACTTAACAACCCTAAGGAGCGGCTGATTGTATTCGGATATTGGTATCCGGGTACTGGCCGTGGCGGGTGTCCAGAGTCCGCTAGTTTTTCACTATCAATATCAATCAGCGTCGGAGGCCCGGTTTGGGCAGCGATTGTCCGCGGTCTCTGTCCCACGCTCGCGGCACCCATCAAAGGGAGGGACGAAAGTCATTTATAAAATTGACACGTGTTGATTTTAGGCGTATCTGGTCCAATCGCTGCATGTCCGGCCTAGGGTGACGTATGCCGGCGTAATGTAATGAGAATTATTCGAAAAACTCCCGTTTCTTTTATGGAAATGTAATTGTTATTGAGTTTTTATAATATTATATCTGAATACGATTTATCTAACCTATTATAATTACAATTAAAACACTTTCATTCTAATTAATATAAAAGTAATTATATTGAAGTTTAAAAATAAAAATATCATTATTAACATGACGTTTTAGTGTTGTAAACAGAATTGAAGATTTTTTTTATAGTTCTAATATTTCGAGTTTTGTAATCTTGTGTTTATATCAATATTCTTGTCTATCTAATTAGCTCAGTGGCGAAGTTATCCCATTAGTCGTGGATTCGATTTCCGCACCGGGATAAAGATAATCAATACCTATAGGTATATTTCTTTTGAGTCTGGGTGTCGCGCCAATCCACCTTGTATAAGAGTAGCGAGTTAAAATCCATTCCTCCAGAAAAAGTTTGACGAAAAAATATGCTTCGAAAAAATATGACGTTTATTGAAAAAATATGCTTATGTTCTTATTAAATATACGGTAGTAAAACAACAAATAATCCGACGTCTAACTTGACATTTGAAGGTAACTTTCAATGCCTGAAAAAATATACGAACTTGTAATACATTCCCTCGGGTAATTTGGGTTGACATTTTCGTCGCGTTTCTTTAAATAGGCGATATCCAAAACTTGAGATGTATTATTTTTGCGTGCCTTACTTTATATAACCCTTTCGTATTTTTTTACTCCTACAATATTAAATCAAAATGAAATGTCTGCATTTTTGAAAGTACTTCACTTAGTTCTAGTATATATAAATTTAGTACTAGTATCATAGTACTGACGTGCCTGCCATTCTGCTTACGGCGACACCCGGGATCTTTAGGAGGTTTTTATCTTCTAATAAAATTCTTCAAAATTATATTAATTTATTCTTCCATTTTATTGTACATTTATATCTTATTGTTATTAATACTTTATTATATTTTACACTTTTCAATTTACATTTTATATATGTGCCGTGACATGTCTTTGCGGAAATCCATCACTATGTGGACAGTCAAAAGTTTTACTTAGCTAAGATCCACGACAAGTAAAACAATAACAGAAAAGCAGAAAAAACACACATTACTGGTTTTCTGTTATTGTTTTGCTTGTCGGGGATCTTAGCTAAGTAAAACTTTTGACTGTCCATATATAAAAGACGCCAAACGAACTAATATTTTGTTTTAATAGAAAACTATTTCTTTTTAATTTGAAATAACGAATTTAAAAAGAAATATATATATATATATATATATATATATATATATATATATATATATATATATATATATATATATATATAAAGTTTCATAGCATTAGTGATACATTTATTAATGTATCACTATAGTAGCTACGCCAAGAATTTTGTTTCTCACTTAGTTTCTTTCCACGTACGCACCACTCTATGGAATAAGCCACATTCAGCAGTATATCCGAACCGATAGGACATTGTGACCTTTAAAAAAGAAGCCTATATATTTTCAAAGGTAACTCTTCTGCAATGCTTATGATTTTGCAGATGTCTGTTGGCGGCGTTGATTATTTTTTAACAGGCGATACGCTTTTTCGTTTGTGTTCCTGTTCCATAAAAAACCAAATTGTTTGCCTTGACCGGAGAAGTATCACACTGTCACAGCTTTATACTTTTATGTA
Organism: Baronia brevicornis; assembly: GCA_031353405.1. Lineage (NCBI taxonomy): Eukaryota > Metazoa > Arthropoda > Insecta > Lepidoptera > Papilionidae > Baronia > Baronia brevicornis. The sequence continues at coordinate 235,165 of JASFAT010000864.1, forward strand.
TTACCACGTTTGTAAGGTGAGTGAAGAGATCTAGAGGTCCAACTACTTTGTCTATGAACGGCAGTGGTCACTTACTGCTTACTCGCTTTACTACCTATACATATTATTTTTTAAATCGGACTGAAAGTGCCACCGTTGTCTATTGGCAAAAATGGGCAGAACTGAAATGAGGATTCCGTTTAGCATAGATGGTTAGTAATTATTTGGAATAATGTGTTGTTTAATAAGGACCTCGTACATTGACCGGGAGTTAAGTTTTTATCAGATAATTTACTTTTAGTCCAGACGCGACACGGTTTAAACTGTGGGGAGTGTACTAATGCATATCTTTATTTTACATTCTTGACACGTTTCGGCTTTTTACGTATGTTTGGGCGACTTCGTTCACTAAGGTGTTTGGATGCGAAAAACATAAAAATGTGCCTTAATATTCATAAGAGGTTCGTGGATAAGGAGGATTTCAGAATTGCCGTAAACTGTAATAAGACGGGGCGGTATAATGTCCACTTTATGCCATTTGTAATAAAAACAGATTAAAATAGGTAATACAGATGAACAGAGATGTAAACGGTTTTATAAATAATTGAATTGTTACCTTTCTTTATGAATATTTTACCAATAGTAAAACATTCATTCATTCATTCATGTAAAGAACACAATAGTGTCTTCCCTTTATAGAGACTATAAGAAAAGTGTTAATGGACACATTCTTTGTTATACTTTACATAGCAAATTAAGTTAAAAATCATTATCTATTAGCTCATAGCAAGATTGTAATTATAATGAGAAAATCTATAATAGTAATCATTACAAAAAAAATTAATGTGTGTATAGGAATCATAGTAACATATCAAATTAATTTTATCAAAATCGTATGTTCTATAGATAATGAACGATTTTAATGAGCAAACTTTACGCTCAGATTTTAATAATTAAAAGTTAATTTCCACTTTATCGTTGAATTTGCATTCATTATTGTTGTATTTTATAATTAAACCCAACGAGCAGATATAGCGGTATTTTATATTAAAACGTTATCTGAATTTTGGTCGCGTTGAGACTATATTAAAAATTAACCCCATATCTACGCCGGAGACGAGGGTGGCTCAACGATTATTATAATTCTAAATTAACGCCATGAATTTTAATCATTTTAGGTTATAGACGCATATTTAGGAGTTCAGATCAGAGATGTAACTTTGTATGTAATTTGGACTTCACACATTAATTTATATTATTTATTCTTCATTTAAATATATACGTTACATTACATAAAGATTAACCTGTTATTGTCACCACTAATTATATAATATCTAAACTTGAATACAAACATTTTTTTAGCTTACTTGGAATTATTGATAATAATTACACTAATATAATATAATTAATTACAATATAATTAATATAATATAATAAACACTAATATATTTATATTATTTATAATAATATAAATAATTACACTAATATAATATAATTAATATAATATAATTACACTAATATAATAATTAGAAAACTAACTAATTTAGTTAGCGTAGCGACCCAAAATGGATCTTGGCCTCCGAACAGATCCTACGCCTCCGTGCCCTGTCCTGCGCTACCTCCTGTCAGTTGTACCATGTCTCTCCAGCGGTACCTGGGGCGCCCCACAGGACGTCGTCCAGTTGGGCGAACCCACATACGCTTTCTTGACTGCGCGATTCTCCTCCATCCTCTCACGTGTCCCAGTCAACAAAGTCGGTGAGCCTTAGTCTCTCCTACTCTCTAATCGAGCACCTGGTAGCCCAACCCAATGTAATCACATTGGGTTGGGCTACCAGGTGCTCGATTTTGGCATTTTTTCGATTTCGCCAACTGCCATCATCTCTTTTGGTTGCCAGGCCCAGGATCTTTCGGAGAACTTTTCGTTTTGTGACTAGAAGTTTCTTCTCTTCCTTTAGCGCTTGTGTCCAAGCCTCATAGCCATACGTTAGAATAGGCTGTATAATCGTGTTATAGATTCGGAGTTTCGTCTTTGTACTGAGAAGCTTGGACACCAACACCTTTTGAAGAGCTGGTGCACCACAAGGCGTTTTGTATGCGGATGTCGATTTCGTTCTGTCTACTGTTGGTTTCCGTTATAGTGCACCCAATAATCAATATAATAATTACAGAAATATATTCATATTTTAATTACACATTGATTCGTTGATATGTTAGTAAATCATATGAATCTATTTATAAGGATATGTCTTTTATAATTCTATTAAAATCTCATTCCTGCGACTTTTTTAACGTTTTATAAATAGATAGGCAATCAGCGCTGCACATGGACATTCGCATTACAAAAGGAATTGCAGATGAGTTGCTTACTTTGGGGTAAGGATGTGAATAATAGGTGGGGAAGGATATAATGTGAGGGGAAGAAGGAAGCAATGGTAAGCGAAATAAATAAAGACGAAAAGAAATAGGCCTCCGGGTTCTAGGACTCACCACAGGACGCGCAGTTACACAATAAAAAGCTACTATTTAACGCCGTTATTCCGCGAGGATGTGCTACTTCTCCAGACGAGCCCAATCATGTTACCATCGCTTTGCCGCTAAAAGATTTAATTATCTTGGTTATTTTCTATCTTCCATAATACAAGGTTACTTTCCTTCTTTGGGCACGTGTCTCGACGCGATAACACCTCCATCGAGCGCCTGGTTGTGTCGTTGTGGAAGGAACCCGAGCGCGTGGCAGATTTCCCATGCGGTGGGCGGACCAGGCGAAGACCGCTCTCACTAGCCCCCTACATGAATGCATGACGAAGGCAGCCGTGAGTTATGAATGGCGGTGTCTGGTTGTACAGGCCACAACTATAAATAACGACCACGACTGCTCTGAGAGTACGACGACATAGAAGAAGAATATTCTACAGTAAACAGAAAAGGACTTATAAAAGAAGAGAAGAATTATTTTTTATATTACTTGTATACATTCTGATCTAATATAAAAGGGGATTTATAAAAATGTAATAATGCCTTTGTAACGTTGTGTTTACAACGAAAGAACGTTCCCCGCTTTCAAACGCTTGATATAAAGGCGAGCCAACAAAAACAGGATAATTAATCTCCTTAGACGTTCTTCAAACGGTTGATGGAAATATGAAGTAAGAGAAAATGAATTTAATGGCTATTCGGGGAAAATGATTTTTAATATTCTTATTTATATTATTATTATTTAATTTTTTTTCTATTATTTGCGCAACCTTCAAGTCTGCAACTGGCAGGAGGTCGCGCAGGACGGCACGGTGGCGTAAAATGTGTTCCGAGGCCGGTTTTACCAACCATACCAACCATACGAACCATAGTTTGGCTATTAAACACTCATTGGAACTAAATTATTACCGTTATTAAGTAAAAAAATAATATTAAGTAAAAAAATCAAAACCGCCCGTTTTTTTTTGCAAAGGAGTGTATAATAAAGTAAATGTCCACCATTAAAATGGAGAGTAAAGTACAATTGAGCCTTGGACGTGAAAATATATCTACTGAGGAATTGAAATAAAGCAATCAGTTTTGACAGTTTCATGGATACTATCTATCCAAGCATAATTTATAAAATTGACGATCTCATTTAACAGCTTCTAGTGTGCCATAAACTTATTGATAATTTTTAATTTTAAAAAATCTTGATGGTTCAAATTAATATCGTAGTTGTCAACGTATTAGGGATATTATTGAATGCTTTATTATTATTACATCTAATATATGTGATCTAGTTTATCAAATATGGATGTAATTTGTCTCAAATACGTTTTTTTTTAATTGTAATATAAGAATGTTAGAGATTTTATGTTTTTTTTAAATTTTCCTCATATTTATCTATAATTTTAGTATTTTTTGATTTAAACTATATATTGATTTGTGAGTTCGAACCCACAATTATTGACGCAGATTTACACACTCTTGAATTTTCTCTATTATATTTTGGCGTCATATACTTTTAGTTATGTGAATATGTACTTGATTCGTGGATAGCCTCAAAAGACGAATTATTGTAACGGTATTTGAGTTCTGCCAGAAAGATAGGCAAAAGTTGTAGCTAGCGATGGGCAATATTTTGTATCATATATATGTAAGCATATTTGCACAATTAAGTTACATTTTTATATAAAAAAAAAACAGTCAGAACTTAGTTGTGCACCTAATATAAGAAGTCTATATCAATTTATATTGATTCAAATTTACACACTCTTGAAATTTTTTCATTATATTTGTCTTGTAGTGACCGAGAATGCTAGTGTGAAGCTTTGTGTAATGAAATATGTTTATTGTTTATTTTAAAAAGCTCAGGATACCAATATTCTGAAATTTATTTAAAACACATTTAAACACTAATATAAAACAATTGAGCAAAAACAAACATTGATTTCAATGTAAATCATTTCATCAAACAATATCCTAATGTGAATTTGAAAAGTTTTGACGACTGTTTACAACGTGTAGACTTTAATTAAAATGGGCTCGTTTTTGCGTATTCATTCTCGAAACACAATTCCGTTCGGGATTGCATTTATTCGGGAGGTCCATGAATTATTATTCAAAAGCTTTGTTTCACTGAATTTCAATGGGATATATTTGAATTACTTTTATTTAACCGGCATGCAACTGCATTCAAAAATAGATAGTTTCACGGCGGCGCTACGGGACTGATTAAATATGAGCTTTTTATATTGAACAATACTTTAATGAAGTATTGGCGTTTCTCTTTACAACTGTTTTTATTTGCTTACGTTTTGTATTGCCATCGAAGTTCAATAAGAAAATTATCGAGATCAGATTAAATTGGCATTGATAACTATTTAGCTCCAGGGTTCATCGTTGTCTTTTTATAACCAATATATGTATATTCCACTGTTAAACACGGGGACTTCCAGTTTCTGGGAAAATGGACACTATTCTTTTACGCTTGCTAAACGCAAATTGACGGGACATCCATGAATAAATACAGCAATAATGACTGTAGGCTGTGGGTAAATTCACAGAAAAGCGGTGACTTCGCCACTGAAGCAACTTCGTCTGCTTGTACGCTTGTGGTAATTTCATGATGGTCTTCAAGTTCATTATGGTTTACAGGTATTTATACCGAGTCTAGGTGCCGAAATGTAGAGGCTACTTGCCCAACAGTTGCATATATTTGGGCTGTAAAAAAATAATTGTATTTTAACTTTAGATTGATTGATTGTCTAGATTGATTTGATATTACATAATATGGTATCTAACAATAATTGGTGCGTGAGCGATGATACATCGTGTGACACATTTCCGTCTATTCTGGTACTATTAACACGTCGACCTTTCGTTCGAATAGTCAGCATAGCTCTAATGGAAGCGAGCCAACTTCGCGTCTATTCTATTAGTGAATTGGAATATATTTGCTTAAATATAATTTGCCTCTTACCACTTTCGTAAATGGATATACGTCAGTGCAGTACGTACGTTTTGTATTGCATTTTGCGATGACTCGATTTGAGTGGACTCTTTGATCATTGTATTAATGCGAATGTTGGCTTCATTTATTTTATTACCATCGCCATGTGCAAATCTAGTGGGCAAATATAATTAGTTCCTCTATGCTTGTAATTTCCGTCACATTACATTAGGTGCGCAACTTAGTTCTCGCTGTTTGTCATTAAATGGCTTCAGCAGTAAGTGTTGACATATCGAAAACGTCATGAACCAAGCTTAGACATATGATAAATAAACCGCTCTGATACGTTAGTGATTTTATTATGGCGTCATATACTTTTAGTTGTGTGAATATGCTGATTCGTGGATAGCCTCGAAAGACGAATACTTTTATTGTAACGGTATTCGAGCTCTGCCAGAAGAAGATGGGCAAAAGTTCTAGCTAGCGATGGGCAATAATTTGAATAATATATATTTAAGCATTTTTGCACATTTAAGTTGCATTTTTATAAAAAAAAAAGACAGTCAGGACTTAGTGGCGCACCTAATATAATAAGTCTATATCGTCATAAAGATGTGGAACATGCCTAATTTTTTTAAATTGGTTCATGAATCAAGTTGTATTGCATAATGTACTTATCCTAACTTATTCTTCACATTTCTGCCAAAGTTATAATTCTATTAATTTTAATTTAAAAAATGAATCAATATTTTCACACCGTTTTATTTTTTTCAAGACAAATTATTTTTAATATATACACGCAGAGAGAGGGGTTTAGAGACACAAATTAAATGTTTAATACAAAAGAAAGTTTGAAAGTTTTACTTCTAAGTCAAGCGTTCTGGCTTCGATTGCTGGTCGCAATCAAAATATGTATTATATTAAACTCAAAAACTCTTTTTTGGACTCGAATAACAAAGGATTTGCACTTCATAGATTTCTCAAAATAGTTCGTTTTAGCCAAATCGGATAAGATAACATATTTTTTTGCACTCCTTACCACTCAGTGGAACCAGCTAACTTACACTTACAGATACGATATTGAAACCTTTAAAAACAAGCCTACGCTTATGTTCAAAAGCCTTGAATTTTTAAGATGTGGTAGAAACAATGATCGAGGGTTCGATTCCTTCATTGAGATAAGTATATGTACATATGTATGTATGGTCACGTTTTCAAGTCTAAGAAAAGGAAAGAAGTTACAACTTCAGATTCTTGGACTTATTGTGCAGGACGTGGTAACATGACAGATAAATGTTACTGTATGCCCACGAGGTACATTAGGATGGGAGTGCAACAACTTCTTTCATTCTTTGGTGCACCATGAGAGGTGTTTATTTAAAAACAAATCGTGTTGAATAAAAACAAAACTGTATATCGTATAGTCACAAACAAACAAGAAAAATGTACGTATAACGTGGGAAAATCTACCTTAATCTGCCAATATTTATGAGCAGAAAGAGCGATATAGGGCGTAGCAACCGTCCAAAAAATATATATTTCTAAACGGATTAAATTCTGAATGGATGGAAGAGAAAATTTATTGCGTTTATATTTTTTCATTTCCGAGACTAGAAAAACATCATCTTCATTTGTTGTTACTTTAATCTAAGATTTTTGAGAATAATATCACCATCAACCATTATCAAGAGCTTAAGCAGAGTACTTTAGGCTTTAGGCTGATGTAATTATGTACGTTTTTAATTATGTGGTCAAATTCACACATACAATTAGCAATATAACTTATGCTCGGACAATATTAGCTATTTAACATAAAGATTTTGGAAAATTTTGATGATCAATCAAAATACAAAAAGCCTCGTTGGTTTCGAAACAAAATGCTCCACTTACAAGTGAGATTTACAGTTTAGGTACCAAGACGTAGTGATATAAATTCCTAAAACATAAAAAGTTTAAACTTTAATACTAATGTCGTATCAATTTGAGATCTATATTCGTAGGAATTACTAATACGCTTGTGGGTGTTGAGTATTATTTCCAGTAAACAACTACAGAACTTGAAGTCATTTGCATTCCTTTTGACTTTTGCAGTTCGCAGTATTTTCTATGCTTAGTTATTAATATAATAACAAAGCGAGGCTTTCATGTTGCATAAAGCAATCCCTTTTTTGAGATCATAAGTTTATCTTAGTTAAGTATTAAGGTTAGCATTGGCGACGGTTAATGATTTTAATATGTATCTATAATAATCTCATAGAACCATTCGTGCTTTATGAGTCAACTGATGACTCCATGGTCATTTATCAGTCAATGATTATAAGTATCCTGTGTATATTTATTGTTTCTCATTCAGTTAATAGCAAATACGTGATAGAAATCCGTGAATATTATTCAAGTTCTTGATAGATTTGACACGACTTTCACGAGAGCTTAAATTGTATATGTTGGTTGTTTAGACTGTGTAAATAAGTTTTATGTGTGTATGTCTGTTTTACATTTAATATATACCCCACTGCTAAACAATAGCTGGGTAGATGCAGTTTGGTTAAGTTTAAAGAGATTTGTAGGTTATGTTTGAATGATATAATAGATTTGATTGCATTACTTGTGTGTAACTTAACATTCCTTTAAAATGCCTGTGTTTGAAAAGTAAAGAAAAACAATAAAAGTAAAGAATAAACAATATATTATACGCCAATATGCTATGTAAAGCTATATAAGAAATGAAGCTTTGCAAATACTGTACAGATGGGGCAAAGTTGAAAGCGACGAATGGTGCTGTGTTTCTTACAAAAGCAAAGAGATTGCGAATCAATGCTACGAGTAAGCTTAATGGTGTCTCGTAAAAGACGCTCTAAAAATACATGAAAGGGAAACAGGCTGCGGCGAAATACATTACTCTACGTGACTTTATTGACGTTACTTAAAATTAATTTTCTTCGCTCAGCAAGTAAGCAAAGCTTATTCCATAATAGCTTTCCTCGTAATGTTTTTTGCTTTTGACGATAAAATTGTCATAGGCCACAAACGCTCTAAGCCAAAACTCTAGTTCGATTTCTTAAACGTGATGCTGTAACTATCTTAATAAGAATATAGATTAAAAATAACTTATCGTAATAATTATATTATAATAATAACGTAATACATACATACTCCAATAAATCCAAAAGACAATAGTCACGCACGCACTACATCTTTGAAGGTTAATGGTATATGACCGGCCGGCTTGGAACACTTCGCCCCAAGAAAGGTTACCGATGGCGTAGTGCGTCGTCGCATGCGCTGGACCCGTGATTTAATATTTATAAAAAGTAAAGATAATAAAAAACAGCCTACATTACTATTAAAAGGCGCTTGACTGCCACTCTATTTGAATTCGATTACCTCATATATATAATTAAGAGACTAGCAAAGGAGCAAGTATATGACTTGATGATGAATTGATCACCTACGGGCATTTGCAACACTGAGCGTACTGCAGATGCTGTTAGTTTTTTTTTTCAATAAATAAAAAGGTAGAACTTAATGGCTCATCCATTACTATATAGGACGATAACTGCTACACTCGTGAACTTTTGAGCAAGTCGGCCTCTACAAGCGCACATAGGACGACTTTCTTAGATCTGTACTTGCGTTATTTTCTCTTTTCTAATATGTTATTTAATTATATCATAATGAGTATCATTCCTTGTTAAACTTGATCTACATACATATGTGTTCGTTTGTGTGTGTGTGTGTGTGTTGTGTGTGTGTACCATATGTTTACGTATTTACATCTAAATTTTTTTTTACCGTCCCAATATGTTCCACACACCCTTGTCCAATGCGAATTGGCGGGGTAACCAAATTCGGAATAAATGCCTGCAAGCCATACATATGCAAATATTTATTCTAATGATCGAATTGTGATTGAACCCATGTACTTTGACTATGTAACGGTAGCCTCGCTACTGATTCAATTGGTCATCGTGGTTACATATAAATACCCCCTTAAACCTATAGAAAAAGGACTAATAAGGGGATGTTTTCGGAGTCTCGTTTCTTGTTATTTCAGAGGAACATCATTGCAAAACGGTTGTAGTTGTTTAATTCTTAACAGATTGTACTTTAAGAAATGAATACGAATATCGTTTTGTTTGGATATAAAAAAAATTGAAAAAAAAACTACATTAAACTAGTTGTACAGGAGAAGTGAATCAAGTCACACATCCCACACATAGATTTGTGGATGTGATTTAGTCTCAAACTAAGTAACAAGTTACATTTACCATATAGTTAATAGCTTATTACCGAGGCCAATGGTTTCATGAGCACACGAGCCACCAGAGATAAATGATATGAGTGGTCACGCGTCCAAAGGCATACAGAACCTGGGTTTATTTTAACAGAAAAGGCAAACGAGCATACTGTTCACTTGATGCGAAGTGTTCACTGCCGCTGCTCTTATGGGGATAAATACACAGAACTACGGTCATACTTTTCACTTTTCTGGTCACGTTTGTCGATGACGATGAACTGAAAACCGCTGGAGTAGATGAATGCTGGAGCTGACATGGCGTATTAGCAAAAGTAATGTGGGAAGTTTCTTGGCCAGTTAGTGTGATGATCTGCGCGGGGTGGCTGGCAGAAAATGGTTGTGTGAAGCCAAAAATCGGGCTAAATGGCATTTTATTGGGGGGGCCTATATCCAGCAGAGGACTGCCGCAGACGGTGGATGACTTACTGATAATGATATTGATGTCAAGAGTCTATTACAGTTAAAGTTTCGTGAGCGCTCGATTTTTCCTTACACAGTTACGTTTTATTTAAAAAGAAGACTAGCAATGAAGTTACTAGAATTGTTATTAACCGTTCCAACTAAGCTTGTAATGTTTGCGTTAGGAAATGATTTATATCAATAATTCAAATGAAGATGTAAACTTACGATATACAGATTTTAAGTCCGAACCTTAGCAACTGATCCATTGCTACTTTCTACTAATAATATGTTACTAAACTTGTGTTACATTAACATATCACTACGTAATAAGCCTTCATTTGTTATGTAAATATACAAAACATGTTTGAAATAAATAACTAAAATGTATAATACATGCGAAAAATATTTCATTACGTGGTGGGTACATGTGCAGTGGCCGGTATAATTGGCGACGTGATTCTGATCGCTATATAAGGCTCTATAAAGATGCAAGCCGGTCCATTCAACTCGGCGCCGGTCGCGGGGCGTGAATTATCACCCGTTATTATCTGCAAGCGATTTATTTAGCTACGAACGCGGCGGCAGTTTGTCCTTTGTATTAAATTAAAACAACCCTCGCCATACTATTCGCAGGTTAAACCAGATCTCTTATCGCGAGGGACCTGCCATACACACGCCGCGATCTTTAATGTTGATTGAGATTTTATGTAAATTAGGTCCTTTTTGGTACATTTTCTTGCGAATTTGAATTTGAAGTCGCACTTGATTGGGTCTCAAAGGCGCCTCGAAATATTTATTTAATTAAAACATGCCAGTGATATATGAGGGTTAAAAACTTGGTGATTATATACTACCGGTCTGTTTCCGTTGTTTGTTTGTTCACTCTCAATATCATTATGATGTTGTATTGTTTCAAGATGTTGTAATTTTATCGCAATTCTGTGATATATTGATACATTATTTTGTATATTATTTTTAGTATGTTTTTATAAAACTATTTTTTTTTAAATTTAAATTTTAAAATTACCAATTTAAAAAGAAGTAATATAATTTTTCTTAGCGCTTTGTCAGTCACGGTGCATTATGAATAGGCGATTCTTGAACAATAGCTAGGTGTTAGAAATTTGTTAAATATTAATGTTTTTATATTCTAGCGCATTTTTAAGCAAATTCGGAGCACGGGGAGTGAAAGATTTCGATATAGTAAGATAAGTACAGAAAGTATATGCGTGTGGAGTTAGAAACTAGGAGCACGGGGAAGTGTAAAATTTAGTTAGTGAATGTTGATGAGAAGTACAGAAGAATAGTTTTACGCAAAATGTGTGTGTGTGTGTGTGTGTGTGTTGTATTATTTTAAAATCTTATAGAATTACGGTCGAATTTTGACCACTGAACGGCTACTATTAATATGTAAGTGTTTAACTTATACTAGAGTCATTAACTGTAATTACATTGATATTTCAATCTCATAAATCATCATTAAATAAGTTTTCTGAAACTTTTGGGGTTTCGATCCTTGTTATAATTTGTGGAAGGTCGATTGTTTCATTAATTTTAATTATTCGCCAACAAATGGATCTGGTTTAATGGTTAATAATGGGCTCTGTGTTGAAGTTTCAAACTGTTAGACAAAATTAATTCAGCAATATTTTCATTAGGCGCGATTTGAATTACGTAAAACTGATTGAAACAGTTATTTTTAAAATCTCAGCTTCCCTGATTTAAGAGGGGATGCCTTTGTCATAATTGTACAAATGTAGTTTGTTATAAATAAGTATCTATTATATATATATATATATATATATATATATATATATATACACTATATATATATATATATATATATATATATATATATATATATATATATATATATATATATATATATATATATATATATATATATATATATATATAAAATTAACTAAATATTTTTCTATTTATATTTGTTTGACTGGTAGAATATACCTTCCGGCATTAAGTCCGCCTTTGTACTGAAGTGTGTGAAAAAAATCGCAGTTCGATTAGTATAGCAGTATGGTTATTAAAATATATATGAGGTTAACATTGACATTATTACTCAGCTTTAGCTTTAGCTTTTACGATTCAATCGTCTTGGATTCGATTGCTGACATATGTATATGAGCTATATAGGCTATAAGCCTTCGTAGCAACAAACTAATGTACGTTACAATGCGTGTATACAATAGTTTAAAACTGTATCTGTTCAAAGAAATATATGTAATTTTAAATTCAAAGCAACGTCTAATGACAAGTGCATGACAGACGGACGATATTTATGCTAAGGCCATCAGCGCTGCATTCGCCGGTACGTGCGTCCGTGCGTGCAACAATTATGGCCGTTGTGGATGTCGGCTACACTGGATGTGCTTTTTTTTATTAACAGAGATTACAATAAAATATAAAATACGTGTGTATTTTAAATTATATTGTAAACATTATTATTATTTGCTGGGCCATGAAACATTATTATTTTTTGCTGCGCCCAGATTATAAGTTAAGTTTGTGTATGCCTTTTCTCATATAATACTATTAAAAAAATAATGTAATGTATAATAAATAAAAAAATAAAAATAGCCTCAAGCATAAACTCATTAATGGACTAACTATGGAATCTACGGAAACAAGGAAACTAACAAATTTAAATGATTGCGTAAAACAATTTTGCATATTTTGAAACAAATATTTTCTTTACATATAATATATATGGGCTTTTTTGTCAATATATATGCGAATTCATCGAACTGTGTTCTATTAAAAATAATATATTCTTTTAAACAGATGTGTTCCCATGTTTTGATATTACTAATGGAATCCTTGATTGTCCATAGCCGACCCGATTAAGGAAACATCTGGAAAACTCTTGGCGGATCATCTGAGACAAAACCTCATTTTTATGTATGCTAATTATCTCGAACCCATCAAAGAGAAAATTCGATGCGATTAGAGAAATATTAAATAATTTTAATTAACAAGAAGAAGACTATCATTATTTAATGTTATAGGCAAAATTTGATTGCAAAATAATTCCATGTACGTATTTTAATAATTCTGTGTATCCATTATGTAGAATTAATAAAATACGTAAAATACGAAATAAAAATACTTGGAATTAAATATATTCTCTCACGAGAAGCTCTCACAATATTTTTTTTTCTTAATACGTTTGTTTAGCTTAAATGTTATTATGTATATTTTTTATTTAATTATAGAATATAGTAAAATATAAAATGAATTTCCTTCTAGATAAAAGATATCTTTGTATGAGTGATGTGTCCTTAATTAATAATTGGTGCAGTGTTAGCACGAAGGAACTTTTACGATTTGCATACTAAAGCCTAATTATAATGTCAATTAATATTAAACTTAAAAGCTTAAGCAAGGAAAGCGTCGGAAAGTTTTGTACAAGTTCGAAGTTGTTCTAACCTTCATTGCTGGTTTTGAACAAAAATGTTTCGAAGCGTAGTTCCCTGAAGAGCAATTTAATGCAAATGGCCTGCCTTTATATTTTATCGCGTCGGACGCTTGTTTATGACTAGCTTTTGTTTGCGAGTGTAGGTTTCTGAGAGAATTTAAAATGTGACGTGTTGCAGAAATAAACGTTCTGTGGATAAATGACAATTTATAAATGGAATTCTTATTACAAACTTCACAAGAATGATTTTAAAATACAATTCTTCGTTTGAACTGTACAGCCAACATAAGTGAATGAAAATAAAACCTTTTAATTCATTTTTTTAAAAATCTAGGGATATGATAAGTCAGGTGGTATTTTGTTGAAATCAAAATACCAAATAAAATCAAAATAAATAAACGTTACTTTATTAAAGTCAAAACTTACTCTTTCTCTGTTTTGACTTGTCATTCTAACCATGAATACTTAAAATATAAATTTTTATGTTTATGCTCTAAGTTATTTTTGTGTAGACTGTAACAAGGAACGTAAAATTCTATAATGGTTAAGGAAACAAATTTAATAAGACATTTTACTTATCTGCTCGAGACAGGACGGGACCGAGAAATAGGCCTGTAATATTAATCATTCAGAACGAACCGCCACTCTGCATCGGGCGTTCCGAAGAGTTTCGCGAAATATTCGTTGATAGCCGTATTCTAACAACATCTCTCGTAAAGATAATGAGATCTTCGAAGACGCTGTCCCAGATGTGTCTGGTATATTTTCATACTAACCAATATGTTCAAAGGTTGTGTAAAAGAAATCGCTTTAAGCGTAAGACAGCCCATTGTACCGTCATTAGGTTTAAGAATGTTATTTTTCGTAAATTTTCATTTTGGTTTTGGCATGCAAAGAAAAGTATTCTGTTCTATCTATTTTTTTATTTTTATAATATTTAATTATTACTTATAAGTACTAGCAATGAAAAATGTGAATAAATAATAATTTTCTGTTAAATTACAATGAAAATTAATACATAATTGTGTTTATAGAAATGATTTAACTCACGATTAAATTCTGCCATTAGACTATTGTTGTTAACTGTATTTTCCTAAGAAAAGTGTTCTGTAAATTAATTTGTTGTTTAATATAGACAAAGTATGAATTTTATTGTAAGGCCAGTAATATGAATTTATTTAATCTAAAGGGGTATGGGATGAGTCATAATTACTTTATAATAAAATAGTATAACTCGTTTAAAATTATATTAATGATTTACATGGTGAGGCTTCTTGAAGTTGTTGAATATATATTTTTGTAGTATAGGGAAGCCAATGAGGAAGCATGTCGCCTGATAGAAAGCAGTTTACTCCACCCATAAACATCTAAAACACCATAGGTATTGAAGATATGTGGTGAATCTTTCAGATATGAGTAAAGATGTTTTTTGAAAGTTTTAATGTTGTATCAACTCAAAAATATCACTCAAGAGTAGTAAGGCTTGTACCAGTTCCACAGAGTGATGGGGAGTGGAAGAAAGTTTAAGGAAAAACAAACTGTACTAGATCGCCATTTATCCATATGGAAGAAACTTTAAATTACTGGAAAGATAAGCACAAGGCTTATCTTAGAGTCACTAAGACAGATGTATAAATTTATCAATTGCTTACAAAACATCAGCTCCACTTTTGAATGAGGTGTTAATGTGGGCGTTGATTACGTACTATATTTTAAAACGTTAACTTTAAACATGTTTTCGTAAATAAATGGTTATGTGATAAGAAGTAATTTATGTTGATATATACTTTAATGACTGCGGATCTATTTAAAAAAAGTAACTTTTAAACTATTCTTTTAATAGCTGTAAAATAGAATTCAATACGAGATAATGCATTTCTTTCTATTTTATAATGGTTTACTTTAAAAGCTTATATAATATATGTATAGTAAATTGACGATCTAATTGGCTAAATGGTAAAATTAACGCTTTCCGCGGGTTTTCTACATCGGGATATTTTCATTATTTTTGAAGAAAGAGTTCGTTTGTGGATAACTTGACTTTACATACCTTAACATGTAGCGAAGGCTTCCCTCATTATATTTTAAATAAATAAATAATAATTTCAGACGAAAGTACCCTCTGGATTGAACTTGAATCTTCGGAAATAGAATCAAGTGATCACTTCAGTTAATCACAGCAGATCTCTTTCTTTATCTCTTGAACACTTCAATTTCGTAGTTGTCCGGACACACCACAAGTTGTAGATCTTTCAACAGTGGTACAGTCGTGACGGAAAATTACCACTGAAATCGTACGGTGGTGGATTGTGAACCATAAACCCAAAGACCGGCAATGCTCCTGCAAGGCTTATAGCAGTACGGATGTCTATGGGCAGCGTTGAATGCTTTCCATCAGGTGATACGTCTGCTCAAACGAGACTTTTATATCCGATAAAAATAAAGCAAAAAAGTGAAGGTAGATCTTGTTTTTACTACGGGTAAATTATGCGACTGGTGGGACAATTTATCGGAACATCTCATAAAATACTAAGCGAAAGGAACGTCCATCGAGCTACGAGGACCTCGAACGCGAAGCTATCAATGGTTATTAAAGATTTTTCGTTTATCAATTGGCGCGTAATGATCAATAATGTGACTATAAGCCGGCGGCATTTTGTAAAGCACTAAACGAACAAGCTGTAAACTTTAAGCGAAAGCATTAAAAGTGGATATCAAATTATTGCTCTTTAAGAGCATTTAATGAGTTTGTTCTGATAATTCGGTATTCCCATCGGACAGGTATTTTTATGGTTTCACTTTAATAGACAACTTATATGCGATTTTTTTTTTCGGATTATGATTCTAGATAATATTCGTTGTAACATTGTTAAATAACATTAAATACGCATATTAAGGTTGTTTACTATTATCAATCAATATAGCTGTAAAAGCTTACTGTACATTACATTGGCCTCCAACGCAATTTTATGGCAACTTCGTTTATGGACCCTAACTATGAGGGAATCCTATCAGTGTCAAGTCAGTCATGGGAGTCAGTTAAAAAAAAGACTCAAAAAAAAAACAAAGTATTTAAGGAAAAAACGCGCATCGTTGTTTACGTTCATAAAAGCATTAGAAAGCTAAAAATACACAACATATGACAAAATATGACACTAAACATAACTGGAAAAAAGTAAAAAACTATTTTTCGACATACGTAATTATATTTCATTTGCCAAACGTCAGTCCGCGACTAATCGAGCTTTTAACACCATTTCGTAATGAAGGTTACTCAGGACGGAGAAAAAACGGCAAAAGAAACAGATATCTTCTCCTTTTGAAGTGAGGGTTGTTGACGTAATCCCTAGACTTATAGTGTGGATTGGGGATCGCAGATCGGGTTTTTTACACAGATGACGCTGTTCCTCGTTCATTCGTATTTTCTTCTATAGCCGCGTTGTACAATATCAAACGGAAGTAATAGGGTGGTTCTACAAAGTTATACAATAATTGATTTTAATGATGCTTATAGATACAAAGGACGATCTTTTTACTAATAGCGATTTCTTCTACACATATCATTCAGTGGGGCCTAGTGACACTATCTATAAGTTGCTTTTAAAAAAGGAGATATATTATTTTCATACATACATTTATTACGATTAGTAATATTTTCATACATTTATATCATATTTGTAAAAATCAATAAGTTTAATTACAACAAAGACAACCAAATGCCTCAGTAGGAGTGCGGCCGTCATGAAGGTAATGGTAGCGAGTTTGATCCCCGCATCGGGATAAATATATCTATAGCCTATTAAATATTTATTCTAAATCTGGATAACCACACTATTCCGCATTGGACAAGCTCCCCACGTTTAATGTTCGTTCCTCCAGAAATGGGGAAGCCCGTGCCCAGAAGTGAGTCATATACATATAAAAAAATAAGCTTCATGATGAAAGTTTTGACCATTACTGTTTTATGCCAATAATTAGACTGAAACCAGATTTGGAAGAAAACATGTGCATATTTACTTTGATGTGTCCTCACCCCATTTATACATTTTTTGATGAACTCTCATTAGTATAAAAGAAAGATTATATATCTTTCTTTTATACTAATGAGAGTTCATCAAAAAATGTATAAATGGGGTGAGGACACATCAAAGTAAATATGCACATGTTTTCTTTATTAAAATCGTCGTTTGGCCTGGGTTAGTTTTCCCGGCACACATAACAACAATGTATGCACCGCTGAGTTGCAACGGGACGTCTGTCGCATACAAATCAGAATTAACATCACAATGTTATTCTTACATTGAATTTAAGAGGGAGATGTGACACAGGTATAAAACATTTGCAACATATTGCCAGTTGTGACATGTCTCATAAACGCCTCATTTGTTACAAACAGTTAGAGCATCGCAATGCATGCCAATTCACGCATACAAATATTTTCCATCGGACTGTGTGTTGTGTGATTCTCTGATACTCTATTTCCTAAATCAATGCCAATCATGTAAAAAAGATGGATAAGGCAGATCGCAGACAGGATAATGCGTGATGTTTTCATATATGCACTTTTTTATGAATGTTTTCTATTATTGTTCATTGTTACACACTATAATAATATAACTTATGTATATACATAAGTTATATTATTATAGTGTACATATCAATACATATCGTCACGCCGCCCGTCCCGTAGGGGTAGGCAGAGACCACAAATCTGCATCTGCTAAGATCTCGGCATAATTCCCTTGCTTCCTCCACCTTCTTTTACTCCACATCCCTCTCTTATATCTTCTTTTCTTATTCTATCATTCAAAGTTACCCCACACATTCTTCTTAACGCTCTCATTTCTACCGCATTCAGTCTGCTTTCATGACTCTTCTGCCAAACCCAACTTTCATTATAATATAACGTAATTATAATATAACGTCCATAATAGTTATTCTAGAATTATTATATTTTTGATTTATTTATTACAATAATAAATAATATTCTTTTGTTTCAGGTAACAACTTCTGATAGCAGTTATTTTCAGTTTCACGCAAGTATATATAAGTGAATGAAAGTAAGTCTTATTCAGAGCAGATAATAGGCTTTCGTATATAACACTACGGAAGTTTGCATAATCTACAAGTGTAAGCGTGTGAGAACAAAAAAGAATTAAATAAAATGAAAAATTAAATGGTAGCCTAAAATAATTCCATTTCTATTAATAATCATATACATTTTAGTCTCTTAGCAGAAGTAGATCAGTCGGAGCGCGCTCACGATCTAAGGTCAAACGTTTGATTCTAGCATTTTCATATTGACGTGAACCATATTTGCTGAGCATAGGTACTATTAGTATCGTTGGAGTGGTTAGCAAAAAATCTAGTAATATCAAAACATTCCTAGTTTTATTTTTTAAATAAATAAATAAATATTTTTTATGGAAGCTTACCTTTGTGTCAGGATATGAGTAAAGGGAGAGTAAGAAGGACGAGACTTGATGCCGGTAGTCCAAGATAGAACTTAATGGCACTCCTTAGGTGATATCTATGTCGATCAGTGGACTGTCGTGGGCTGATTAATCATAATGATAAGAAGAAAATTAGATGTAGGAAAAGAAAGGGAATAGAAATTGGGTCTAATAAATTTTTGTTCCCGCCATCTTAACACGTTCAGCTAAGTGTGACCCACCGGTGGGTCACGCCGCCCCACAGAACAGTCAGTTGTGACCCACCGGTCGGTCACGCCGGCGTGAACGTATTAAATACACTATACTAAGTATAGGTCGACGTAAAAGAAAGAAAAACCAAGCGTGAAAAGATAATCCGCGTGCGATATCACGTAACGTTATCAATACAAGTAATAATATTTTACGAGTTGGCAATAGCCCAGTAATGGAGTAGCGGTTGTCAGCGTTAGCTGCAGTTTCTCATTCGATAACTGTTGCTGAGCCGACGCACGGACAATATTTACACGCTGGTTTAGAGCCACTTTCTACGAGCTATTTCTAAATGCCATTGAAAATTCCATGGCTTACATTTCAGTGTTGCAAGGATATAGTGTTAAAATCCCATTGGAAACTTAATCGTGTTTATTAAAGAAGTTGTTTTTAGTTGGCATTAAATGTTTGGACGCGGATACAACCGAAGGCTGATGATGATAATGGCTTTGAAAAGTGAAAATATGTGGTATGTTTTTACTTACTCTACTGATTCGTACGCCCCAAATTGTGTCTTGCCCTCTGATATAAAAAATAAATTAATTTTGGGATTTCGTATTAAACGTATTGCTTATTACGTATTATTTATATGTGTATATATTTTATCATATTCACATTGCAATATAAATAAATATAAATAATAAATGACCAATTTTTTATATTTAAAGCCATTACAAACATCTATTGCGATTTATATAAACTACGTAAAGTCCATAAACTACGGCTAACCGAATTGTTTTTATAAAAAAAAATCGTTCAACGTTCGGCAGCGCTTGAAAAATCACTGCGTCGTGTTGTTTAAGCGCTCCAATATTTCCAACAAATGGGAGCTGTCGACAGCTCTGTCCGCTTTTTAAATTGTTTAAGATTCAAACAATTGTTTTTTTTTTATTTTCAGTAAAAGTACATTAGTTTTTGTTCTCAGATAGCACCTAAAGTATTTATTTTCAAATAGTACCTAAAGTTATTGATTTTCAAACAGTTACCTAAAGTATTTATTTGTATTTACAGCATACTAGTCAATATAGACGTGGTAAAGAGGTCGGTTATATATCATCAATTAGGCTTTTATTATCAATTTTTTTAATGTCATCTACATTGTAAGTGTTGAGCACTTGTCGATGTAGCAATTTCTATTTTCTTCGATCTAAGACTAGCAAGGGAGCTCCTTTGAATACGTCTTTATCTTCTGTTCTTTCTTTTAATTGGTTCGCAAAATTTATTTTCTTTGCTTCGTTTTCCTTACAGTTTTTTCTTAAATGACATTTAAAAAAAATTGTCATGATGCCCCCATTTTCTCAATGTTCTGTAAGATTAACCAAACATGAACTTTGTACGTTATTGCGGAAAGCGGCGCGGTTTGCATGTGTCATTAGAGAATTAAGTGGTGTGCGTAAATTTGTCTAAATATGACAATGTTCAACGTCATCAGAAATTCTTATTACAGGTTTACGCCTTCGTTCGCCTGTCGTTTTATTATAGATGCTAGATGTACATATTTACTAGTGGTACTGTAGCGTGCCTGCCGTACTGCTTACGGCGACGACCGCGATCTTTAAATAAAATTTTTCGAAATCATATTAATTTATTTTTGCGATTCATTGTACATTTATATATTAATTATACTTTATTCACACTTTATCAATTTACATTCTATATATATATATATATATATATATATATATATATATATATATATATATATATATATATATATATATATATATATATATATATATATATATATTCACAGTACTGTAGTAATACATTTATTTATGAATGTATTACTACAGTACTGGCATGCCTTGGTACACTCGGTTCGGTTTGGTACACACTGATGTGCTGGCTAGATCAGGAAAGTAACACACAACCACTAAGATTATCACAGTATACTCTCACTTCCGTTATACCGGTAAATACATATATTTATAAAATATATATTCTTATGCAGAAACAGAACGCGCGATCATTTACTCTGAAAGTGGTAATTTCATCACTGAGTCAATTAAGTCAACAAACTAAAAATGTTACGAGTTCTAATTTAATTTGAGTAAATAAAACATAAAACACTAAGGGGTGAGTGGCATAACTAAGACCACAGTACCCCCAGAAAATATTCAAGTTTCGTTATCGTGGCAATACAGTGGCAAAAGATTTGTTCAATAGACGCTGCCCAAACAGTCTTCAAGTCGTCGAGATTAAGCGAGTAATTATCCGCTCGATTTAGAGGCGAAACAATGTGGCCTTAATTACATTGAATTTAATAAAACTCCGTCAAAAGGATTTCCAACAACTAACTCGGTCGTAATAAACATCTTAATGAATGGAATGAACGTTAGGCAGTGTACGGTTGAATTTAATTGCGAATCGATTCCCACCATCTGTTGTCTTCCGAAATACATTAAACTATCCACTTTATTGCTATGATTCCAGTGCCATTACTGTTTCTATATTGAATCTATATTATTAAACGTAAAGTGATGTTATCGTAGCCGATTTGGCTACGGCAAATTTTGAGAACGTGTCAAATGTGTGGGAATTATATTTTATTGTCTGAAGTGTGTCTGCAAATACTATAGTCACTACGTAACAGAACATTTTACAAAATTCGTAGTAATGTGCCATAAATACACGAATAAAAGTTATTACAGTTCTACACAAAAGGCATTTTTCTAATCACATGTATCCTATAATATTATAGATAATTGAATCTCATCTTAATTATCTTAAAGATAATTGAATAGGTAATGATTTTGGAACCATTTGTTGCCTAAAGATTATCTGGAATCAGTATCTTAATATTTGCGGTTTGCTTATTTTTGCATAACACGTTCCAATTATAAGTTTCCAAAACTTTTTAAAACAACTTATGTCTTTCTCTTAGCAGACATTAATATTAGCCACTTAGTCTAACAGCTATCAAATAATCTAGATTCAATTGGGTGTTTACATGTTCGGCGAGTTTGCCTGATTAGTTTAGGTTAGGTTTATTCGCAAACTGTATTGTAATGGAAATATGTATCTCAAACCAAATTCGAACTTACGCGTTCGCTAAAAGGTATAACTTTGCTTGTCTGACAATGGTCAATTTTCTAAGCCGTATATACATATGTATAGGTGGTTGTAGAGTTAGTTTCAAATGGAAGGTTCAATAAAGCTTCTCTGACGCAAATTTGCATTACTAGATTTAACGAATACAAACTCACATACCTCAAAGGGATTTATGTACATAACTAAATAATTTTAGCATAATTTACATATATTCGAACAAATATTGTGCAATTCAAATATTTTTAACTACTTCATTATTTAAAAACACTAAATAACAATAAATATTATTTTATTTTAAGTAGATATTATCCGGCAAGACTTATAATGTTACTTAAAAGAAACAGAGTTTTCATGTTCTTATGTGTAGGAAATACAATAAGTGTCTTCAAAATACCTTTAAACTCGCTTATCACCTATTGTAAAATATCAAGTGGCTGTACTAATGATTTTAATTAATACAACCATTTTATATTTTACATCTTTAGTGTGTCAACAACTCAGAAAAAATTCATAACAATCAGATGAAAGCATACATGAAACAAAGTAACACAATTATTATTAGTAGGTACATTATAACAAGTTGCATTATTCTGTAAAATTCATTTTTTATTCTGGTGTAAAATATATGTGTGTGTGTAAAAATATACGTCCATTTTTATTTTTTCAATACTGGCTCACTGTCTTGTATAGATTGATTAAAAAGTCGCAGTTGATATTGGAAACGAATTGCTTTTAACCGAAAAAAATTAGAAGACATGAAAGGTTGGAGTGAGAGGAAGAAGTATGAGGAGACTATATCAAGCAGTAATTATAAAATGATGATATAGAGGAATAAAATTAAAATATTTTTGATTTACTAATATATTTATAACAAAATCAGAACTTATTGCCTTTAAAGTTATGAATTCATGTACATACATACATACCGATTTGTTTTATCATTTGAAGAAAATTATAACATATATAAAAATCTCAAAAATAATGTACAGTTTAATTAGCTCTCGGCAATTATTTACACGGAGCGGCAAGTAATTAAAAACAAACAGTTGACGATCACAACAATGGACGACGGGCTTGTTTAAATAGCCCAATTACGTGTGAATGCTAATAAAGGTAGACCGGCTAGACATCGGTAGTGAGTTAAAGGTAATTAAAAATTGATCATTAAATATGCAATCTATTAAAAGGTTATAAATATGATAGGTGCATATATTGAAAATAAAGCATTGTTGAAATAAGGATGTGGATTGAAGGGTCGGTAGGGGAAGACCGAAGAAAACATACCGTGACCAAATTGCCGAAGTTTTTAGGAAAGGCCAAGTCAATAGTACCCTTAACCGGCGAACTGGCATGAGGAGAGTGAGTGTGGAAGAAGCAAGGAAAGTATGCCGCGATCGTAGCAGACGGAAATCCGTGGTCTTTGCCCGACCCTACGGGATACATGCGTTCACTTTATGTACGTATGTAAAACATTGTGCTCTTAATATTCGTATTAGTGAACAATTAATATACTATTAGGAACACTCCATTTCTTCTCATGGGTATCCCTAGATTCGTGGATAAAATAGATGGTCAGTAGTGTCTATTTGTGTAATGAAAATCGATTTTCAATCGCCAATTTGGCCGATAAATATGGGAATTACTGTAACAACTCACAATTGTAAAGTAGGGTAACGTCTATAAATCTAATATATAATTAATTTATTAATACGTGTTAGATTAAAGATAGCTTGGCTTAGGTCTAAAGATGAAATTTGAATCAAATATTTTGGGTTTAAATCTCGCTCGAAATTGTATGTAATTGAAAATATTCAACGTCAACAATTTCAGATCGCTAGACGCTATGTACATATGTACATATATTGTGCTTCGAAGATTCCCTATCCGAGTTATTCTTTATTTGTTTGTCTTCTTTTTGTATTAAAAAAAATCCACTAAAAGTGTAAGTGATAATCACTGCCTATAGCGCAATCTATCGGCGGCGATAATCACTAACCAAAATTTAAAAAAAGTAGTACAGCCATTTCTTCATTTTATGTCTTTTCTGTATATGAGAACACAAAAATGATCTTTCCTTTATGTATGAAAGTGTTTGTCTGCTCAGCTATAAAAATCGGTGGAATTACTGAACACAAATTACTCCAGTGGGTAAAGTTTTTCCACCGGATATGAATGCATCACTGTCATATTGACGTTCTTCAACATGAAGGGCTCACATCACACGTAAAAGAATTATGACTACGGAGAACTTGTGACATTATTTATAAGCGATTTGTACACGTAGCAAGTTATATTGAAAAAGTTTTAATCTGAACATTAGTTACTCCCTCACGAATTCAGTTCGCTATAGCTATTATTATAATTTTGGATGCTTCAGTGTTAAATTATATGTATGCTTTTACCCGCGGCTTCGCTCGCGTGGAATTTGGTCTGCCACATTAAGTTTCGTGACAGATCATTTTAAATAAATATATATATTTTTTTACTTAATAGTAAAATTACATAAAATCATTACAAATTGTAGCCTATATGTTATTCCGATGTATAACCTATATTACTGTAAAGTTTCATCCAAATCCGTCCAGTAGTTTTTTCGTGAAAGAGTAACAAACATACATCCATAGATACAAACTTTCGCATTTAAAATATAAGTAGGAGTAGGATTGTTGTTTTCTTATATATTTTTAAATTTAGTGGACATCTTTTCTCCTTCTCGGATTGTTTGCTCTTTGCTGAGCATCATGATACTCCCAAATATACAGTGAAAAATCTGCTTCTCTTCACCATGATCTATCGCATTAGAGGTTTTCATGTCTAGCATTTTTGAAATCTGATCGGTTACCGACGGATTTCTCCATTCCGAATCATTCGAGAAAAAATTCGAGCAAAGCCCTTCCCATAGCTCCCTGAGCGGCTTTGAGCATATAAAACAGACGCAGTATTAGTGTCCATGTTTGTCTTCACACCTCAGCAGCACCTCAAGAGAATATTACTACAATACGCAAAAAAAAACAACATTTATCGCTTGATTTTTTATTAAGTCTAGATCCAATTAAAAATATTCGCGCGTGCATTCTCAAAATAGGGCAATTCGCCCGCAGAGACAATTGAAATAAAACATCAGCGCAGTATGAATTCGAGAAATGAATAAAATTGTAAACAGTTATTTAGTGCTACGCCAAAGTAAAATTTATCACAAGAGGGGATGGATCGATTTTTGCTGGATTGCAAACTGTAGACGTAACGTTTTTTAAGTAAGTCAAATGTACACCGCAGAATGGTTTTCTTTTTGTTCCGAGAACGGAGTATTTTATTTTAAAATCTGCGGCTTTAACGAAGCGAGCTCTTGTTACACGCGATTGGTGGAGCATGTGCAGCTGTGCATCGTTGGGCCAAAGCATGCTATGTACAATTGTTTTGTGCTATTGTCTAAGTGGCCTCAATTGGGTTTATACAGTACTTACTCTAAGTAAGCTTAATGTAGATATTTTACATATAATTTATATAGTATTTTTATGCGAAGACCACATACATACATATTTACAAACCATTATAAATTTATACAAGTTATCGTTAATATTAATTAATTTTTTTTTGTGTTTATTATTTTTCTTTCTTGTTAAGTTTTCAATCCTTTGTGCTCATATATTGTTTGTAAACCTAATTATTATAAGATGATATAGAAAGAAAATAATAATCAAAAAGAAAAAATTATATAATAAAAAAAAATAATTATGAACTAAATTCTTTAATCTACCCTGAGAATATTTTACTTTTACAATATATATGTTAACACAACATCTCAGAGTATCACCAAATTAGTTTAACCATTGTACAATAGCAGAGTGAAATTTAAAATCTTTAATACTAACGTAAAGTCGATTCTGCTGTACGGGCGTGAGACATGGAAAAGTACGAAAGAACTAGTACGCAAACTCCAGGTATTCGTCAATCTTAAAAGTATATTGGTGGAATAACATGGTCTCCAACGAAAAGCTGTGAAGAATCAGCAAAGAGGACCCAATAGATATCTAGATCGATATCGATCGATCGATAAAAGTGGAAATACTCTCCGGCGCCACGCCAGTCATATCCCCAAATAAGCCCTTGAATGGAATCCTCAGGGGAAAAGAAAACGTGGGCGCCCAAAACAAATTTGGGGGCGTACTGTAATGCAGAAGAGGGGTCTATCCTGGAGCGAAATAAAGCGTATGAACTCCGATGAGATTGAGATGGAGAAGCGTCGTGTCTGCCTTATGACTTAGGACTCAGAGAGAGAAACAATAGTCAAGTTCTTGATTTATCCGGCTACAGTTCACTAGAGTACTTAAATATACGCAGGCACACAAGGCGAATAATTCCTCAGAACAATTACGATGGTAAAAGCGATAACATATGGAAAAAGAAACTTTTTATATAGGCTAGTGAGGCTAACGAGAAAGCGTGTCATCTGATGGAAAGCAACTTCAAACCTAATAGAAATGTATCTCGCAAATATCAGCAGCCCCAATCATATGTCATGTTAAATGAAGAAGGGTTCGCGAGCTGTGTTGTTGTGACGTGTGCAAGGATACATAAGTTAGGAGGCGTCGGTGTGGAGACGAGCCCGGCCGGCGCCTACTCCCGTACAGTGTCACTCTGTTTTATGCCGCATACATTAACGTGCATTCTCACGCGTGCAACCCGTTCTCTTGGCTCGCCGCCCGCTCTCTTATTGCTCCTATACTAATCCGCGTGCCTTTGTTCCGCTACGTTGATTTTTGCGGCCAGTTCGATCATCAAAAAAAGGGCGCTGTCTTGTGTCGAATGAGTCGGCGAGCGTTCAGTTTAGAATCGTTCGAAATATCAAAAAAGATAAACTTTTGTAACTGTATTATCGTATCGTATGGAATGTGATATAAGCCAAAAATAACTCTTCAATATATAGTTATAGACAAGACGAGTGCTGGAGTGGAGACCGCGACTCGGCAAACGTAGTGTGGGACGCCCCCCTGCTGGGATGGACTGGATGCGTGTAGCCGAAGATGGCGCGCTTTGAGTGAGGCCTATGTCCAACCGTGGACTGCCGCGAGCTGATATTGATTGATATTGATATTGATATTACTTATAAATGCTGAGCTGTATTGCACATAATCAAAATAAACATTAAAATATTAATTAATAATATTAAAAATAAACATTAAAATATTAATTAATAAATATATTAATTAATAAACATTAAAATATTAATTAATAATATTGGAGCTAAATTTATTATTAATTCATCAGTCAGTTTCTTTGATAGTTTATACTAGTGGTCCCAAACTTCTTATCGCCGCAGACCGCTAAATGGGGGGACGGTGATTATTTGTATTTTATTGTTTAGATTTATACACCTTCTTTCCATCAAGTCTACAAACCAACTGCCGTTCATCTCACCTCAATCACTGGTCCATGGAAAATCTTACAATACCGAGAGAAAACAGAAATAGGGAAAAAAAAAAAAAACGAAAATAATTGAATGTAACTGGTGCGGCCCGGTGCCATTTGAGCTATGGCCTGGTACAAATCCGTGGCGGAGGCTTGAAAACCACTGGTTTATAAAATAATTTAATGTAATTTGTGCGGCCCGGTGCCCTTTAAGTTACGGCCTGGTACCAATCCGTGGCGGAGGATTGAGAACCACTGGTTTATAAAACTGCGGCTTGATGTAAGCCCCTAAATCTATCGAAATATGACAATTTCCTTGATATTAATGTGTGTTTAAAGTATAATCTAACTAGTATTAAATAGTGTACAACGATTACTTTTTTAATTACTCTATTTAAAAGGAGATAAGCCTTATAAAGCCATGCACGCATGTTGTATAATCTTTGGATAACAATGAAAAAGTAATTAGAAAAAAGTGAATGCCTTACCTAAAAATACTGTCGATTGCGATTCCAAGTTCTAATGTTTGAAGAGTATATTAGGAATATTTGTTTATCCTTCAGTGATAGTTGTCGGAGAGTCGAATGTTTACTACGCACCAATCTAATTGAGCACTTTAATGTATAACTGCACTAAATATATATGTTAGATTAATATGGATATATCATCCATATTAATCTAACATATATAGACAAAAGATATATGAATATATATCCTATGCAGTTGGACGTACTTCTAGGACTATTTAGAATAACTTAGCCGAACAACATCTTAGTTACCTTAAATGGACTATTTTATCGGAACATCACTCATCTTCTTCGTATAGCGTCTCCCCAATTCAGTCCAACTATCTTATTCTCAGTCTCGTTATTCTTGTTCACTCCCTGATATTGCCTAGCCAAAACTTCTTTCACCAACCATCTGGACTTGTGCCTAAAACTTTTAACATAATGATTAGTTGTATCAATCTGTACCTGTCGTATCTTATCGGATTATCAAAAGGTCATATTATGATATGACCTTTTGATTATCTGCAAAAGTTCACGCTTTTGTTTTAAGTGTCGAAAAACTTATCGCTTACTTTTTGAGATCTATCATTCACCCTCATTTCGATGCCTCTATACGTTTTCTGAGGCCATCTTTAAGCTTAAATTTTCGAAGCCTCACATCCGTATTGAAGGATTAACAATATGTAGAAAATAACTAACTTTGTTGGCGCAGTGACCCAAAATGGATCTTGGCCTCCGAATAGATCTTACTCCACCGTGCGCTATCCTGCGTCATTTCCTGCCAGTTGCAGATTTGAAGGTTGCGCAAGTCATCCTCGATCATGTTTCTCCAGCGGTACCTGGGGCTGCCCACAGGACGTCGTCTAGTTGGGCGACCCACATACGCTCACTTGACTCTTAATCTTTCGATATGTAGGAAAGGAATATTCTAATGCGCAAGGGAAGTTAAAAAATTACTCAAAAACATCAAAGTGTGAACGAGGGTACATAATTTTTGATGTTTACAGTCAAAAGTTTTACTTAGCTAAGATCTAAGATTTAACGGCCAGCAACTCTCCACCCACCAACCACTATACACAACACCAGAGAGTTGCTGGCCGTTTTTTGGTAAGTTTTTGGTTTAA
Source organism: Baronia brevicornis (assembly GCA_031353405.1). Classification (NCBI taxonomy): domain Eukaryota; kingdom Metazoa; phylum Arthropoda; class Insecta; order Lepidoptera; family Papilionidae; genus Baronia; species Baronia brevicornis. The sequence goes on from JASFAT010000864.1 coordinate 264,487, forward strand.
GTTCCAAATAAATCCACTTCATCCAGCAGGAAAACACACATTATTAATTTTCTAATATTGTTTTACTTGTCGCGAATCTTAGCTTAGTAAAACTTTTGACTGTCCACATAGTGATGGATTTCCGCAAAGTAACGCCTGACTCCATTAATAATAATTTTTGATGTTAACCGTACGTTGTGGTAATAAAGTACGTGTCGGGAAACTTTAGCGGCTTGAGTCTGCGCTAATTGTACGGCAATGTAAAACGTAAATGCGAAGTGAAAGCGCCAAGTTTTCTGCGGGAGTGCGAACACTCTCGAAATAATTTTATGCGGGGTAACGACACTGGGGTGTGGGTATCGCGCAGAGCACGAGCGCGGGAACAGGGCAACCGCGACCGATTTAGACGGATGTTGGAATACGGCACGCATAGCCACACAGTCTGTGAATTGCGGAATGCGGTAATGGAACTTGGCGGTGTTATAACAAAAATATAGATATTTTTTGTTTTATGCAATAGATAGGCAAACGAACGAGCGGATCATTTGATTTTAAGCACTCAGTGCCGCCCGTGAACATCCGTAATAAGGAAACCACAGCAGAAGTATGTGAATAATGATTAGGGAAGAAGGAAGTAATGGAAGGAAAGTTGTTGGACCTCTACATATCAGTACTAACCGTACAAAAAGCGGTTACGCAATGAAACGCTTCCACTTAACGTTGATATTCTGTGAGGGTGCGGTAGTTCCCCGATCAAGCCGACCTATTCGTTTTTTATGCGAATAAGACAAACAAGCAGACGTGTCACCTGATGGAAAGCAATCAACTCCATCCATAGCCATCCATAGTGCCATAGGCATTGCAGAAGCTTTGCCGTCTTTTAAGAAATTAGACTCCCGTGACTAGCAGTATACATATATGGTATTATGGCTAAAACAAGCCACGATCGTGTTTAAATATTAAGAGAATTACTTGTATTTATAACGTTCGAGCTATTTTACGATACGATTGCTGGTGTGGTACTTTAAGAGTATAATGAAGATGAATATAATGCTATTTAAGACTGCCACAGGTGGATAGAGAAAGGAAAGGAGTGTACTTCAACAAACAATAAAAATATATATAGCTATATATAGCGTCCTACTTTACCCACTCAATATTTGATTTCCTAAAAAGTTTTAAAAACACCAGTTTATTATTTAAAAAATATTTCTATAAATATGTGTTAAGTTACTGCTTCCTGCATGTAAACTGTATATCTTGTTAAGCTTTTTTTTATTTATTGACAGAGGACACCTATTGACACTCCTCTGTCACTAGCAGTTCACACATTATTCATTATTTGTTTCAGGTAATATATGTTGGTGGTAATGGAGACAGGTTCGATTAATCAATTTAAATTAATAAATTAATCGATACAGCATTTGTTTGCAAGCGATTGGGGGTCCAATTAAGTTGCTGTACATTTTGCAAAAAGAGGCGTGAGAATAAGGAACGTATCTCAGTGGGAGCTCGTTGTTACACGGCAAGAATCCTTATATGGCAAACGCATTTGCTTTATAATTTATCTGCGGCTTGCGTTTTACGGTTTAAAACAGTATATTGGACGATATTTAGTGCTGATTTCATTGCTAACTGTAATGCAGTGGTAGTCAACCCCGCGTCCGCAGGCATAAGCAGGGCCTTTAGCGATTTATTATGGCCCAAAACTTGTTTTCTATAAATTTAAGTAGTTTTATATTAACTTATAAAATAAAATCAAAATAATAATTCTTGAACTATTATTGAGAATTTGTATTTTGACATTGAGTTGAAAAATATTTAATGTTTTAAACATATTGTTGCGATAGCAATATCTTTGAAAATTTCCAATTGCGTTTTTGCTTTCAAAAAGATTGGTCACCCCTGCTGTAATGCATAATATTGTTGGCGCTATGTGACCTATCAAATGTCCGTGGCTAAAGCCCTATGCTCACAACGTAATAGGGCTTGGTTGACTAATTACGCAAGTGTTCGCACGTCAGGTATTGGCATCTGGTTTTAAAGTGATTTATCTAGTGTTTATACTATATATGGCTTAGCTGTAGACTCAGTTAGAAAAAGTTGTTTACGCGTATTTGATCTTGTATTACCACATTGAGGGTTATTACATAATTAAATAATTACTTTGTTTATTTTTAAACGAAGTCACGCAAGTATAAGATTTTTATAGATTTTTTAAAAATATTTTTAGGCACCCAAGTTTGACGACGTTTTCGTATTCCTATGAAAACACTAGTTTCATTGTACAGGAAAAGCGTTAGGGTGGACTTTTTACGTAACACTTCAAAAAAAGGTTCATTATTTTGTTTTTTTATAGAATAGCTGTAAGTAAGATCTGTAAATAAATAAATTAGGTTGTTTTTATATATAACAATACCAACACCCAATATATATACTTTTTTTGCAAAAAAAGCGGTAGGTTTTGATCTTTCTACATTATTGGTAATAATATAGTTCTTAAGAGGTTTTAATAGCCAAATTATGTTATATAGTCTGGATATGAAAAAAGTTAATTATTATTTTTTACAAAAATCCCTTTTCTCATTTGAGACTTTTTACTTTTCGCGGGTTTGTGGTTAAAAGGTTACCAGGCAAGTAAAACTAACTTCTATCTTCTTTCTTATTTTTAGTGGAACAAATTATGTTTGTTGCATCATCCTGCCTTATTGTGACTTAAAACATATATCTTTGTGTCTATTGTAATGTTAGGAAAAGCAATAAGAGCTAGTAAAATTATAGCGCTGCTGGAAGAGGGGTGTAGCTCATGTTCACACCATCAAAACCCTGGTAGAAAGCAGGTCAAGACGCTAACATTAAGTAATTGCTGCACGTAGAGATCATACTCGTTATTAATTTTTATTTTTTTAATGTCTTTTTTTTAATTTAAGTAAAATACTTGTAGACTTAATTTCACTATACCCACAAAAATGTCCATTTTCACATTTCTGTTTACATTGACTGAAACATCAATTCTAGGATTTAAGGGTTAAAAAGTTCTAAAAAGAAATTTGTCTTCTAAGCTAAAAATATTAATATTATTCATAGAAAAGCCAATGACTGTAAGGCCCATTTTTTTGTAAAGGAGTTTATTACGAGAAACTAAGCCAACAGTTATCGTGAGATAGTCCTTTGAATAAGTATTTCAAAGGACTATTTTTGTAAAGGTGTAGGCGTATTCTAGCACTCACTAAATGAAACTAGGTAAGGTAAAATAATGCAGCAAAATGTTACTTTTAACACTATTCTGTGAGTTACTTGGTCAAGCTGATCCATTTTTGTCACATTAAATTCTACCAATACACGCATAGAGATTGATAATTTTATATATTATATATATGCTATACAAACATAAGCAAGAAATAAAGAACAGCAAGTCCTCTATGAGTATCGCGGTTGAACAGACTTTTTTAAATTGTTGAAAATTCAATAAAAAGAATTACGCGCAATTCGTAACTACGTGTAACTAATTGGTTCAGTGGTAGAGCTGCCGTCTCCAGGGATAATGGTCGTGGGTTCGATTCACGCTTAGGAATAATTATAAGTATGGCCTACAGATTAGCCGTATTAGAAAAGCGTAGTGAATTAATATCCGTTCCTCTGGAAATGGGGAGACCCGTACTCAGCAGTAGGACAAATATGGGTTGTTAAAAAACCCATAACAGTTATATAGTTAAATATTAATAAATCCTTTTGCATTTTATTCCGCGTGCACACTTACTGTAAATATGATTGCTACGGAGAATAAATGTGGCTTTTCATTTCCCTGTATTCGCCATTGAGCAAAATTTATTGTGTCGAAGTGCTAATTTGACTGAAATAGGTTACTGGTATTGCGAATTGAATTAATACACTAACATAGGCTGTTCAAACTGAGCGGGAAGACGAATGAGGCTACAGAGGGCGCTGCGGGCGTGATTGTTTCGCCGCTAACGTACATAAATAATGAAACAGCTACGTTGCCGGTTGTTCGTAGCACCGATCGATGCATGAGCCGCCCTGAAACAAATGGAAATGTTTAACTGTATTTATGTATGTCTATATCAAGAATCAGCAACTGTTAAAAGCATTATAGGACTTTTCCCGCCAACTTACATCAGTGACGTTATGTTTTTATTTCATTTTTATAAACTTATATTATTATCAGTTATATTGTTTAATTATGGTGGCGTATTATACAATATAGTTCGATAAAGGTGTATAAGTGAAGCGATATGAAATAAATGCGTATCGTGACTTTTTAAGTTGACTGAAAATGTCCATAGAAGGTTTTGGTAAAATAGCCTCCATTTTATCAAGACGTAATGTGACAAGGTGACTAGTTACATTTCAAGAGATTTGATATTATTGTCTTTGACTTGACACTGGCATAATTGTTATAACTAATTGCCATATAAGAAAAGAAAAATGCATTATAGAGTTAAATCTACAACAATTTTACAAATAAAATATTTTCAATTTAAATATTTCCTTCGGCTTTGCAATTCTTTGTTTTCATTACTCTCCTCGACGATCCTTTTTTGTTTCGCGCTAGCTCTGGTCTCCCTTCGGTAAGATGTTATCTTTCTTATATTCCCAATATTGTTTTCCGATGTTTTGCAAACAAAAAAATACTCCATGTGTCCCGCTGCTACCGCGGAAGCTTCGCGTTTCTGGAGGAATAGACATTTATCCATCACGCTTGGCCAAAAGCGGATTGGCGGGACAATCAGACTCGTTATTAACACCAGACATAACCTGTGTATTAATTCATACATACATGTATTAATTCCGATGCGGGAAAAAGACTCGTGACAATTGTTTTAACACTCGTACCGAAGCAAGGCAAAATATTTTCCGTAACCTTAGTATTGCAGATAATGATGAGCGATGCTTACTTTACCGTTTTGTGTTGTTAAACACGAGTTGGTTCTTTGCTCGAGTTCCTATCTATTCAACAAAAATTAATTTTGACAGCAGTATCTTCGCCACTAAGCCAATTAGTTTAGCTGTTAACAGTTACAAAATTAAATGTTTTTAATCATATCATTTGAGTTTCCATAACTAAGTTTATATAATTTATTACATGGATTCCGCATCAGTAGTGGGCGGATGCTTGTCACCATCGCGACATCGATATGCAAAGAAACAAATTATTTGTTCTTATGTTTACCATACCTTGTTTACCGTTACAACTACAAGTTCGATGAAGCGTTTATTTTCGAATAACAATTTGCATTTTTATCGGTCATTTCATCTTGTATTTTATTGAGATATTACGATATCTCCAACATTATGTCGTATAGCTATTGTGTCTCGAGATCTACGGTGAGATTAATTTATTATTGTGACATTCCTTTCATTAAAGGTAGTTTGCATAAATTTTCTTTGTTTTTAGCTTTATTTGACACGACTATAAATTGTTATCAGCATGCTATTTATGATAATTTATTTTTGTTAAACAATTTCATTGTAATATTTGTTTTTATTGCGGCAGATTCTATGGTGAAAGCTATTATCACTATTCAAAATAAAAAATACATAAATTATAAAGAATCTGTTAAAGGTCAGTTGATGTAATATCGTTTTTGTAATAAAGTATTTTGTAAAGATTCTGACATAGTACACGTATAAAATATCTTATATATAATACTGTTTTCTTAACCAAAGACCAATTGGTTGTTTGGCGCGGCTGCTGCTAACGGAGTCAATGATGAATATATGCTAGGCCTATATCGATTAATTCTCGGTCTAGTTCCAATCCACATTGGATAAGCGATAGATATATATTGGATAAATATTTTAGATAAATATTTTATTATGGTGGGTTAATGCCCGATCTTCTAGAAATGGGAAGGCCCGTGCCCAGTTTATTAAAATATCTCAAAGTCATTTAACATCGTGTGTCGTGTAAGTCGTTAGAATATGCAAATCACAGTAAACAACCTAACTCGGAAAAAAAAACACCAGAAGGTCAAAACAAAATTTGTTCCAAAGCGATCATCGAAGCTGCAACCATTTTGGTCGTCATATCAATACTTGAAGAAAGAACTTTATACCCCTTTTATGTGAAAAAGAAAAAACACTATATAATGTTTTTATGTTTATTACATTCTTCAAAATTAAAAATTTAATGATGACTTACGGTTGGATTTCAACCACTGAGGGACTCCTGCGGAAGCATAACATCATATTCAAAAATATAAATTTACGATCTTTACTTTTTTATTGCTATACGATTTGACAAAACAAACTTTTATTAGATACATCTTATCTTATCTTACGAATTTTGGCTCCATGCCACAGCAGCTATTCCCCAAGGCGAACAAATTTAAAAACACGTAAAATATGCCGATACAAACGCTTAATAAATAACCAAGGAATGCTTTCATTAAAATTTATGTTGCTGGAAAGAAAGATTTAGGCTTTTTAAGTCAGTGATTCTCAAACTTTTTTTTGCCGCGGCACACTTTTGACGATTTCAAAATTTGGCGACACACAAAAAACCTGACATATGTGAGCCGACTTGAGGCATAAAAATTTGTTTATGATTCTAAGAAAGAATGCTTTACAAAACTTTCTGTTAAAATAATTTGTAAAACCAGTAAAATTTTATTATGGATTTAATTCCTGTTACAATAATTTGTACATTTTCTTTTTAAATTATATTATTTAATAATTTTACCTTGTCCATATATAAGTGCTTTTCTTTAATTTAAACTCAACTCGTAATAAAATAAAACCTTAAAATTTTTACTATGTACATTTCTAAAGTTTAGCGACACAAACGTGCCGTAGCACGTGGTTGAGAAACACTGTTCTAAGTAATTTAAATGCTTGCAATACATAATCAGAACTTGTAAGATGTTACTAAAATATTTTTAAACCAAATTTAAAAAGATTGCTTTTTTTGTTTGTATTGATACAAATTTTATCTTTTTGAACACGTTAATATTATTTACACTCTTTTTTAATCAAAATAAAGTAAATAAAATAAACCGTACGCTTGTACGTAAAAAAGAAGGTGTTCTTTTATGGTATAATAGTTTCGGAATACACACTTAATAATAATATGTACAGAATGCAATAAAAGAATATTCAATGCATTAAACTGCTTTGTAATAACTTAGCTTGTATACCTTCTAAGTAACAGGCCGTCTCGATACACCTCATCTATTACTCGCTATCAGATATCGATAAGCCGCTATCCCATTATTCCGCCCGTATTTCGTATACATCATCCTAACATTAACGCGAAGGCTTGAAGAAAAATGTGTTTTATATTTTTGCTGACACATATTAATATTAATGCGAACTTTTGAATATTTTAAGCGTGTTCTTTCTTAGATGAAAATGTGGAACTAAGGCGAAAAAAAAAAGATATAATGTGATTTTAAGCAGATTTTATATCTAGGTGAGTCTAGACTTGACGTGCTTCGCATACATTATTAAAATTTAAAAAAGGGTAATATTATTATATATTCATTTGTTACTTTCTGTATGGAAGGCGTGGGCAATCATATCTGGGGGCCCCAAGTGCGTACAAGTGTAAACACCCTTATGTGTACATGGTGCTTCCTGAAGTTAGACGAATAAATGTCTGATGATCGAATGATGGCGTTATGGATAAATATCATAAATTCGCGGATAGACATGAAAAGGCCATTGGCCAGTGAGACAACAGCGCCCAAGTATATTTCTGGCAACAAAATTTAAATGTAGATTATTTTGTCTATAGTTTCAATTATTTTGTCTGGGTCGGCTCATCTAGGGATGCGTCACACTCTTACAGAAAATCGTTTTTTTTAGACGTGCCTTTACAGCGCTTCAGTCATCGTTGGAAACAAAAGGTCTCTTCTCCTTCCTTAACTTTCCTTTTCGATTATTCATGTTTTACTCCAAGTAAGGACACACATTTATAGTGTGCTTGGTGTTAAAAATGGGTGGTCGTGATTACTTTGCATAAGGTTACCTGCTTGCTCGTTTTCCATAAAAATATACAATACCTAGCTCTGTTCTAATACACCTGCCCAGTGTGGCAGCATCTTAATCTCTAGAAGTGGACTGTTACGCGATGTTGTGTGCTGTTGACGTAATGATTTTGACTTTAAACACGTCACATATGAACTCATTATAGACCTATAGCGGGATTATTAAATCACACTAATCTATTTAAATTTTCTCTTTCTGTTTCTCATCTGTTAACCGTTTTATTTTACAATTATATTACTTCTCCTTTTCTGTATGGTCCCGGCAAAGTAAAAACACCCTAGTCTGTTTCCGTGGGTGTCTAAGAGACTATAGGATACCATCAGCGTCAATAAGAAATAAAAACCATGCTGCGATAACCAATCCGCGTGCTATTTATTACGGCTGTATTTATTGATTAATTTTCCAATACTCATACATATATACAAGTGTAATAATGTAAAGTAGTAAAATAGAGCGAAAAGTGTGTCAGCTGTAATCAGAATCGCCAGATCGTTGACATTACACACAACGTTACAAAACAACTCATTACTGTTTGTACCTAGATACATAAATTCATATGATGTGTGACTCATATGTTTTCTCAGGTTAGTCTTGTTCGGTTAACGATCTATCGATTTAGTTGTTTAAGGCCATCCATAAATTACGTCACAGATCAGCAAAGTATGACATCGAGTTTAAAGAAGGGAAGCCTTTGTAATAAATTTAAAGTGCTAAAATCAAACTTTAACTCAACTTGACAGAGGGGTAGGGGGTCCAAAATCATGAAATTAATAATATAGGATACTGCACACATTGTACGAAACGCGATTGTACCATAAAATACTAGCAAATAACAATATTAAGAGATAATTCAGAGAGAGAGATAGAGAGCAGGGATATTCATGCTGTCGTAGCTCTATTTCTTTTTTTTTACTTCACTCTTCTATAAAAACTATTGTATCATTTCTTCCCAAAGTTGGAAAGCAGGTGCGTTTCTGTCGAAAACTTATGATTAAAACTTTCAAATTACATTTTTTCGGTAAACTACAGAAAAAATCTGTAGCATGAATGGAAAGTTCTACATTCTCTAAAATCGATTTCTGAGTAATAGCATCCTTCTTTTGCATTTCGATTAATATCATCCTCTTTCACACATCTTCTACTGATTTTATAAGTTTCCAAAAGTAAGTCTTCTTAATTAACTAATTGCTATGGCAAAAAGATCAAGATTGAACACGCGAAGGATTGCCACTTCCAGGTAATCGTGTGACGTGCTTCACCATGATTTGAGATATATTAAAGTGGTAGTATCCTTCCTTCAACCGTGTTTCTTCAAAATATACCACCCACGCGCTTACAATTAGCTGCACGTGCAAATTACGAGTAGGCACTTTAGTCGTTGCTCGTACAATTTAAAATTATCAACCCCAACACACTACGTAACACGTTGAGCCGTATTTAAAGAAAAAATAAAGTTTGTCCGTATTTACCTTATGCTTATTTATATGACACTTTTTTATGTGACATCTTATAACAATAATAAATATTTTTTTTAACTAATATTAATAATAATAAGTTATTCTTGCACTTAAATATCGCGCTCTTACTTGATTTGTTCTTAATATAAATATTGTATTTATATTTCCCATTTAATATAGGAACGTGCACCATTTATGGCCATCATATATATTCTTAATATACGTACGAATCTGTATATATTTTAAATATAATTTATCATAATTAATATGTTTAACCGTAATAGGCCTCATAAGTTTTTAAAAGTGTTAGCATATTATATGCTGTCTGTCCATTTTGTATTGAATAAATAAATAAATTCATAGGTTAGTGTTGGATGGTGTGTTTTCAGATTCAATAATAAAGTCAGATAAAGTCATCCAATCAAATAATATGATATTTTTACAGGTCTGTGTTTTATGTATGTGATTTTTGTTTTAAAATGTCAATCAGAACACATGAGATCCTAGTATAGATCATATAAATAATTATTAAAAGTTTCTGCAATTTCACACTATGCGTGTCTAATTCGTACATACCGGTCAGCGTTTACGAAAAAGCTGTGCTTCCGCGTATTTTTATTTGCGTGTAAATACACGTGTCGCCTTGAGGACACGACTTGAGTTGCAAAGCAAATTGTACCTATATATACTTCGTCAAAGGGTTATTTGATATAATATAAATTGCAATAAATACATACCGCTAGGGTTACGTTATTGTATTGGAAAACGAATACGCTTTGCGCTCTGAGGACCCGCATTAATCAGAACACCAATTTGCTCTTTGAACCTGAAATTTAATCCCCTTGCTTTGTGGTTATGAAATTATAAATATGTTGTATATGGGTTGAATTATTTTTATATGTGTTTGTTGTTAAGTTGGTTAGACTTGTGAAATATATTATAAAAAGAAAAGAATATCAAGTAACATGATGTTACAATTTGATACACGCACAAATAATACAGACAAACACCTAGAATCGAAGTTCATACCTGTAGGATATAAATTTTTATTACAATTATTGGATCGAAATCGTGGGCCTTGGTTTCGAAGCGAATACTGCGCTGTTAAAACATTAAGGTGTTCAAATAATTTGTTAAACTAATTTACCGATAATAATCTTTGCTTTCGTCTGCTATGTATTGCGTCCATTGTTGGATATTAGCCTCCTCCAAAGCACATCTTCGTCTACACGTATTCAGTTTCTGCCAGTTTATTATTTTTTACAGTTCATATATGTCCCACTACTGGGCACGGAGGATGTCGACTTCTGAAGGGGTAAGAACATTAACTCATCATCTTTTTCGAGATAGATTGACGAGGAAGCCCAGACACTTCTGTGTATATAAACTTAGTCGATTTGTATCACATGTAGCATATCTATGATAATAGGAATCGCATCGAAAAATCACATTTCTTTCGAAGAAATCAACGAATGCTAAGCGTATAAAGTTAATTTATTAACAGTTATTTGATCTTAATTATGTATTGCATTCTTTAATACCCGTGGTATTTATCCAAAGGTGTTAATACATATTTTATAAATTCTTCAATCATTACATTCTTTGATATTAATTTTAATCAATCGAAGGTGTTAAGACATTTTGTGCATACATATGTATAATAGAACTAGTCTAAGCAAGCATTAAGCTAAGTTATGCGCAATTAAGTGTGAAACGATCTTTTATTTCTACGTGCCAAGCGTGATGATGAAGACAAAGGCACTCGGCCAGAATTTAATGCTCGAATTGTCTCGCGTTGATTCTATTATAATAACTTCATTACACGGAAATATTTTCATACTGCATATAGGATTAATAAACAAGATAAAGGATAAGATATCTGCCTATCATTTACACTCAATGAAAAAAGCCCGTACAAACTTTCATCTTCTGTTCAACTCCCTTACGGGATACATACGTACATATAGTCACGCTCGTCTTCGTGTAGAGTTAGGCAGAGACCACAGATCTCCATCCGCACCAATCCCGATAAATCTTCCTTGCTTCCTTCAGACTCATCCATCCTTCCTCTCACATTTATCGTAGCGAAACGGCTCTCTGTTCGTCGCTTCTCGCCCTCGTGGGAATTTTTTTAACGAATTAGGTATATTAAGACTCGTCATAGTGAACCTTAGGCGATGAATTTTCTAAAATATTTTCTTAATTCTCACTTACGATATATTAGGAACTTCAGTGTTAATCGTCATGTTTCTACACTCACCGTTTTTAATTGTGCATTGCCTGTCAATCATCATTTAATAGTGGTGAGCCAAGTGAACGGGCCGGTTCGAACTGGGAAATACTGAACTCTTATAGAATATCATTAAGTGTTAGTACAATAACTGCCCGGGGGCGAATTCCGAACTTCTCCTTCTTTTTTTTATGGGATAGGAAGGCAAACGAGCAGGCGTGTCACCTGATGGAAAGCAATCAACGCCGCCCATAGACATCCGCAGCACCATAGGCAGTGCGGAAGCGTTGACGACTTTTAAGGAAAGTGTCATTATGGGGGGAGGGGAAGGGGGGGTGTTTGGCCTCCGAAACTCAACCGCTCACCGAACGAAGCACGGTAGCTAAGCTACTACTCAGACGCCAGTTTTCTGCGGGATTGTGGTACTTCCCCGGGTGAGCCGTCCCAATTATGCCATTCTTGATAGAGTATTCGTCTGCAGCGCGGATCTATCGCTAGTGAAGTAAATTCTTCTCCTTCCGTTACTTACTTTTTTATCGTCCATCAAATCCTTCTTCACCTCCAATTATTCACATCCTTGCCTTTCTTTTAGTACTTATAACAGATATCCTTTCTTGCAGTTTGTTCCTTTGCTCAACTTTTTTAAAAAATAAATTGTGTACTAGCAACACATCTTTGAAATAATTTCAGTAAAAACATACAAAAGATCCGCTGATAGTTACGCATTTAGTTTTAATCACAAAGCCTAACTACCGTTACTTCACAGCCACCGGATAATTTTAGAGTTTTTCCGATAAGGCTAGTGTTGTGGGTGTTAATGTGTACTGGTGATGAATTCGGAGCCGGCTTCTAATGAGCGCGCCACATTAATATGTAAACGCCTTAAACGCAGATAAATCGATGAGTAGCTGCCGTGTAGGCGCCTCTTTATTGGGCGAATCAATTACAAATCACCCACAGTTTACCAGAGATAAGTGTTACGTAAACTCATTAACATAGTTTCGGTGGCAGACGATTGTTCACTGCTAGAAACGGTAGTGCTTTTATGTTCTTTTTGTAGTCGTTTAAGGCATTCTTAACCTTATCACGATGTGGTTATGTATTCTTTTACCAGTTATATTTTTAAATGAAAAGCGGAAGCACTTAACGCTAGATATTTGTTAGCCTTTAAGTGCGTTGAGGCACCTCTCATCCGAATTCTATCATAGATAGTATAATTAAGATGCCTTTTCATTCTCTTCATTAAGAAATGGATAAAATAATCTCAATAAGAGTGTGTAATATTTATATAGTACTTCTTGATTTTATTATTGATATATCTACCTATTTAATAACATAGCAAAGGAATAAAACATCGTCAAAGTCAAGTAAGAAAGTCAAGTAAAATTTATTAAAAAAAAAATATTATAAAATATAGCCTAGATAGCTTGCCGTCAACCACCGATGCGTTTAGTCGCAGGGTTCTGCCACGAAATTGCGCCTGTGGAAACGTGGAACAATTTACCATCTGCGGTGTTCGCACGTGATTATGGCATGAAGGTATTCAAGAAAAGAACGTATGTGATCGTTAAAGGCCGGTAACACATCTGCGAGGTCTCCGGCGGTGTAGATGTTTATGGGAGGCGGTGATCGCTTACCACCAGGTGATCAAACTTGCTCGTTTGCCTGTTCTCCTATAAAAAAACAGCCAGTCAGCCCTTCGAGTTACCAAACTGAAGTGGATATAGGCTGATCACGTTTGACAGAGTTACAACAACCGTATGAGTAGACGAGAACTGGACTGGTGTCCTATTTAACGTGGTGTGAGACGCTCTGCGGCTAAACGAAGTGATGATCTGCGCAATGAAAATGATTATATAATGTGTTTGACATGCTACATGTAGTGCGTGTAGCATTTTTTGGTCAATTATCTCTATGAATTAACAAACTAAAGTTGTAGCTCTGAATCTGAACTAGTTAAGTTTGTGACCATTTGTAGAAAATTGTCTAGGACGGTTTTTGTTCTTACTAAGTCACGGTTTTTCGGTAAGATTTAGTGTAAGTTCCCCGTAAATCTACTTCTTCCAGTGGAATATACACATTATTATTTTTCTGTTTTTGTTTGCTCGAAGTGGATCTTAGCTAAGTAAAAGTTCTAACTGTCCACATAGTGACGGATTTCCGCAGAGTAACGCCTAACTCATTAATGGAATCAAATCGCATTAAGTCATTGGTATTACCTACTGTTTGAACGGTGGTTTTTAAGGCACGTTTTAGGATTCCCTGAGAACACGTCAGGGTCCCTGAGAAATTTAACATGATTTAATAAAGTTGACAAGTTTGTTCTATCAATTAATTAATGCAATCTTAAAATGAAATTCTAATTCTTCTTCATCTTTTTTTTCTAGCCATAGGTCCCGACTTTAGTCAGTCAGCCGGATTTCCGATTTAATTACTAAACTAATTTCGCTTCGATTGGTGTTGCTTTAATAGCTTACCTGGGATTTATAATTTTACTTCTGTATTACCAATCCTGTGTATAACACTGTATATATTACTATACATATTGTTATAAGTATATTTCATATTAGTTCATATTCTTATAAAGACTGCCTAGGATTGTTTATGTCTTTTAAAAAGAGTAGACAAAATGAGTTCATTTATTATAATTGTATTAACCAATATAACGACAAATTTAATTTTATAATCTCCTTTACCTCCGAGTTTTAAGTATGATGTGGAACGTTGTTTGGATGCAAATAAATAGAATAAAAACATTTATTAAATAACAATGGTTCATTAGGGCCTTACCAATTAATGTCACACCATAGATGTATGTAACTTTGTGGGACTTAACAATTAATGTCACTCCATAGACGTATGTAACTTTGTGGAACTTAACAATTAATGTCACTCCATAGACGTATGTAACTTTGTGGAACTTAACAATTAATGTCACTCCATAGACGTATTTAACTTTGTGGGACATAACAATTAATGTCACTCCATAGATGTATGTAACTTTGTGGGACTTAACAATTAATGTCAATCCATAGACGTATGTAACTAAAAAACAAAGTGCAATTAATGCATTTTACTGATCCTTTGTGTAATTAGAATCCGCGTAGGCTTAATCGATGCGATGGCGTATGAATCAGTGCCGCATTGCGATTTCCAAACGGATGAGGGTGCAGTCGTCGGGGCTGCGGTAACAAGTTACTGCGATGCTAATACTAAGTGCTGTATTATGTTAGTTTCAAGCATAACTTTCGTTTGAATTGATTGTACAGTCGAACTGAGCGTCATAGCCAGCATTGCTATCAGATGGAAAAGAAAAATCAAAATATCTTTAAATAGATTTATTAAAAGGAGTTTATGTGGACAGTCAGAACTTTTACTTAGGTAAGATCCGCGACAAGCAAACAACAATAGAAAATTAATAATGTGTGTTTTCTTGCTGGATGAAGTGGATTTACAGGGAACTTAAATTAAATTAAGAAGCACTTTCGTCCGCCGGTTGCATGAGGAGAATAATGAGTGTGGAGGAAGCAAGGGAAGTATGCCGAGATCGTAGCAGATGGAATTTTGATTCGAAGATGTTAATGCTGGTAGCCTATTAGCTTTAACAGCTTTATCGAATTCTGGGCCCGCAAGTAAAATATAATTGGGAATCTGCGCAAATCGCAGACTCCATCGCCTCGACGCTGTGTCGGAGGTACACATATGTATGTGTGCCGATTTTAAATTCGTCATGATGCTACGTTAAACATGTAGGGGAGGATTGGACTGAAGTAACTATAGTCCCTATTAGTCCCGTAGGCCCTAAGGTCTAGGGGGTGAGAACCGACCGGGTACGTGAGAGAATCTCGTGTAAACGGCCAGTGTAGAAGTGTTCCCTACTCTACGTTTAGCTAGAGCCGGGGTGCGTGTGAGTGTTGGTGTCGTGGGTGGATCCGAATGACGCCGTTTCGTCGTCCGGATCGGTAGCAGATGGAGATCTGTGGTCTTTGCCTACCTCTACGGGAGATATACGTGACGATATGTCATACATACATATCGTAAGCACTTTCGAATAGGTTACAAATATTTATGAATTATAAATATATAGTTTAAGTCAATAGTCTAATATTAGCTGGAATGTAAAACGCCAGATAATCGCAACATTTAACCAATTACGCTATAACCAAAATTGGGAAAACTAAATCATACAAACTTAATTTGTTATAAATGTATGGTCTAGAAAGTTTCTGACTCCAACTTAAAGATGGCAAACTCGTAAACAAGGACTAGGGAATATATTTGTGCATCTGCTGAAAGGCACTCACCAAAATTTCAGCCATATTGGAAGTGCAGTTGTTGTTATACAATCATTTGAGTAAGTCGATGTGAGTGTTTTTGTGGAAATAAATAATTCATCCGATTGTAGTGCTTTGGCAACTGTTCTTTAGAAACTTGGATAAAAGTTGTTCTCGCGTTTGAGGTTTTTGAATTTATACAACCATGTTACGATAGTCGTGCAATTTTTTGTAATAATAATAATTCTTTATTTGCATAATGTGTGGTATAACAAAATGAAAAAAGACGTTTAAAAACTCCATCACATTGCCACTTACGGCGTACAAATTTTATTAATTATTACATACATATAGATTTAAATACATAAGTCGCTTATGGTTACCAAGCATTAAATTATTAATAAACTGTTCCATTGTCATTAAAATTATAATTGATTTATCTATTACACACATTCGGTCCAATTTGTAAAGCAAAAAAGTCCTTAGTATTATAAATATTGCCATTTTTAGGCATTCATATAATTTTTATTTAAATAATCTAGTTTTCAATTGTTTTTATTTCATGTGGTTTATTGTTGTAGATGCGTATACACATGAACAGGCAGCTTTTGATATATTTACTCAGTCTGGGGTGATCATTCAGCACTAATCTTTGGGGATCACTCCGACGACCAGCGTTATCATTAGCTGTTTTAAATAGTTCTTTATGCCTCCACACAAACACACACATCTCATATAGAGTTATAATAATGTATAATTTACCAATAGAGCGCCCGGCATATGCTGAGCAAGAACCATTTTATGACACTCGTTAGATTAAAATTATTTTCTTTTTGTTTTGTGTATTTATTTGTATATATATTATTATTAAGGATATAATTTTAGTTATTTAAAAAAAAAGGTGTCAAATAAAGTTTTTCTATTCTATTCTATATATAATGTATAGAGAGCAGAGGTAGTAGGCCAAGCTTCTTGAACACTGGCTGTAGTAAATAGCATAGCAATGCAGGCCGGATAACTATGGACAGTATATTATAAATAGTAATAAATTAATGTTCATTATGCAAATATACCTTACATTTACGATTTCCAAGATAACCATTCTATTAAGTTTATTGCACTCATAGAGGCAGCGAAATGGAAGTACGTAATATAAGTTCGTTTATGAGAATATTCTACTTAACTTTACTAGCCGGTGATGAGGATTAGTTTGCCAAGTCATAAGTCCTTGGTAACGTACAGCAATTAAGATTGCGGGAAGTTTATTAAGAACAATCTATTAACCGATACGGTTTAAATTTATCGTTTCTGTTATAAACACTAGTCTCGGTAAACGTTTCTTTTTTTCAAAACCCATATATGTGCCACTGCTGGGCTGGGGGTCTCTCATTTCTTGAAGAATGAGCATTAGTCGCACTTACCCAAGGCAAGTTGGCAAGGCACTAAAATATCTATAGTCCATACTAACGAGTATATGTATCCCTGTGCGGTAGTCGAACCCCCATCGACTACAAAAGCGGGGACTTCGCTACTAAACCAATTAGGTCGGCAAACCTATCACCTCTATATTGAGTACCGAACAAAAACCCATCAGGCGGACTTAATGGCATTGGACATTCCCTTAAAGTCAACCAGCAGGTGAAACTAAGAAAAATATTTCAAAGTTGGTGCAGCTAGTTAAATATAAAAACAGAAAAAAAACTAAACATATATGCATATGAATATTCAGAATTTTACTTAGCTAAAATCCGCGAAATGTTCTTTAAGGTTTGTTGTGTATTAGACAAGCGTGGTGGGGGGCTCCAGAAATGTGGAGGCTCATGCCCAGGGAGAGAAAATATATAGGCTAAAAAAATATGCATAATAAAAAACAATAGCCATACATACTACATGTATAAATATCCTATTAATTAATATATAACATGTATTTATAATAATAATAACATGTATTTATATTAATTAATATATACCATTACGTATCTAAACTCAAAATAATAATACTAAGATGATTGTTATTGATTGATTGATTGATTCGAAGATGTTAATGCTGGTAGCCTATTGGCTTTAACAGCTTTATCGATTTCAGGGCCCGCGGGCTGAGAGCCCGCGGGCTAGTAAAATATAATTGGGAATCTGCGCAAATCGCAGACTCCATCGGCCTGATGCCGTGTCGGAGGTACACATATGTGTGTGTGCTGATTTTAAACTCGTCATGATTCTACGTTAAACATGTAGGGGAGGTTGAACTTTAGTAACTATAGTCCCTATTAGTCCCATAGACCCTAAGGTCTAGGGGGTGAAAACCGACCGGGTACGTGAGAGAATCTCGTGTAAGCGGCCGGTGTAGAAGTGTTCCCTACTCTACGTGCTCGGCTAGGGCCGGGGTGCGTGTGAGTGTTGGTGTCGTGAGTGGATCCGAACGACGCTGTTTCGTCGTCCGGATCGTGTAACACGTTACGCGGGCGTCGTCTTTTCGGGCGCGCGTTTAAATCGGGTGAATAATTTACCGATTGTACCACCAGTGGATTCGGATGGGATTCGGATCTCTCAAAATGTTTCTTAGAGAGTGTTTTAAAGTGTTGTTTGACGCTCGGCAAGTTAAGGTCGCAGTGGAGGTCAATTGTTATTGAGTGAGTCCTAGTTTATCACTCGTTGGAGAATTTTGAACGAAACCGTATTTTACTAACGTTTAAGTAAAAAAAAGTTTAAGTAAAAAAACAACACTTAAAAAGCACGTATTTACCAATTGCGTTGCATCACTAAAAATAATTCGGATTGATTTGTAAAAAAAAACAAACAGATAGCAACCAGCAATTCGTGTGCTGCAAGTTACTAAGTATAAATAAATTAGTCTGTGTGTGAGACTCGCTGCGCTTTAGTGCAATCGCGAAGTAATAAATATTTACTTCCCACATTGAGCTATAAAGATAAGGAGAAACGCGCTTTCGTGCCGTTGTACAATTTGTTTATTTGTATGCCTAAACTAATACACTCGTGCGGTTAGTTGTGACGATTCATTTTATTTTATTTATTATTCAAAAAAACTTTTACAATACGATCGCCAAAATTTTTAATTTGATAGCGAGACGCGCTCAATTTTACTTAACTATTATACTATACATATTATATTTTGAAACAATATATACTATGTTTAAAACATTACTAGTAAAATTCTATACATTCTATATTCTATACATTCTATATTCTATACATACTATATTCTATACTATTCTATACGTACTATACAAAACTACTATACATATTATACTATATTTTGAAACAATATATACTGTGTTTAAAACAATTACTAGTCATAGTCTATACATTCTAACTATACAAAACTACCATACATATAATACTATATTTTGGAACAATATATACTTACTATATTTAACTATTTTTTATATTTTACATTTAATTGTCAACTTCATCAATAAATAAATTCTTGAGTTTTGATTTCAGCATATTTTTACTTAATTTCAGATTTATTCTTCGTTTCTTTTAATCCTGTGACTTTGATTTCCTGGTGGAATTCTTAATTCCAAATCACTTACGGACATTTAACAGACAAGTGTTAATGTATGTTCTCAAAAGGCCGGTAACAAATCTGAGACACCTTTAGCGTTACGGATGTCTATGGACGGTGGTGATCACTTACCACCAGATAATCTGTATATTCATTTGCATTCTCTGCTATATATAAAAAAATCATATCCAAAGTAACTGAGAAACTCTAAGCATGCAAAACTAATATTCAAATGTAATTCGGAGAAGAAATTGTTACGTGCGTATAGTGCATTTATATTGGCTTCGTAATTATAGGCTGGCGTCATTCGTCATGTTTATTCAAAACGCATGCAGTATTTTTGCATAACAGTTGAAGCCATAATTACGGGGTTCTGTTTAGACGTGGAGCGTGTTTATTCATATAGGCGGCTCTCTCGTCGGTTCGTGAGTCACTGTGGTACGCGTAATCCAGCTTCGCGACAGCTTATTTCTTTCATGCCAACTAAAGCCCTGGATCTAGTGTAACGCTGTGGGTGGGGCGAGCTACATGAGCTATATATGTAGTTACCTCACACAGAGTTGGATTATATATATATTTTCCTATTTTCTTCAGCCGAAACAACCATAAATGTCCGGATTGATTCACTTTTATGCTTTACTTTAGATTGTATTTGGAATTGAAATCTGAGACTTTTACATTTCGAAAGATCTTTTTAAGATTGCTCTATTCTATTATAGGTTCTATAGATGCACTAAAACAACTCAATTATAGATATTAAATGATATCGGGATTTATTATTTCAATAAAATATCTAAAAGTAAGTTTATATTTTAGTTTCTCACAAAAAAAATTTAGTTAAGACAAATAAATGGTAATCAAATAATGTATCCACAATGCATTGCATTAATATTATATTTTAATAATAAAAATCTGGGAATAGAAAAATGAATCATTTTAAATAATATTACACCCACACCCTGGGTATCTCGCCAATCCTCTTTGAACAAGAGTGGTGAATGGTGGTAGCAAAAATCATATAACTATGATCACAAGAACATAACCAGTATATAAGTACATTAATTTCAAAAAATAGCTATTCAAAATGAGGCGTTGTAAAATGTAATTACTTCGCTGTTTGCTGATAAGCAGACTTGACGCAAATAGACCGCAAAGTTTCCAACTTCACAATACCTAGTGCTTGCCAGTAGAAGTCGAGCGTATTAGGGTCCGCTGTATTTAACGCCACGCAATAAATTAGAATTACGCGGACCTAGCGCCGCCGTACACAAATAGTACGCCCAAGTAACATACAGTTTACAATCCTTTCCACAATATTTACCTTTCCCGTCGAGAGACTGAACGCACACTTTCTGTACTCGGATTATTTTAGTTCGAACCCAACAGTAATACATGGTTTCCTTCGCCTTCGCTCAAAATAATAATCTCGTTTTCTTTGTTTTAATTAAACTAAGCTTTCCAAATCAGTTCGATCTTTGATATTCTTTTTTCGTTATTCGTGTTGAGATTATCTATTTTTTTTATATTGATTCGTACCTCTGCGCTCTGTTTAATTTTCGATTCGGTCTCCATTTTTCTTTTCACTTTTTTTATTATATAAGCAATACTTTTAAAAATTGGAAGCTAAAAGCTAAGATGCGAAAAAAACTATATTACAAGCAACCGATAAAAGCTCTTAGAGAAATATGATTTTATATGAATAAGTCTAAGAACTCTAT
This sequence comes from Baronia brevicornis, assembly GCA_031353405.1. NCBI lineage: Eukaryota > Metazoa > Arthropoda > Insecta > Lepidoptera > Papilionidae > Baronia > Baronia brevicornis. The sequence goes on from JASFAT010000864.1 coordinate 285,681, forward strand.
CTGAAATTTTATATTTGTATGATAGATACCACCGGTTGTTTTTTGTTGAATTAGAAATAGGCAATTAGTTTTTTTTATAAATTGATTTTTAAATATGCTAATATCCGTACATTTTGCATGTCACCTTAATAACATGTCAATAATAAATGGTGGGTGTCATGATTATTATATTGCAGTTTCAAGGTTTATCTTGAAACTGCAATAGTTAGAATTTATACATGACTTTTGTCAATTACGAGTATGTCCATTGTTTTTTGTTAATAAAAGTTAGTTTTGTTATCAGTCCGGTGTAATAATTTTTATTGCAATTTTTTTATGAAAGCGATTGGCAAACGAGCAAGCTGATCACTTGATAGATAAGTAACCACGGCCGCCCATGAACATTTGCAGAATTATGTATATATATATATATATATATATATATATATATATATATATATATATATATATGTATATATACGCCATGTCTCGATAGCTGATTACTGCAGATGGATTGCCTACCTTTTAATAAAGGGAAAGAACGAAAGAGGGGGAAAGGTCTCCGGATCTATGCACTCACCATACGAAACATAATATCATAGTAAAATGCCACTTCACGCCGATGTTGTGTGAAGAATCAGTACTTGCCCGCTCTATGCCAATTATTTATGCTTATTATGTCATTATTGTAGACTAAATATATGGTCTGTCGTCTGGTGCAATAATTCATTTTTTTATGTTTGTCGTTATAAGTTTATAGTACGAATATTGTATACCACAATTGTCGTACTTACTAAGTAAATGTGTTATATATATTTTTTTATGGAATAGGAAGGCAAACTAGTAGGAGCATATATTTTCAATATTGTTTTTATCGCGATTCAAATTGGTTCGTCTTTTTTGTACAAGTTATTAAATGTCAGGATGAAATGACTCATAATTTTATTACTTTTAGTAGACCTTATTACTATTTTTTTCAACTTAATTAAAATTGGTAATAACAAGTGCCACGTCACAAAAAGTTGTTTTGAATATTATTTTATTTCTTTTTTATTGAAATAAGATAATTATTACTTAGATTTTAAGTTTTTTAAACATGGTATAAATTTGTATTCTGTATATATGTTATAAATTTTCTTTATTTTTTAAACTTGATATAATTAGCGCGCCCATGATCCAAGATGTTAAGACAGTGATTCTCAACGTTTTAATTTGTACAACCTCCTATGGTACATCTAGCCTGCCAATCATTTACATACTAGACAAATGACTAAAGACGTTAGAAAACCTGTAGAGGTATGGATATATTCTCCCTGTATCTGGCTGTTGGACTCAAAAAGTGGCCATTGAAAAGATCTCCGAAGTGTAAAGCAAAATAATGTAATGTAAAACGTAGCAAAATTAGAAAATTTGTTTATCCGGAGCATATTATGATTTAAACATATTTATTATATCAAAAGGCGTTAGATAAATACACACAAGGACTTTATTATTAATCTAGCTGTCATTAAAGGCTATTTAAGAGTTACGATGTGTCTGTCGTGTTGGTGAGTCCGCATCGAACCGGCTCCGATCAGTCTGCGACCGCGACCTTGATGCCAGCTGCGCACGATCGCACTAAAGTATTATAGACCACTTATCCTTACTTATGTTCCGTTAGTAACTATAACTTACCGAGGATATATATTATATAGAGTTAATCTTGCTTTGATGTCTGTAATCGTACTTCTTTATGTGTCAAATAGCTGCTCAATCATTTTCAAACTTCACAAATTTATCTACGTTTAAGCTAGGCTTTGACATTTTTGTTTTAAAACCATATCCGTACAAGGATATAACATTCAAGATCATATCATAAGTTGAATCTACATATCATAAGTTGGTGATTTTATTAAATTTTAGTTAAGCGAACGTAGCGAATACATATTAAAAAATAATCATATATATTTAAAAATTGTATCGATAGTTGCTTATTTAAACTGTTGATGTGAACCAATTTCTTTTTTTATAATAAATCTCTCTGCGCTACTTGTCAGAACTGCGGGAATCGCTGAAGCATGCTACCGCAGCCCCGACAGCGCTTTCTCTATTTAGGGACCAGTCTCATGGTGGGAGTGGAGATGAGGCTCCCCAACTCTTCCCTTCTTGGGGGCTAGACATGGTGCGCCACCTTGAGGTTCAGATGTCGGGCGGCGAGGCTTTCTCTTTTCCGCCGCCCGAACCTCGGTTAGGGGGGGTTTTAGGAGAGCTTGATAGAGAGAAATGTGAGCCATTTCCTAGTAAAACCCATTACTAGCTTAGTTGGTTAATGTTTAACAAGATTTCTAGAAATTTTAATAATATTGCTAGTCTTCTTTAAAAAAAACACAATCCAAACTTTACGCTGCGCCATGCCCTATGTTATATCTAGGCTATTTTAATTTATCCTAAACATTATAAAAATATTGCATTATAGCTGTGGATAGATTGTTGAGTCAAACAATTACATTTGCTGGTTTTTATTTGTAACTGACAGTCCACTCAGACTCCGTCGCGTCTGGTCCATGATAGACGGCTACGTTCCGCCTTGAACTCGCGGACATCGCACTCGTGCGACACTGCCAAAATTCATATATATTACACGTGTAAGGTCGATCGCAGACGGGCTTAGTAGCTTGGCATCGATACTTTATACGCCGAAAAGTAATCTAAAAAAGCAAAACTCACACAATGGATTTAATTCTGGTTTCTACTTATGGTCCTATGTCCCCGAGATGAGGCAGAGGGCGTCCGCAGTGCTAGTTATATCCATAAAGCTAATTCTGGCTAGGTAATGTTAAATTTCCCCTAGTATATGACAACGTTTGAAATCCTGGTTTAAAAGCTTGCACGCATAAGAAATAGTAGGTACTAATATCCCTTACTCAATTCAAGAATTTCTACTTGCACCCCCATTAAATCAAGAAACGCAACAGTAGAATCAATGAATTACAACTGCTGAGTGATAAAACCTAAATATTCTATACAGGATTCATACTGAAAAAAATTCCTCGCATTGTGCCTTTACCACTCTCGATATAAATTACTAGACTCATAGGATTACTAGAATTTAGAATTAGAAATTAGAATTAGAATTGAGGCAACTTTGTCCCAGTAAGTACACTTAACAAGTGTGTTACCAACTTGCGCCGTCTGTATTGAACCTTACCGGCACTCTTTTTGCCATCAAAATTTGCTTAAGTCTTTTAATAGTTATCGTTTCACGGCCACGAATAAATGCTGCACAATAAAAAATATCGTGATATTTTTATCTTTGTAATTTGCATCATTGAGTTTAGATATTTTATTTGATTTCACACTCCTATAATTATTGACTTTAATTTTTTGCTAATACTTTATAATAAATAAATTTTGATTGCACAAAATTATCAAATAATAAATAATATTTATAATCATCATTAACTTGCGGTAGATATATTTTAAATTATAACCCTAATATTATTTTTAACACGTATAAATGATTTGAATACTCAGTTTAACATAATATGCAAATGTAATACGTACAAGACATTTACTTGTTCCGTTATAATATTCAAATGTACAAGCGGATAGAGAAATGATTTGGGTTGCAATATCTTACTTGCATATTCGATGCAATATATTTGAAATCTTTTCAAAGGCAAGTGGACCGTAGATACTTTGTGTTAATATTAAATTTTATAGTAAGAACCATTTTTTGATTTTTCTTTTATATATAAAATTATATGATTTCTCTTTCGTTGTACACGTATTCCCTAACCAGTTTCATCAATTTATTAACATGTACCAAATGTGATCAAATTAATTATCAGTTTCTTTTTTGTAAATATTTTATATAAATTCTGCAATAATTCGAATAAGGTTTTATATCCCACTGCCGAGCATGGTGTGACCTCATCATTTCTGGAAGAACGGACATTAACCCATCACGCTAATCGAAAGTGAAATGAAGAAGCTGCAAAAGTTCATAAGATTTGTAAATATAATATTTAATAACTTTTTTTTGTGTTTAATATATAACTTGTAAATATATGATAAACAGCATATTTTATATATCATATGTTATATATATATATATAGTATGACTGAGTAGATATATATTATACTATATGCATAGTGATTGTGTGTTGCTTTGGATGAGGAATCTGAAAAAATATAGAAAATTAGGTAAATTTTTTACCTCTCAAAAAAAATGCCACGTATCGATTTAAAAAGTATCTTTTTTTTTTTCAAATTGTTATCGATTATAAGTCCCACAAAATTTCATTAAAATTGGGCGATTACGATACATGTATTAAAAAGAATAAGTTTACATATTAAGATATAAAATATAACTGTATTTGCGTGTTACTAATGTATTTATCTAATTTGGAACTGAATATAAAATTGTATTGCAACTATGTAAGGCCGTTCCACGCATGGAACCATAGGTGTCCTATTGAGATTTAGCTTTTCTCAAGTCAGTACTGGTGGTCAGTATAATTATTAGTGTTTAGCAGCCCACTGCTGGACAATGGCGCCCCAAAGTGTGACACTGTATATGATGATCAGTTTATGTGATAATTATGCGAAATTTTTTTAATCGACATGTGTTCAAAAGGATACCAGCAGGAATGCGAATACATAAAAGGCAGTTCTAGCAATTAAAGTGTAATGATTCCATTTAAGGAACACACTCGTTCTACATTCTTGTGTTGTTTTCGAATTTAAGAAGCAGAAACTATTGCTGTTGTGTTTATTTCTATTGTTAGGACTAGCATCCACTTTTTCGCCATTTAACTTAGATGAGTAGCACCTGGTCATTATTATTTGTATATTTATAATCGTGTGCTCTAATACTATTTTTTGATCAGGTATTCTAGTATTGTAATAAACTTTTATTTATAGGTTTATATTTATTTATAGTTCTATATTTATTTATATAAAATAATAATAATATAATAGCTCATAATGTATTTGTTATGTATAGTATAACGTGCCAGCTGTACTGATACGACGACACTAGGGGGTTTTATCTTCGGTTTAGTGAAACACTATCAGGTAAATGTAATTTATTAATGAATCATTTTATATTTTATATTCAATATTAATTTCTTATACCAGGAAAGGTGACATGTCCCTCGAAAGACGTCAGTCGATCGAATCTAGTTTTTATGTAATATAAAACAATTTATTTCTTTCTATTTTAAATTTTGAAATTACGAATGTAAAAATGAAAAGGTTTTATTATATTTAATTAAAACGTTTTAATACATTAGTGATACATTTATCAATGTATCACTACAGTACATTGACCTACCTCTTATTGAATAAGATTTTACTTTAAAGTGATTTCACGAAATCGTAACGACTGTAGCTAATTGCAGCTCATGGTCGAAAGGTGGATAGTTTTGGAAAATATCCAAGTCGTATATTTGAATACATTTAATTACACGAGAATACAAGCTTTTAGGTTGTTTGTCTTCTATTTTATCTAGATACGTAAAAGTTAATATCAATATCGATTTTCGTAGACATAAATATATAATAACCACTTTAAAATGAAGGTAAGTCAAATCACAACTATAGTGGGTAATTGAGTTAGTGGCGAAGTTACTGCCTTTGAAGTCAATGGACGCGGCTTCAATTCCCGCATAGGGATAAATATATGTATAACCTACAGTTATTTATTACGACTCTGGGTGTTCCGCCAGCCCATTTTGGATAATCGTGGTAATCTTTTAGAAATAAGGGGACACCATGGCTAGTAAGATATTATATATGGACTGTAAAAAAATACAGGTTGGTGAAGGGTAAACCGATGGCCAAAGCTTATTAGTCTACTTAGTAAGAGATAATCGGAAAATGGACTGCTAAACCCAGTAACATATCCATCCTCGTGTAGCTGAGACTAAAGACGCTGTCCACCACGTGTCGCCAGCGTATCCTGACATACTTCGGTCACGTAGTCAGAAAGGGCGGTGAGAATTTGAAGAAAATATATATTGCGGTTGGTAATACTGAATCCGATGGACAGACCAAATCAAGGAATCATCTGCTTCCAAGTTTTATAATAAAGTTAACCAGGCGATGGACAGATACCGTTGGAGACACATAATTCACTCAAAGTACGAACTCACTACTGATAACCATATATATCCTCAGACATGAGGGACCGACTGTAGAGAGAGAGAAAGAGTAAGAGATAATTAACGTTAACCATGCTTTCCAACACCAGCACTATAAGCGCTCCATACGTTTAGTTAAAAATAATGCTAGCAATTATTAACAAAATTGCTAGTCTTCTTTTTAATAAATAAATAAGCCTAGTTTCTTTTAAATTATGACAGTTTGTGTCGTGCAAATTACTTTTCTTCTTTGTGCTTGCAATTTCCAAGGATCGTTTAAAATAATAGCCCATTAGCGCTTTTTATGACTTTACGAAATAAATTTCTATACGTGCAGTAACTAGAGGTTTTTTCGTCTAGCAGCTGCTAAGCCTTATTTTTATATAGGATTAAAAAAACAACTGGCTGAAAACCGTGGCTTAGTTACTTACATACCGTCAACATTAGTTACCGTTATTTGTAAACCATAAGCAGTTGTTTATATCAAGGGTTATGATAGAATAATTATTAAGTTCCATTGTTATCTTAATCATTTAAATCCTTGGGGAAATACAAAATATGTGTACCATAAATAATATTAATTTTTTGATTCGAATGTCTTGTCTCGAAGGCATTGCATTCGAATTCTCCATCAATCATATCAAATATTGTTCCATCATTGTTGTTTCCAGACAAAAAAGTAACTCGTGTGTTTCGCACACACTTAGCTAAATTATCCTGCGGAATTGAATCTTTTGGGTTTTATTTCAGAAGAGTTTTTCGTAGCCGGATTGGCCAAAAAAACGTCATTGTATATACTTTCAAAATTTTCTATTTTAATTGTATGTAATTATAAATCGCTATCGAAGTAAATTGTACTATTTGATTTGTAAAGCCGATTTAAAGATGAAAATGTTATAAAAGAAATGTATCACAAAATATTCCTACAAAGACACCACTTATTTAAAAGTGTAATTCATATCAACTGACTCGAGATAGGAGGATAACTACAGAAAGACTGAGTGCTTTCTAAAAAGAAACGGAGAAAAAAATACCTAAATACCTTTACATATTTCTTCATTCGAAAAGTTACTATCTAGCAAATCTAGAATAACTTTTTGCATTAAACTTTTCGCTTATAAATCGAGAATTATAATATATCTTAAGAATTTTGCAAGCAAACTATTTAGTTTGTGGAAATTCATTATTAATGTTTTCGTTGAGTATACTTTACCTCAAATGTTTAAAACTTGTGTTGTGTGTTTTACGTCTTTGGTATAAATGACAGTGGTTGAGTGGATAACGATTTTAAAAATAAAGAAATATTATATAAGCGTCCAAAGAAAAATTGCGTACATAATTATTATAGGCAAAAAAATATTAAATTATTTGTTTTATATAAAGATTCTAAAAGGGTGTTTACGAGGGCTCATATTATATATATAAAGTATAACCTATATTATTATAATGTCACATCAAGTATTTATTATATGTTGCAAGTAGTCAACAATTATCAGAGACTATGGTTTACACTAAAAGGAAAGACTCGACCTTTTTGTAATAATCCGGAGAGTACAAGCGTGTGGTCAGGCCTGAAAGCCTTTTTCCATTTACAAACCTAAATCTAAAGGCGGCTCGCGGCTTTACAGAATAGTACACACGAAATTGGATTGCAAAAACGTAACGGCGGGAAAAACATGTTATAATTACATATTAAAAAGCTATATTAAAGACATAGTCTAAATGACAAAATGTTTGGTTTTAAGTAGAATGTTGATTCATTATCAGTCTGTGGAAGTCACGCTACAGACGAATATTTTGTTAAGAATGACATAATATTTGTCTGTAGCATGAATTCCCCGGGGCTCGCTCGGGGAAGTACCACACTCCCGCAGAAAACCGGCGTCTGAGTGGTAGCTTACCTACCGCGCTTCGTACGGCAAGCGGCCGAGTTTCGGAGGCTCAACACCCTCCCCCTCCCATTCCCACTCCCATAATGACACTTTCCTTAAAGTTCGGCAACGCTTCCGCGCTGCCTATGGCGCTGCGAAATTCTATGGGCGGCTTTGATTGCTTTCAATCAGGTAACACACCTGCTCGTTTGCCTTCCTATCTCATAATAAAGTCACCTGCTAGATATAGGCCTCCTTCAAGGTGCGCTCAAGCCAATGTTTGATTACAAGCATCCTGTCTGACCAATCCGTTGCCACTTCAGTTTGCAGACTCAAAGTGCTATGTCGGTGAATGTGGATTTTTTTCTTTCCGAATCATATCCAATAGAAAAACTAACCTTGATAGCTTTCTGAGCGATCTTGATTGACAGATGGAATGTCAATGTGCACATTTTCACATTTCATATATATATCAGAATTTATCTACATATATACAATTTAAAATTTATTTTATTATAATAGTTTATTGAGCATATTGCATAGTTTATACACATATATATATATATATATATATATATATATATATATATATATATATATATATATATATATATATATATATATATATATATATATATATATATAGGTGTACAAATAAGTTTCCGCGGTTTGTCAAAAGATGGCCCCACCAGAAGGTTATGGAGAAATTGTCAGATGTAAAACGTAATATCCCAAGTTTAGTCATCTGGCAACACCATAACCTTAAAGTACTAGTGATTCCGTATCAGCATCACGTAATTTTTTTCGTGCAAAAATGTCAAGTTTTATTCCGAATAAGCATCATTTGCGGGAACTTTTGATTTACTTCTTTAATGTGAAAAAATCTGCAGCTGAGGCGCATCGATTGCTTCTAGAAGCATATGGTGAAGCTGCTTTAAGTGAGAGAAGTTGTCAGGAATGGTTTCAAAAGTTTAAGAACGGTGAGTTTGACGTTAAAGACAAAGAACGCAGTGGAAGGCCGAAAGTGTACGAAGACATGGAATTAGAAGTACTATTGGAGGAAGATTCGTCCCAAACGCAAAAAGAACTTGCACTTACTCTACAAGTGACTCAACAAGCAATTTCACATCGTTTAAAATCGTTAGGAATGATTCAAAAACAAGGAAATTGGGTTCCATATGAACTAAAGCCGAGAGACGTTGAACGCCGATTATGCATGAGTGAAATGCTGCTTGCCAGGAATAAAAAAAGAGTTTTTGCATCGTATAGTCACTGGTGACGAAAAATGGATTCACTACGATAATCCAAAGAAGAGAAAGTCATGGGTTAAGCCCGGCGAACCATCAACATCGACAGCTAAGCCGAATATTCATGGAAAAAAACTCATGCTGTGTATTTGGTGGGATCAGCTTGGTGTCGTGTATTATGAATTGCTGAAACCAAGCGAAACCATTACTGGAGCTCTCTACCGAACACAATTGATGAGATTGAGTCGGGCACTTAAGGAAAAACGCGCCCATTACTACTCCAGACACGACAAAATTATTCTTTTACACGATAATGCTCGTCCACATGTTGCGGCGCCGGTAAAAACATACTTGGAAACACTCAACTGGGAAGTTTTACCCCACCCGCCGTATTCACCAGACTTAGCCCCTTCTGATTATCACCTGTTCCGGTCGATGGCACATGGTCTGTCTGAGCAGCGCTTCGCATCATATGAAGACACCAAAAATTGGGTAGATTTGTGGATAGCGTCAAAAGATGAAGAGTTTTTCGACGGGGTATCCGAATGTTGCCAGAAAGATGGGGAAAAGTAGTGGCAAATGATGGAAAATACTTTGAATAAAACGTAATGTACTTTTCCTTTACAATAAATTCCTAATTTTTTATAAAAAACTGCGGAAACTTATTTGTACACCTAATATATATATATATATATATATATATATATATATACATACTGTTTGTCTACTAAGATTTATTTTCTTTATAACATTTATTGTGCTACTGTTTTTTATTCTGAATAAAAAGAAAAAATATTTGTAATAAAATTACATATATATTATAAAAAATTATATAATAAAAATATTAGTTATTCCATTCTTAATATGAAAAAAAACTTCTTTTTTTATATTTCACAAATCATATTTTTCTCGTTCACAGGTCCAGTATGTGGCGGCACATGTTGCGGTCGAGGTCGGGAGAACCACCTACGGAGTAATATCCGAAGGATGGTGGAGGAACGTGCTTTGGCTACAACCAGACCTCTCGTTGAACTCCTACTGGCCACTAGACGAACACTTCAAGGTTGGTACATTTACAACTATTATTTAGAATAAGCGTTAAGTTATTACCATTTTAAATAAGACCGTTGAAAAAAAAAATAATAGAACAGGCGGCTGCTCTACTTGGATGGCAATACAACCCAATAAGTTTCAAGTAGTCTTTAAATTACTCGTTCATAATGATTCGTAAATGACACGTGTTTCACCCCAACACAAGGCATCTTCAGGTATAGTAGACTCTACGAAAGAAACCGTCACTTTTTGTCACTCCTCGTCTACTTTACCTGAAGATGCCTCGTGTTGGGGCGAAACAAGTGTCGTTTACAAGGTCGAAAAGTGGTAGTGTATGTTTGGTGTTGTATATAGTGGTTGGTGGGTGGAGAATTGATGGCCGATTTTCGGTAAGTTTTTGGTTTAAGTTCCAAATAAATCCATTTCGTCGTATTGTTTTACTCGTCGCGGGTCTTAGCTAAGTAAAACTTTTGACTGTCCACATAGTGATGGATTTCCACAAGGTAACGCCTGACTCCATTAATAATCGTAAGGATGATAGAAAAAAATGAGACGCCCTCGGGCTCGAGGTGTAGCGACGATCTGCACGGGGCAGCTGGCAGAAGATGGATCCACCAACCAAAGATCGAGTGACGTGCTATGAGAGAGACCTATCTGAGAGTCTGGTGAAGCCTACCAGTAACAGTAGCAAATATCAGTAGAAGTGACTACGTCTACGTGAGAATAAAAATTAATTGTGTTTGTCAACCCGCCACCAACTTTAAATATTAAAGGAGCCGAATGTCTATCAATGGGCTATTATGACTGTATTGATGATAATAGATATTCGTTCGATATGTTTAAAAAAGATTAACACACGCAAATATAGAGGTTTAAAAACACATATATCGCTATACTAGCATAATATATTATTGTCTTTGACCTTGTTTTACCCTATGACCTTAATTACCCCATAATTAATGGACGGACGGTTAATCGTTATTAAAGGACATGACATTCACTTACCTTTTTATCCTCATGACATTATTATCCTTTTAAAGTTCAAGATATTTTTAATATTAGAAGTTACGAATAGCGAAAAATTATATTTTTCACTTGAGATTTACGTAAAGAATGGTGAAAAGTTCACAACACTTGTTAATTTATTTTCAATCGATCAATTTACATTTTCACCGAACTAATTTCTAAGCTAAGAAGTAATTTTTGTTTTAATGTAAAATATATTTTTATAAAATTTTGTAATTTTACTAACACTAGATTATAAGAAAAATTGTTACTAACGATATATGGGCTAGTCCTGAAATAAAGTTTTATTATTATTATTATTATAAGCCAAACGTAAAGTAAGTATGGAATCCAGTCCTAATAAATACTAGTTCAGTTTTTTATTTATTATACAAATATTATTATTACATATGTATAATTTAAATAAATAATATAAGAAATGTCAGTTATTCAACTTTACAATAACTAGACTTATTACATTCGTAAGTTTGTTGTAGTAATTGTATAAAAAATTTTATTTACCACTTCCTGAAAGCAGAAAAATAGCAGACGGTTTTATTTTAAATCTAGGGGAAATCCTTTCAGCCTGGGGGTAGCCGGAAGGATATGTCGGACTCCCTGTTTCGATTAAGGCCCCTTGAGTGCTCCTTCGCGTCACTTATATCGGAGTTACAGTAACGGCATATCCTTAACCTCAATGGCGCTGTCTGTCTTCAATTGGGAGGCCTCTGGTTTACCTCGCACTTTTATACTTTTTTATATTTGATACGTAGGCCAACGAGCAAGCGTGACTTCTAATGGAAAGCAATTAACGCAGCCCATAACTGCAACACCATAGGCTTTACAAATGCGTTGCCGACCATTTAATGATCTTTTAAATTTTACGTCTAACTGTATTCCTGTTGAATTTTCACTGTATTAACTTAAGTACTTAAATTAGTAAAAACTTTCAATAGGCCTTCATTAAAATGTTTTTTACTATTATTTACATTTCAAGATAAATGATATTATTTTAATTGAAACTTATATAATAGTTATTGCTAATTGCCATAAAAAAGAAGTCGGAAAAGGAATGTAGTTTACTGTATTTTTTTAATTTAAAACTATAACATTGGTTTGTTGAATTATATACAAGTATTTTGGTATATATTTATTTAAACAAACAATCATAAAGAAACTAATGAATCTAAAGAATAAACCAACCAGACAGCTGTATTGGACCCAACTGCGATAAAGCTATAACGATGTTTATTTTTCGGAAAAGAAAAACGCAACAAATAGAGGCCAAATGTGACGGATCAAAGTGTAGGTGCTCCCTAAGCGTCCTACCGCAACAGCGGCCGTTCCAAACGCTAAAACAATAAATATTTCGGACGGCTGCCGCGGGCGAGATTCATCAGCGAACAATACTTGTTCGACAAACACTCCCGACGCGCCGACAAATTGGGCACTTTGTGTACATAGCGACATCGGCCTCACCAGTAGGGTTGTGTATTGGAGAGCCTTTGTTAATTACTTTAATATTTTTATTCGATAAAACGAGACAATCTCTTTGTCTTTTGTAGTTATTATTTATTTATTATTGCGTTATTAAAACCCTAAGTTTCTTAAAAACAAATATAATATTCTTTCAAAGAAGTTATTTTTAGAATTCTTCTTAATCATTCCAATTAATAGTAAACCTTGTGTTAGGAAAACATGGTTCAATGGTACTATTGACCTCACGATCTTAGATTATAAGCGCATTCCAAACCATTTGAACTATTGCTATAAAGATAATTAATTGATAATTTGCAATGAATTCTATTACCATTTAGTACTTGATTCGAAGATGTTAATGCTGGTAGCTTGTTTGATTGTTTGTTGGTAGCTCGGGGGACGGGCAAAAAGATGATTTGGGGGACCTGCGCTAGTTGCAGGCTCCAGGTGGCTCATTGCCGTTGGAACGCACACGTGTGTGTGTTTTGATTTTAATCGTGTCATGATACTACGTCAAATGCATAGGGAGGTTTTGACCTAGTACTATAGTCCCTGGTAGTCCCCTAGGCCCTAAGGTCTATGGGGTGAGAACCGACCGGGTACGTCAGTGAATCTCGTGTACGCGGTCGGCGTAGTAAAGGTTTAACATTTAGTGGTAGACTTACGACGATAAACTTGGTATCGAACCGTTTTTCCTATATTAACAACCCTACTGCTTTGCGTAAACACAATGAGCTGGTAATGATGGCTGGCACGATAGGATAAATTATTTTACGACACACCCCTACCTTTGTACACAGGTTGTTTCTTTAATCGACGGGGAACTAATTTATTCATTACGTACGACCTGCTCTGGTTTCGCACGGCATCGTTGTATCCCGGCTAATTAACTTTGAACATCACATTTTCCGAGGAAAACGATGCAACCATACAGTGGAAATTGGGTTAAAATAAATTTAATATTACTCGCTATTATTTTATATGGACACATAAAGTGCTTTACACATTAGATTTGTATATATATATATATATATATATATATATATATATATATATATATATATATATATATATATATATATATATATATACACCCTCCCGTCTCGTCCACACTCATCCATCCTTTCACCCATTCTTCCTCTCACATTCATCGCAGCGAAACGGCTCTCCATTAGTCGCTTCTGGCCCTCGTGGGAATCAGGACGTGACGGGTGATGAAACACGTCGACGTCATTTTTCAACAAATTAGGTATATTAAAATTCGTCTTAGTGAATCCCACGAGCTGTAAGGGAGCAGAGCCCCGCATGCTGAGGTAAGGCATGCTTGCGGCTAAGCTCGCCCTTAGCCACACATCCACTGGCATGGCAGACCGTGGATTGGCGGAGAGGAACAGAACAGGCTAGAGAAGAAAGCAAAAGGGTAGGAAAGGAAATGCAGATTGGGGGGATTACCAGACTCAGAATAAATATTTATAAAATCCATACATATATTTATTCCGATGCGGGGATCGAACTCGCGACCATTCACTCCGCGGGCCCCGCCACAGAGCTAATTGGTCATTTAATTAAAAATATAATGATGTAAGGTAAAGTATTGGGTTGACTTTTTGTGACCCCTTATGTACTACTAGTTGTAAAATTCCTCGGAGCACTTGCGTGGTAAAAGCAATAAAAAACACTAGTACATGCCAAAGAATCTAGCTTTTTTATACGTATTATGTGCGAGCACTTCATTTGCAACTTATACATTTTGATGTGGCTGTCCTTCACTGATGGCTTGCTTGCTAACTAGTCGGGTCGCAAAAGCTGAATTTCTTATCGTGAACCAAATGTATGGTTTATAAGAATGAAACAACATCAATAAAATTCTATAGATATTGATTAAATACAAAACAATATGAGCTTTATAGTACTTAATGCAAATCATGTTCTTACGTTGTCTGTGTCTTCCATAAAACTTTACGACTACATTATCAACTTGAAAATGACATAACATTATCGTCACAATATCAAAGATACATTGTTCGTGTTGTAAAGACAGTGCTTAACGCATAGAATATGCATTTTCATGTTCGCTCGTCGTCGTAAACGTCATTCGAGCGAAACGTCGAAGCGTTGAAGAAAACGTGGGAAAACAAGATATCTCCAGCGAGAATTGCAAACACTAAAATGTCAAATAAAACAACTGTTTCTAGGAATGTAGAAATTTGCGACGGATTGGAAAATGTAGGCATTTATTCTGTTTACGCAAACGTTGTCCATTTTAACACAAAGCTTTGATTTTCTCTTAGAAAGTCCGTTGAAAATCAGGCATAATAAATATTTGCCTAAATAGCACATAAACGTGTTTTAGAATTTAATAATAAATGCTGTTTCAGAGTATATTGCTAAGTGGATGAACTTTTTACGTTACTTATTGCACTGACCTTGAAACCACCTACAAATTAACTTCAAACTTCGTTATGAGACTCGGAGCTCCCGTACTCATAAGATTTACATGAATTTATACCATCATCTTCCAAAGTCTATAAGTAGTCTATAAGTAGTTCTATAAGTAGTTCTCTTTTTGACGTGCAACTCACCCAAACTAAAAGAACATACATATGTCCATAATTGCCATCTGAGGCAGACTAATTGGCAAAGAGAGCAATTAAACCGAGTCAGGTGCGAAATTCTTTACTTGCTACTGCCGTCACCTATGGCATAAGCTGTAATTCCTTGGCTTTTACCTTACTTGTGTAACTGAAAAACAAAGCAATTTTTTGTGTCCATTATAATTGTTATCCATAACAATTGTATTCCAGAATAAATTTGTGCAACTGACAGGAGGTGGCGCAGGACAGGGCATGGTGGAATAAGATTTTCATTTTGGGTCGCTTCGCCAACCAAATTAGTTAAAAAATGTATGGAAAAAAAATGTGGTAAAGAAGAGTGTGGTAAAGTGTGATATTTCACACAGTTTAAAAATAATAAAAAATAACAACCACATTTTCATATTGCATTTACTCAGCATGAAACTTCTGCTAGCCTCACTGCTGCAAAGAAAAATACATATTTAATATGTGTGTCTTACATAGATTTACTTTAAAAAAAATAAAGTTTGTGCGACATTTCGAAGAGCCGTTTCGCTGTGATGAATGGTAGCGGATGGAGCTCTGTGGTGTCTGCCAACCCCTGCGGGGGATATATATATATATATATATATATATATATATATATATATATTGTGCAACATCGAGCACTGAACCAGTCATATTCCAAGTGTATTTGTATTACAATAGAACATAAGTCTGTTTTGTTGTATTCTGTATCTTATACATATGTATATATGTACATATAAAAGCAAATTGCACGCCTTAAAATGATTTCGTAGACATTTTAGTCACAAAAATGTAGCTGCGCTACGAATTGTGTTTCAGTCTGCAGTCGTTGCAGATTAAATGAGTTTAGCCTTGAAGAATACACGAGGGGAAAGGAACTTCACATTCAAATACATGCAAAGGCCACATCAGTATTGCAATAAGGGAACTGAAGTATTGTTTGCTCACACAAGTAGATGTTCAAATATAACATTAGTGAGTGCAATGACCTCTTTACGAGCAAAGCCGATAGAACAAAGCTACCACTTTTCACCCTTTGAATAATCCAAGTGTGCTAGACTTAGTGAGACTAGCTTTCCCTAACTTCGGGGTCACCCTCGTGGACCCTCATTAGGGCACTATAATAATTTTACCTTTGTGTGTTAAGAAGGCTCAGACACGACACGAATAATAATGTTAACGCCGTAATTTAATATTAATAAACTTCGCTGGATAGGTTTCTTCAATCGTTTTGAACAGTTGTTTGTGATTTTAAAACAAAAAAGTAATTTGTAATGACTTGAAAGTTTCAAAGTTCCTGAAAAATGTGAAGCGCTTTTCGTCAGACAGAAGCTTTTGAAAGTGACTTTTACACTGAAAAATATTCATATTATTAAATTATATTAAGTTTTTTTAAAAGGATAATATTTTAATCGACTTGTCTATTTAGTAGTTAAACTTCAAAAGCGTCATCTGCTCAATAATTTTTTTTATCTAAAATAACCAACATTGATCATGAAAATTTCGTTAGTAATTCATCAAATGAGCGATTCTGTGTTTCTCATATGCCGACAACTCCTCTAAAGTTCTACAGGGATCTCTGCGTAGCAATAATTACTATTCATGTATAGTATATACATTAAAATAAATATTAAATAATGAACCTGAACTTACTCGATTTTAATTTAAGGAACAATGTAGGAGACAAGAATATGCCACGAAACGTCGCAACTCAAACTCAAACAAACTTAGCAATTAACTTTCTTGTCGAGCGGTACTCGTTTCAGTGTGTCTGTGACAAGCCGTCCACTACAGACTTAGATAGTATAGCTCTATATAGTTAAATTTACCCGCCTCAGGATACAAGGGCGTCTGGAGGTCCCGAACTGTGAGACGAATGACACTTGTTATTTATCGAACCAACCCGCCGCTGAAGCATCAAATGAAGGGGATTTATTTTTGAAATATTGCGAAGAAAGTGTTAACAAACACACGGCTATGATCATTTATCGTGTTATCTGCTTAATAAGTAAACAAGAGCTTGATTAAGTGAACAGCTTAGATACTTTTATTTTTTTCAAAGTCCTTATACACACGTCCCGCTGTTAATCAACCACGATTGCCGAAGGCGGATCGGCGTGATACCCAGACTCGGAATAAATACCTGTATTGTATTTATCCCAATGCAGGATGAACCCGCATCAAATGAAAGTGGTAGCTTACCGTACTAATCGGATGGTATTTCTAAATATATCTGCTTATCCACAACGGAAAAGCGTGATGGGTCCGTTCCACTGAAAATGGGGAAGCACGTGCCCAGCAGTAACATATATGGGCTGTAATAAAAACTCTTAGCGGTACGTCATTTTATGCTTAAATTAAATTAAATGAACAGTTCAGCTTAGGTTTCGTAATATTTTATAAAGAACGATAATAGCAACACTTACTAAATCAACACCAAAATATATTTGTAAAATACAATTTTTTAGCAAAATAAAAAGGACATCGGAACCCGAGACTACACTTATTTGAACCACATTCCGCTACTGCTGATTTCAAAATTTTATAAAACAATATGAGATTCAAAAATAATTTTGCACTTAAATATTAGAAAATAATCTAAATTACTTTATTGTAAGACATAGTCTAATTTTTTAGCAGCATAAATATCAAATATTTACGAAGTTAATCTTAAAAATATGTTCTATGATCACTAGTCCTTAAAATTAAATTACGTCTCGTCTCTCGAATGTCGTGAGACGTTGATATCACCTATCTCAGTTCTACATTCCATCGAGATAACGCCTAGAAACGTAGGACAGCGAGTGGCTGGCTTACTCTTGCCACGTTCCGATCTGAACTTGATATCGAAAAAGGCCAAAATGAAATTCCATTTCACGATTTCAGTTTAATCTAATAATAGCTCATTCAAATCCTCGTTGATTGCTTGACACCCGTTTTATTAAGTAACATTTTAGATTTTATCGGCGTTAAATCAATTTGATTTGTAATTCGAATGCTTTCAGAATAGGGATGTTCCAAATTTCGGTATTTGTAACCATATCCAACGGTGGACTTCTATAGAATTTTGATTATGATAACCCATCTTCAAGACACGACTGCGAAACCTTCAAAAACTACTCGTCATTCTTCTCAAAGACCAGCGCTACTTCTACAATATTGTTTTGCAGATAGTTATATACAGCGTTGTATGCATCAGACAACACCCTAGTTTGTTTACCTTCTTGTATATCAATATTTGAATCTTTTTCCATATTCTGTATTTTAATAAATAGCCGCGTATTTCAATTTAATAAACCTTTTTTTTTTTTTTAATAATTGTAATTAATCTTCGTTTAATTAACATCTCGTTTTTCTGTTTTACGAAAAACCAAATTTCCTTTTACTCCTACAATGTTTTCTTTACGTCTTATATATGTTTTCTTGCTAGGCGCAGGGTTTCCCTTCGATTGGCGGGACACTCAGACTTCATACAAATATTTTTAGTATTTTCGTTATTCTTAAATCTTTAACTGTAATATATGCGGTACGGTTGAATATGGTATTTTGATGTTGTACATCCCTACTCGATTATATAATAGCTGTATTTTTTACATCAAATACTACGTGATCTCACTGCCTTTTCTCGCCTGCTAGCAGTTTTTTCATATTAGAATTTGGTAAGGGCAAATATATCGTTTTTTTGTTTATTTAAAAGCGACTTTTGGAGCAATTTAATAGGTAGCGTTTATTTATTCATTAAATGTAGGAATTTGCTTTAAACCGAAAATGATATTTTGACTAATAGTACCATCGATGTAAAATATTATTTATAAATAAAATCAAAGCACGTAAACAATAAATCGACGCGGTTTTAATGCCATCAAAAATATTTTTTTTTATTTTATATTTCTTATTAAAATATATGTGAAATTAGTATTAATTTGACAATCCAACTAAGAGTCAAAGGTTGGATTC
This sequence comes from Baronia brevicornis, assembly GCA_031353405.1. Classification (NCBI taxonomy): domain Eukaryota; kingdom Metazoa; phylum Arthropoda; class Insecta; order Lepidoptera; family Papilionidae; genus Baronia; species Baronia brevicornis. The sequence goes on from JASFAT010000864.1 coordinate 304,997, forward strand.
CTGCACCTGGATACATATTTTTATTATCTACACGTAATTATTATGATTGTGAGGTTTGGAAACACACATATTAATGTTTATATCTATATGTTTTTATAGCACTCACCAAAAGTATAAAGTGTACTTTATTTTAAGTGTTGTGTAGTTTAGATTTTGATTCTATATCCTTTAGTTTTATGTACATACATACATATATTATTGTGTATGTATTTATTGTGGTTATGATACTTTTTATAATATTAAGCCGTTAAAATAAAGCCGTGCAAGGAAACTTCTGTCAGCCATCATTTCCACCTCTGCGTAGGGCGGATGACTCGTTGGCCCACACTGCAAAGGAGAAAGCCGATCTTCTGGGCTCTCTTTTTGCATCAAACTCGACTCTTGATGACAGAGAAAGACCACCGCCAACCATCCTCCGGCGTGTGTGCTCTATGCCAGAAATCCGATTTACTCAAAACTCGGTGCGTAAAGCACTCTTTTCTCTTGACATCAATAAGTCGAGTGGGCCAGATGGCATCCCCCCAATTGTGCTTAAGATATGTGCTCCAGAGTTGGCTCCAGTTCTCACGCGCCTCTTCCGGCACTCCTACAACTCAGGTATGGTCCCGATCTCATGGAAGACAGCCTTAATACATCCAATCCCAAAAAAAGGTGACCGCTCTGATCCAGCTAACTACAGGCCAATTGCCATCACGTCTTTGTTCTCCAAAATAATGGAATCTGTTATTAACTGCCAGCTCTTACGGTATCTTGAGGAGCATCAGCTGATTAGTGACCGTCAATACGGATTTCGTCAGGGTCGCTCAGCTGGTGATCTTCTCACTTATTTGACACACCGATGGGCAGAAGCGGTGGAGTGCAAAGGGGAAGCCTTAGCAGCAAGCCTGGATATAGCGAAGGCCTTCGATCGGGTGTGGCACAAGGCTCTTCTAGCTAAACTTCCGTGCTATGGGTTGCCCGATAAATTATGCAAATGGATCACCAGCTTCCTGACGGATCGGAGCATAAAAGTCGTTTTAGACGGTTTTTGCTCGGACACGAAGCCCGTGAATGCTGGTGTTCCGCAAGGCTGTGTGCTTTCACCTACTTTGTTTCTTCTGCATATCAACGACATGTTACAAATTAGTAGCATACGCTGTTATGCAGATGACACCACAGGTGATGCCTTATACTCCGGCCGTGCTAACATTTCTCGGGCACATACCGATGAGTGTCGGAACAAACTTGTGTCTGAAATACAGACCTCATTAGACCAGGTCTCGAATTGGGGTCAGCGTAATCTAATCGAATTCAACCCCAATAAGACACAAGTTTGCGCGTTTTCTACCAAAAAAATTCCCTTTGTCGTAGCTCCTCGCTTTGGAGACACTCCCCTCAATCTTAAGCCATATATCGGAATTCTTGGAGTTGACATATCGCATGATGTCCAGTTCCGCGGCCATCTGGAAGAAAAGGCCAAGCTGGCCTCGAAAAAGCTGGGTGTGCTCAGTAGAGCGAGACAATATTTCACATCTGGCCATTGCCTCCAACTATACAAGGCACAAGTCAGGCCACACATGGAATACTGTTCTCACCTCTGGGCCGGGGCTCCCCAGTATCAACTTCTTCCTTTTGATCGCATTCAAAGTCGTGCGATCCGAATCGTCGATGACCAAGATCTCACCGATCGGCTTGATTCTCTAGCGCTGCGGAGAGATGTCTCATCTCTCAGCATTTTTTACCGCCTTTATCATGGGGAGTGCTCTGAGGAATTGTTTGGAATAATTCCCGCCGCGGAATTCCACAACCGCACAACTCGCCGTAAAGAAAAATTTCATCCCCACCACCTGGATGAGTGGCGATCTACTACGGTGCGTTTCGCTCGTAACTTCTTTCCACGCACCACCAGTTTGTGGAATCAGTTACCCTCGGCGGTCTTTCCGAACCGTTACGACATTGGAACCTTCAAAAAACAAGCCTATACATACCTAAAAGGCCGGCAACGCTTCCGCGACTCCTGCGGTGTCGTGGTTGCCCGTGGGCGGCGTTGATTGCTTTCCATCAGGCGACACGCTTGCTCGTTTGCCCTCCTATCCCATAAAAAAAAAAAAAAAGTCGTTAGTATTGGATATGTACTTCTAGGTATTTTGTTTGCGTGAAGTTTAGTGCGTCCTTTAATGTTAACGTAACCGACTTCTATGTAAGCATTCTTAGTTTGCTAAATCTAGTTACATCCATATTTTAAATTAAATCATTTTTGTCCTACACAGAGCACCTGATGGGTTTATCCCATCAGTCGCAGAACAAAACCGCCGTGTTGTTCCTGCAACTGTATCGTGGTCATGCGAGTAGAACGCGGGGACCTTTAGCGACGCTCTATGACGACATCCGAGTTCTTCTACGCTCAGACTCGGAGCGTGAGGTCAGCAACTTGGACATAAATCCCTCGCCGCCCAAGGACTTGGCCGCTAGCACGAAGAAGTTCTTCCGAGACGTATTCCCCGTAGCGTATCAGAACGTGCTCAAATTAGACGCAAAGCAATTTACTTCCGAATACGATGCTTGTTTGCAAGACGCTTATGACGCCGTAAAACCATTTGGTGACGTACCGCAGCAGGTAAACGTTTTATTTATTTATTTCTACTTCTTTATACAATTGTTGATCATTCGGTACATTAAATTCATAATTTTAAGTCAGATATAGCCTTCTCCTTAAGTTTATTTAAGAGATAATTAAAGACGAAATTTAACTTCTGCGCTAAAGTCCTAGGTAGGAAACTAAAATTTATCTTAAAAAAAATTGTAAACAAATTCCCTGTATACAAATAAACAATTGTGTTTCAAAGACATAGCATCCAAGTCCTTCTGTTGTGTCGATAAAAATCGTTCTTTGAAATCAGGGAAGATCTGGACGAGTTTCTTTTGTTCGTTTTTATTATACTTCTGGAATTTATCAGAAATATATTATCAGTATGTATTCGGTGTTCAAAAGTGGGTTTATGGTTTTAGCTGGGAGCATCATTATCACGATCATTAGAAGCTGCAAGAGTTCTTCTACGGGTGTTAGCAGTGGGAGCCGGTGCGTTGTCAGCGAGTGAACACATTCTAACAAACTCTAATGAAGAGTGTCAGAGCAAATTGCTGCGAGCTGGAGGCTGTGCACACTGCCGAGGATATGATTCAAGACCTTGCCAGAACTACTGCCTTAATATAGCTAGAGGGTAAGTCTTATCCTATTTTTTATTAGTCTTGAAGTATATACTGTGGCGTCACCGTATTACCACCGCGACCCAGGATCTTACGGGGCTTCTTCAAATAAAACTCTCTTTCATATATGTTAATTTATTCATACAAATAATACATACACACTACTCTTTTACATGATATATCAACCATGTTTGCACGGAAGGGCGAAATGTTCTTTATTTAATCAATAATATTTATTTTTCTATATCAATCAATTCAATAATGAGAAAAAACAATTATTGCACTTTTCTTTCAAAATTACGAATGTTAAGTATGATAATCAAAAAAGGCTTTATATTATATATCCAAAAACATTTTTTAATTTTAAATACATTTGTCGACTTTTCCCGCCAACTTACATCAGACTGGTGACAGGTTTTTATTTCATTTTCGTAATTTTATCTATATTGTTTAATTGTAGTGGCGTATTATACAATAATTAGGCGTATAAGTGAAGTGTTATGAAATGAGTGCGTGTATCGTAACTTTTTGAGTTGACCAAAAAAGTTTATAGAATGTTTTAGTAAAAAAGCCAACATTTTATAAACACGTAATGTGATAATCTGACTAGTTACATTTTAAGAGATTGTATATAATTGTATTTTATTTGACACTGGCATAATAGTTATAACTAATTGCCATCAAAGAAAGAAAAAAAATACATTTGTCAATGTATCACTACAATACCTCATTTAGGATAGTAATTAAGTTGTAAATATTAATATTTAAGACAGAGATTATTGAAAATAATTTATATAATAATTTGACCTATCAATTGTTTTTAGATTATTCTACGTCTTTAGTTGTTAAGAATGTTCTCAGAAAGAAAACTTAGGTTCACTTAATACACATGGAACATTCATCATCCTTTTTTTATATTTATTTTGTTGATTTCAAATTTAACAACAAATAAAACTCTACAAATTAAAAAATAAATATAAATATGTATGGAATGAAAAAAAATAAAATGTTTGTAATTTAAAATTCCTTTCATGACAGCCAAATGTTTGTCTTCGTTATAAGTTCCCATGCTGTAAAATGGCGGTTTACGTTTAGTATTGACGTTTCTGTTACACAATAATACACAATATTGAATTTTCTGTCTAAACATTCAAGTTTGTAACACGAAAGTTCAGACAACTTGATAAATTATGTTCAAATTTTAAAGTCTAAACAAGTCAAAACGAGATATTTATTTTGAATAAAATAACGGTGTTGATACAAAGTTCTAATTTGTATTGTTTCATTTTGTATTAATACGTAAATTAAATTTTATGTATTATGGTTTGTTTAAATAATTTTCTTTTAATAACTCCAAAATATTGAACTTCGTTTTGATTATAATTTTGCTTTTTTTATCAATCTGTCATCATTTGTCTTTAGCTAACTTCTAAGCAGCTTACAAACTTTCACGATTTTTTTCAGAATATAGAGGACTTTATAAGATTTTAAATAAACGTTTTACCCTTAGATTTATACATTATATAAATGCAGTATACTTGTATTTAGTGGAGAGATGTCGCTGCCAAAGGCTTATACAACACTGGACAGTCAAGTACTATGCGCCAGTGAACTACTTAAGCCTCTGAGGAGTTTGTCTTACCGAGTTTAATTGGTTAGCCAATTAGAGTTGCCGAAGTGAGTCTGCAGGGATGTTTATAATTTGTCGGGTTAAGTTAAATAGGTGTTAGGTTTGTTATTTTGAATTTGACTATGAATTACTAACTAGCTAACTTAGCTCATTTGATCATTTTATATATCTTTTTGCTCTCATACTGAAGTTCTTGATATAGATAGATTTAGAGTTGTTTAACATTTTCGGAATTTCCGAACCCATATTATAATAGAACCTTCAAAAAACAAGCCTACACATATCTCAATGCTTCTGTAACAGCTATGGTGTTGCATGGTGTCTATGAGCGGCGTTGATTACTTTTCAACAGGCGACACGCTTGCTCATTTGCCCTCCTATCCCTAAAAAAATATTAATTAGTAAATTAATATGAATAATTAATTAGAAGAAATAATAACTCAGTGGGTAAGAAGTTCGATGTATTTATAAGTTATACGCAAGTGAGTGAATTAGATTTCTTAAGGCCTGTAAGTCTGATGTTACCTCCATGCGTTTGCCTAGTTTCAATATGTATCTATTCATGATCGTCTTTCGTCTTTTGACGAAAAAGGTAATTAGGTTTTTCATCTAAAGATAAATAAACACGGCTGCTTTTGAACTTCTACAACTCAAATGCAAAGAAAAAGTAATCATTGCAAGAAGGAAATAAAAGAAGAGTAGAGAACCTGAGCCTACCGATTACTGCACTCGCCGTGTGGTTGGTATAATATAAAAAAGTTTGACACATGGCGCCGATTTTCTGTGAGAGTGTAATACTTTCCCAATCGAAGGGATCCATATGCGCCGTAGTATGGTTCTATCATTATTTAAACATCCAAATGCTAATGAACCAGTACCAACCAGTTCTTTGCTTTGAATAATTACAATGATTTGTGTACACAAAAGAAGGTGGTGGACGAATGACAAAAATTCATAGAAAACATCTCCTTTCCCTATTATACCTACCACCTTTCATTACCAAATCCTCCATACCTGTCGTGTTGGAGGTACTTATGTATGATAGCTATTACTTACTTGAATGTCTTACTGTTTTAATAAATAAATAAGTACGGTATTATCAGGTTAAAAGTTAAAATATACAAATTTTGACGCTATTGATTCAAAAAATCAATTACAAATAAATAGATAACTTTTAATATTAAATATAATTTTTAATATTAAATATTATTATAATAAAGATACATTAGTATTTAATAAAAATTCTAAGAAAACAATAAGTATTGGAGCGGTTTGTTTCTATAACTGTATAAAAGCAAAGTTAGACAAAAACAACTATAGTCGAACTATTGGTTTTATCTTCACTGACTACAGATAGAGCATGTTCTGAAAGTAAACAGAAACCTTATTTTGTTAAGCGCAGCGAGTTTTATCTGTAACCCAATTCCGAATTTATTTGGTTAGATACTTAAGTTAAGTACTGGATACGTAGGCACTATTTTTGTTTGGCTTCGTTTGGTAAATATTATATTATGTTCATGGTAATCATATTACGGATACTACCTAGCAATCGTATCCATCGTTCTGTTATAATATGAATATAGATTCACATCCTATGACTCCTGTAAGAACAGGCCAGGTCCAGCATTGCCATATTAATATATAGAAATCCCTACTTTTCGTGGTACAAATTTATAACATAACTTTCCATCAGGTGACACTAGGCGTGTTTGGTTTTGGATCCCATAACAAAAATTCACATACGTTTAACGTATGTACGTTCATATGTTGGTATTTTCGCCATTTTATTATTCATGTTTATAGAATACACGTTTATAATATACAGAGGTACGCGACCCCGGCCTCCCGAGCTACTACTGTATTACTCCTTATCTTCCGTTGCGGTAGTATCATATCCCTATCATCCTGTCTAAATCCATCTTTCCTTTCCCCCTTTCTTCTCTATCCTTTTCCCTTCGCCTCCAATCCACGGTTTGCCGTCCTAATGGACGCGTGGTTAGGGGCGAGTTTAGTCGCAAGCGTGCCGACCGTCCCGCGATCGGGCACTCCGGGTACTATAGTGCCTTACCTCAGCATGCGGAGCTCTGCTGAGCTGACCATCATCCTCCATTGCTACTCGTGATTTCACTATGACGAATTATAATAAACCTAATTTATTAAAAATGTCGGCGACGTGGTTTGCCATACGTCACGTTCTAATTCCCAAGAGGGTGAGAAACGACTAACGGAGAGCCGTTTCGCTACAATAATGTGAGAGGAAAGATGGATGAATGTGGAGGAGGCAAGGGGGTGTGCCGGAATAGTAGCGGATGGAGATCTATGGTTTCTGCCTACCCCTACGGGAAACATGTGTGATAATATAGTTTGACAAAGTATTCAGTAAGCAGAGTGGCTCCACCACTATAATTTTTTTTAGCTTTAGATATACTATTAATGCAAATAAGTTAAACTTTTACGATCAATATCCAGACGAGAATGGAAAGAACATTAGAAACGTAAATTATGTCTTTGTAACGGTTTCTGCTAAGATAAAACTCTATTGAAATAAAGAAAGGCGGGCCGACAATCCAAGTGGTCGAAAGTTACATATTGCTTAGGTTACGACTGATTGGAAGATAAAGACATTAATTAATTTGGAAAAGAAACATTTTACCTCATTTTATATTATATTATTCAAAGAAAACACAAGCGCCGCTAAACAAAATACAATATGTACACGACTTTATTGCTGCGTAACCAATGCGCCCCGCGGCGATCTCCTTAGTTAGATTAGGCTCTCTGCAGACTACAATCTGTTTTTTTATTCACTTTAAGAAAAAAAAAACTTTATTCTAAAATATTATTCTAATTAATACTTAGATTACATTTATAATGATTTAAAGTTTGATTCGAAGATGTTAATGCTGTTTGCCTATTGGATTTAACAGCTATGGTAAAATACATTTGAGAATCTGCGCAAATCGTAGATTCCATCGGCTCGACGACGTGTCGGAAGTACACGTGTGTGTCGATTTTAATTTCGTTATGACGCTACGTTAAACCTGTAGGGGAGGATTGGACCTACGAATAAGTAACTATAGTCACTAATAATCCCCTAGGCCCTAAGGTCTAAGGGGTGAGAACTGACGGGGTACGTGAGAGAATCTCGTAGAAACAGCCGGTGTAGAAGTGTTCCCTAATCTACGTACTCGGCTAGAACCGGGTTGCGTGTGAGTGTTGATGTCGTGGGTAGACGCGATCTAAAGAAATCTAATGTTTTATTATTATTCATATAGTAAGGAAGGCAAATGCTCGTTAAAAAGCTATAAACACCGCCGACAACTACAACAGTTTAGGCATTATAGACGAGTTGCCGGTCTTTAACAAATATATAGAGTTGTTTTTTTGAAGGTTCCAATGTCGTATGGTTACGGAAATACTGCTGAAAGTAACTAATTCTACGCAATGGTGGTGCGTGGAATTTTTGAGAAAAACGCACCATACTGGGCTTTCCCAAAACTGAAGAATTAAACGTTTTCGATTCTTTTGATATAAGTAAATTTTACAAGAACGACATGAAACTGATTTCATAGTTTGAATAATTTATAGTATAGTTTGAATAAATATGAAACCATTCTTACTTTAGATATAAAAAAGTGAATTTATTTGAGGTAAATACGAAATATTCTATCGGATAAACTTTAAGATTATCCGTTAGATGTCATCAATAGTGAGAAATGAGAAAATATGGTTCTATAGAGTTATGAATTCTTATAATTAGGCCAACGATACTTATAATACACTAAGTGTGTACCATAGAGTAATTTATGACTAATTGTAAGTTATGTATATTAATTTAACTTTTCCAAATCTATTGTAAAAATTATATGAATACATTACAATAATATATGTTAACACATCGACCACCTTGTGAATGAATATGAAATGTAATAACCTTCTTCGTTGAACACAAAGCAAGGCAATAGCTATTTAATAGATGTGGTTAACGAAATCTTTAACTTGTCTAGTGTTCTATATAATCTATGTCCTATATAATAAGTAATTTAAATATTACAATCGCGTTTCTTAGGAGCATGTATATCGTGACAAATATTAAAACAATTATTTAATTAATTAGCTGTATTAGTGTACATTCATAGATTTATGGTTTTATCTGTTCTTGTATGTATAAAATAAGATTGTTAAAAAGAAGATAATACCTAGTAATATACAGTAACATGTAAACCCACTGATCTTTTTAATTATTAACAAAATCAAACCTCTAATGATGATGAGGTAAATAAATAAAACAAGTTTAGACATACCTAAAAGATCGGTAATGCTTCCGTAATACCTATTCGTAGATGTATGTATATGGGGCGGCTTGGATTACTTTCCATCAGGTGACAAGCTTGTTCGTTAGTACTTTTATCCCCTAAAAAAATAAAGATGTCTACACACATTGATGAAACAATAGCGTGTTTGTGGCAGAAAAATATCTCAAATTATAGTTAATGTAAATTACATTTCATCAATACATTTCACGCTGTCAATCTTTTTGACCCTATTTCGCATTGCAGGTGCTTCGGATCACTAGTCGCTGAGTTGGACGCGCCGTGGGCGGGTTATGTCGAAGGTGTGGAGAGAGTTGCCCGGGCTGACGCCGACGCGGCGTTACGGGCGCTCGATGCAAGAGTTTCGGAGGCCATCATGCACGCGCTTGAAAACCACGCGACGCTCGAAAAGAAGGTCAGTTACTTTGGAACGGGATACATCGAAATTCTTTCCATATTATTGCTGTTTACGGTTGGTTTTATGTTTTTTTTTTGTTAAAATATATAGGGAAAACAAAAAAAAACTCGAAAAATTAAAAATATTTTTTTTCCTTTTACTTTAAATAGATAGCGTTCGTGACGACTTTATCGAACTTTATCGAAAAGTATTGTATACCGAAGTACCATAACGTACCAGGAGATAAGCGTATCAGAAGATTTCATTTTCGTTAATTTGAATTATATACATTATAGATGATTTTCAAGGAATCCTTCATATCAAGATATGACTAATACCTGAATAACCTCTAAACTTGATTTATAGCTAATGGATGTAATAATGCTAGAGCGTGTGTTTACTCAGGGTTTATTGACAGGTGTTTTGCTTCTGTAGAACTTGATAATATCCAACACCATAAATAAGGGGTTTGACTTTAGTAATCGCTATAATTTCGTTTGATATACTGCATTACCGGCAACTAGTACAGTTTGCGCATTTGCACGCTATTTTAGCATTAAATTGCTTCTACGGTCACCGAACTGTAAATTGTGGTACTGCGATATAACCGAGCCACGCTTGCAACGCTTCGCAGAAATTACAGTTGTACTATTACTATAAAAATTTTATGAGGGTTGATTTGTGCAATTATTAATTTTGATAAAGAAAACAATCGTAGGAAATTTAAATAGATTTATGTATTTGTATCAGAGAAACAGAGTCATTGGAATAGCTCTTCCATTAACAATTTTATTTTTATAATGGTAGAGCCACGCTGCAGACGAATACTTTGTCCAGAATGGTATAATATTTGGCCGTAACATGAATGAGCCGACTCGCCCTACTTCCCCGGGCGAGCACTCCCCCAGAAAACCGGGGTCCGAGTGGTAGCTTAACTACCGCAGTTCGTACGGTGAGAGAGTGATTTCTGGAGGCTCAACACCCTCCCCTTCCCACTCCCACTCCCATAATGACACTTTTCTTAAAGTTCGACAACGCTTCCGCACTTGCCTATGGATGTCTATGGGCGGCGTTGATTGCTTTCCATCAGATGACACGCCTGCTTGTTTGCCTTCCTATCCCATAAAAAAAACTAAAAGTCAATTGGCTTGACAAACGACAACTCTTGGAGTAGACGAATGCTGGAGTGGATACCGCGTTTCGGCTAATTTAGTGTAGTGTGTCCCACACACCCGACTAGATGCTTGCAGCCAAAGGTTGCTAGGTGGCGCGCCTTGAAAGTGGTATGTCTCCAACAGTGGACTACCGTAAACTGATAATGATGTTATGCGCTGCTGATTATGTACTTGCTGTTAATCTTGATTTCGTCCGCGTTGTTAATTGATATTGCTTTTCTTTGTTATGGTTTTTCAATTACCGATTCAAATTTTTCGAGATATAAAACAGTCTACTAGAACTTAAATGGAACTAGATCCAACAGTGGGACATATATCCGATGTGAAAAAAAAATATAGGCTGAAATGACTATTTTGCAACGATCAAAGTTCTGGATGAAATAAATGATGTTGATAAAAACAGAAGAACATCAAATCGAATTGTACGAAAGCGTGTCAGCAGAATGGCCCTTGTGCGGAATATAAAGATATTAACTGTTTCACAACGTGCTGGAGTCTGGCACTTTGCCAACGGTGCTTCGAATTCCATTTAGTGGTACATTTCAATTATTTCCCTGTTGTCGCCGCCTTTACGCCGTAGACGCATTTGCATTCAGCTCTCTCCGCTATAAAAGTTACGTACATAAATTCAATCACTATTACGGAGGATAGGTCCATCGAAAAGTCGTAAAGTTGGAACGATATATTCCTATATTGGGTTTGTTTCGCATTCAGACTACATAAAACTTGGGCGAGCCAAATCAACATTACTATTGTGGGTCAAGAGTAGGCGTAGGTGGAAAAGGCGACCCTTGAGAAGGACAAGTACCCTTATTTAGCAATGTTTTCTTATTTCCTAATAAACACTTTGACGTTTTAGGTATGTAAGTTGTACTTTAACATACGCTAATTGGAACTAGAAATATACACGTAGGCGTTCGTGGTTAGCGAACTTTAACTTTGATATTTGTAAATTTTGATACTTTTTTAATTACTAAAGGTTGTCCATTTGTTAAAACTCGACCGCATTTTATTAATTTTTTTTTTATTATTTACCTTCTGCCCTCTTTCTCCATATGGAACTTAACTATGCCAAATCTCACACTCTATGTGTGCAAAAGTCTTAAAAAGGTGTAGAAAATATTTTCTTCGCGTAATACTTATATACGTATATCAATACGATATTAGCACCTTCAAAAAAGGAATGAAAGCGGCAACACTTACATTATACCTATGGTGTCGCGAATGTCTATCGGCGGCGTTGATTGCTTCCCTTCAGGTGACACGCTTGCTAGTGTCGTTTAAATAATACGTATAGATATAATTCTTTTATAGACTAAATATCTTTTCTGTGTTCTTCAATTTAATGAGAAGTAGCATACGGTGGTATTTTAGGTTAGTTCGTCTCATATATCTAACAGCAAAAGGTAATAAAGTTGGAATAAATTACTGCGGCGCTGTCTAGTTTTATGCAAAGAGCAATGGTCGTAAAGCCACAGCTTATGCGACTGGCGGTGTTATACTAGGTAATGTATATCGTAAACACGGGCTTACTTGACTTTATGAAAATTGAAGTGGAATTGTACTGAGGTGACATATACCTAAGCTCACTACCTTCATATCTATATTTATTAAAAACCAATTGCTGTTCGTTTGTCTCGCTAAAACTCTAGAAAGACTGGACCGATTTAGCTAATTTTGGTTTTGAATTATTCTTGGAAGTCCAGGGAAGGTTTAAAAGGTGATTAAATATGATAAAAATATTAGGAATATAGTAAAAGCAACAATTTCGTTTCCCTTAGAAACTATCCCTACCTGTCAAATATTTAATGTTCGTCCCTTCGTTCAGAAATCAATTAAATTTAAAAGTCGTTCAGAATTCAAATTAATAATAATTAATAATTTTAATAACATCTTTAAGTTTTTTTTTTATATTTTTATAACAGTTTTTGTCTTAATTTTTATAGTAAATCTATTCAAAATTAAATCCTGATTACCAACAATCTCTTCGCTAACAAGAGTTCTTTATCATCTTACTCCACGTGTTTGCCATAGATAGAAACAGTTTCACCTAATATAGCACGGTGCTACCACCTTACGATTCCTAAAGCGTTCATTCATTCAGACCATTTAACAAAACGTCTCTTAAACCGGAATCAGTGTCCTTGGAGACAATGAATGACGGAATCGTGTCATTACTTATGACTCAACGGGATGTGTCTATACTATGTCTGCCTCTTACTATGGTCACTGTTATATTATCATTTCAATTTTGTTTTGTTTTTTTTTTGTATATTTTTATAGTGGTAAAGGCACTGGTTTTTATAGCCTTGAGCCTGATAGAAAATTCGCGATTAATAGTGCATTTATGCTTATAATCTGATGTCTTCCTGGGAAGTTGATGTTTATTATTTTTTTTATTTATTTCCAAAAAAAAAAATTATTTTAATTTAATGTTTTATTAAATCAAATTCAATTCAAAATTTAAGATCAATCTTATAAGATGAACTAAATTTAGTACATTGATGAGAATTTGATACTCTATAAAGCTCTTAAAAATTTGAACTATTCAATTTCATAAAGCAGCTATTATTTTTAAATTAACATTGTGTGAAATACATCGACAATGAATTCAATTTATTGGGTAAATTTTTTACAGCCCGTATATGTCCAACGATTGGACACGGGCATGTCTAAGGTGGATTGTCGAGACATCCAATTTCGTAAAAAGTAACTGTAGGATATGTATACAGTTATCCCGATGCCGGAATTGAACTCGCGATTACTGACTCCGAAAACGGCAACGAACCTCTCACTCACTCACTCTGAACCATTAACGTCGTCAATTTATATTTTCAGATATATTATATCGTTGGCCTAATTATCAGAATTCGTAACTCCTAAAAATGTTAACCCATTTCTCACTTTTTATGTCATCGAACGAATAATCTTAAAGAGGATTCTGTGATATGTAATATTAATACCTTAAGTAATAATAAAGTAAAGAATGGTTTTATGAAAAATTATAATTAAAGTTTTATAAAATATACTACTATGGACTTTCGAATTCTGATAATTAGGTCAACGATATCTACACGAGAATCATGTGAAACCAAACTAAATTTTAACTTTGCCCACATTTGCACTTTTAGAAGCTTCTACGGTTTTATTATACAAGCTCGGATCGGTAGGGTAATGTTGACTTTCAATTTTCATAGTAATAGCATCGCTTCGGGTTACGCGGTGGTGAATCGACTCCGATTGAGTTTACATTCATAATGTGAACTTTTTGAATAAATTTTCAGTTCAAATATTAATGGGAAATGAATTCGTATGAATTATTATTGGTTATGAAAGTATTAAAGCTGTGTAAACGGTCATACATTTCATTTTATTAATTATTCATTTCATTCCATAAACATGGTAGTCGTAGTTTACAAAATAATAATAGTTTACAACATATATGCCACAAATTGAGATTTGAGAAACTTTTATTGTTTAAATGTTTATCATTAATTACAATATTGTAACTATAATAATTGACACAAACACTTACATTTTAATGATTAATTTCATTCTTATTTTAATTTTTTTTAAAAAGAAGCCTTGTAAATGCGTTTATATCACTAGAATTCTCCTTAACTATTACAACTCAGCTTATAATGCTAAGAAATGCTTCACTTCAATATTTCAAAAGGATACCAAACTTACTACTTACAGATCGTGAACCCGAGCCCAATCAACTAAGCTATTGTTGCTTATAAAATTTGCTTTCGCCGTAATAATGTATATTTTATTTTTTTCTTTATTCCTACAAAATTCTCATAATCTACTTCATTCACGTTATCTGTTAATCCTACCTATTTAATCCTCCACTTACATGATATAATGCATTTATTTCTCTACCTTTTCGTAATTGCACATCGTATTTTTTTATACTTTACAATAATATCTATTTATTTAAATAATATATAATTTATTACGTCATAAAAATATTTCATCAACAGCCATTGCTTAATTTGGAATATATTTGTCTTTTTAAGGGTTCACTAGAACTGATGCCGATATTTTAGTTTGGCGTAAAAATAAATAGTGTTAATGTCAATAAAAATATATTAAAACTATAAAATAAAAGTAAAATTAATTTTTTAATCTTTGTATAATGCTTTTTGGTTGTAAATTCGACTCAAAACCTTTTAGCCTTATGGACTTTCTATTAAAATAAGCGTAAAATATAAAAATCATTAGATTTTCATAAATCAACGATCACGAATTTAAGATCAAAAGAGACGTGATTATATTATATTAGACGTGAAAGATCGTAAAGTAAAAGGTAGTTAAGTGAGTAACAAATAACAATAAAAACACAGATGAACAAAATGTAATTTTCAATTGTGTATTAAAACGCAATATACAGTGGTCAACTGAATATTGCGAATATTATGGGAAAAATAATTTCACAGTCAAATGACATGTACGGTGAAAGAAGTACGGAGTTGATTTAAACATTATTTAAAAATATTTGAAATTATGTGTGTCATTGCTTTGTGTCAGGCGATACGCTTGCAAAAAATAATCCTTTTTATTATTAGATACAAAATATGTTCCTCCGTGACATATTTCCTTTTTATCCCGAACATGTAACTAGTTACGCTTTGCAGACGGAGCTCGGCTCAAAGGTTTTGAAAACTATGTCAAGATGTCGTAACGAGCGACCACACTGATGTAGCTTCCTCAATTCCCATTCATTCGCCGTGCCGCGTCGTGTTTTGGGCATAGACAATCCCTCATTAGCCAGTTTGAAGTCGCTCGCAGATCTGTAACATATTCCTAGAAACGTTCGTCACAAAAATAGAACAATGACGCATTCCTGGAACCACTTTAGCGTGGATCTGCGCTAATAAATTTGATAGTGGATTTTTAGATGATTTGTTTTTTAGCTAGAACTTTTTAAAATATTGTCACATTCCAAATTATTATTTTCAATGTTGTGTTGTGTATTTCAATGTAGTTAGATGGTAAAATGCGCTGATGTAGAGAGCTTGCATAAATTAATATGGTTAGAGAGACGACGAATTTTTCGATTCGAGGAAGGCTGCGATTTTCTCCGTGTTACATATGCTTTTAAAAGTAATATTATAATTCAGTACCAAAATGTTGGAAAAAGGGCGATAAACTTAATAATGAAGACATCAATATTCAGACCCTGATATCTATAACGCTAAAGCTTTTAAGTGCTGAAGTTTCAGGGCCGATAAAATAACTAAGAAGAAGAGGGCTCCTCTTGAAAGTTTCTGGAAATACAATAATATGATATAAAAGTAGTCGTTTGGGAAAATTTAGGTTATGTAAAGCTTCCATCAATATATGTTATTTCTTTATGTATTTTAGGCTCTTATATATTTTGTAATGCGATCGTAATATATTTATAAGAAACATTTTAAATATTTTTTAATTTATTACTTACAGTTATCCTATATACAACTGTAAGTAAATTAAAATGTTGAAGTGGTAGAACCACGCTGCAGACAAATACTTTGTCACAAATGGCATAATATTTGTCTGTGCCATGAATGGGCCGGTTCGCCCGGGGAAGTACCATACTCCCGCAGAAAACCGGCGTCTGAGTGGTAGCTTAGCTACCGCGCTTTGTCCGGTGAGCGGTTGAGTTCCGGAGGCCCAACCTTCCTCTTCCCTCCCCCTTCCCATAATGACACTTTCTTTAAAGGCCGGCAACGCTTCCGCACTGCAATTAATACTGCAGATGTCTATGAGCAGCGTTGATTGCTTTCCATCAGGTGAGACGCCTGCTCGTTTGCCTTTCTATCCCATAAAAAATACATCTTTTTGTAAAAAGATGCGATCGAAGATGTGAGCGAAGATAAATTTTAAAGGTCTTTTTCTTTATATATACGTATTCTAATCGCAATTTTATTCCCAATGGATGAGCAATATAAACCAATCTGCGATTCTCGCTCCACCTGTCAAGCATGTGGTTACCCAACAGAACACCCCTCATTTGTGACGAACGCTAAGTCGAGCTGTTGTCAGTCATGACTGTATAAGTCACGATGATGATAATGATTGGTCTATCTTTTCACGTAAACCATATTTTCTTAACATAAGTGTTATTATCTTACAGAAAGTTTAAAGAGAATTCTGTTTACATAAAGAGCATAACTTGTCTTTCAAACAAAAATTAAATAAAAAGAAAGCACCTCTACCCAATGGAAATAGTCTCAATTATCACAACATTACACATAAAAACTTGATAACAGAATCAGAATTTCGATAAAAGCAAACCTGATGATAGTATAAATTATTTTATGTCAGCCTTTTTTCGACGGACCATTAATCGTCTACTCTGCACGTGTTTTGAATGAATAAACAAATTTAATTTCAGAAATTAGAGGCTAATAAAGTGGCTGTGCATGTATTTATTAATTAAAAAATAAAAAAGTCAGTGACCTCGTGGTGGTCGCGGGTCAAAATTTAAACCTAATAAGGTGAATACAATCAACGTTTCATATTCCATCAAGTTGTGGTTGCGTGAGCGCCGGCGCCCGCCTACACGCGTGCCGAGCTTTCACCTCGCGAAAGATGGCGGTGGTTCAAGATTAGAGTTAGAAGCGTTTAACAAAACTCATATCCATAGTTCTATACAATATATTAACCACTTGCGCTTTAAAGACGTATATACCACGTCGATAGGCATTTGTAGTAGAAACAAAAACGTTGGCTAACAGTTGGATCTTATTCGAGCTACAGTTCCAGAGTCAACGCTTTTCCGCATGTTGTAGGGCGCGGCACGGCTCGAAAGTTAATCCGTAGCGCAAGTGGTTAAACACTGAAATGAAATAATCGTTATTGACCATTTATCTTTAAGGTTGTTAAAAAACGTTATCTTCTCTAGAGTTATTTCATCTGATAATTTATTGCAGTATGTAAGGTATATTTACGTATCCGATATCCTTTAAGGGCACGAAAATCCTTAATTATTATATAATTATATTTTTTTTTCAAAACAAAAAAAAATTCTATATATAGATATGTATTTATATACCAATTACAGACATTATAATGTTTAATAAATAAATATAATAGTATAGCTTAAAATGTCTGTATAGATATTACAATTATAATTATTATTTTTAACTATTAACATTGGTTCTAATTATAATTTTTTCACGTTACATACTTATATACAATGGTAAATTATTATAGATTTCATCGTTCTTCGTCTTCAGCGGACGACTTTATTCTTTTTATTGAAATACTATTATATATTAATACAAAAATAAATAAAACATTTCACATTCTAAATAATACACAATAGCGCCTAAAATAAGAACGTTATTTCCATGTATTAGAATCGTTGAAGGCCAAACATGAATTGCTTCTTTATTGATACTTATAATACATATAGTCTTAATGCATTAAAATTGAAAATAGGGTAATATCATTGTTAAAAGGTAATGTCAATGCTAAAAAATGGCCAGAAATGATTTCAATTTTTGTATTAAATATATTTTTATTTATTCTTGTGGCATTTTAATATTTAATACCTGTTAGCCGCGTAGGCGGGATGACCGCTCATGCCTTGGGTCACGACACGCGTGGGCGCGGGCGCAGCTTTGATAGCCACCAATCGGAGACGCAATTTATTGATATACTGCCGCATCATACTTGTTTATTGATCTTCAATACTTTTTTTATAGTCACGATAACTCCAACCTACGGCTACTGTACTTAATATAGAAGAGGTATTTGAATTTTGTAACTTTTTATTGATTTTGAAAAACTGGCGTGTAATTTTAACAAATATATATTACGTGTTTATTATATTTTACGGTGAAAATTCATTCGTCTTACCTTTAATGCAAAAAAGGTGTCTTTTTTGTTTTAAAGGAAATTGACAATTGTTCTCTTTCCATTTCCGTTAAGATAAAATGTAAGTTATATGTAGGTTCCAGAAAAGCACTTCCAAACATTTTTAAGAAAGAGCTCAAAGACACATATATGTATTCTTCCTTATTACCATAACGGTGCCATTCGGAACATCAAAACTGCACCTACGTTATGACAAAGAGCTTAGTTGTCATATTAGATACTTATTTGCTCCAGGCTCACATCCTAACGGCTAAAAATAAATAAAACTCACGGTTAAATTTTATATAGTTTTATACGATGTTATATATAGTTAGTTATATGACACATTATCAAAAAAAAAATTATTTTTATAGCTTTTCATTAATAAATTTATTAACTAACATATTCATAAAGATTTACTATCTGTCATCTTACATACTGTACTCTATTCATACGTTTTAACGAGACAGTATTATTTATAGTTTGATGAACAGTTAACAGGCGTGTGGAATAAAATAATCAATTATATTTCGGACAGAACCGCCTATCTAACGTGGATAGATATTAGCAAATCGTCCCTCGTCTTCGGAGAGACTTGTGGACTGCATGAGGCTGCTCAATTATGGAGATAATAATAAACAATCAGACATATTTTTTATGGGATATTAAAGCAAACGAGCAGGCGTGTCACCTGATGGAAAGCAATCAACGCCGCCCATAGACTTCCGCAGCGCCATAGGCAGTGCAAAAGCTTTGTCGACCTTTAAGGGAAGTGTCATTATAGGAGTGGGAATGGGAATGCGAGGGTGTTGGGCCTCCGGAACTCGGCCGCTCACCGTATAAAGCGCGGTAGGTAAAATACTACTAAGACGCCGCTTATCTGCGAGTGTGGTACTTCCCCGGACGAGCTGGCCCATTCATGCTACAGACAAATAATATGCCATTCTTGGCAAAGTATTCGTCTGCAGCGAGGCTCTACCATTATAAAATTTAAACTTTTTCCAAAACATGTACTTAGATGGACTTAATGCCCGACATTTTCTACCAGTCAACCTGCAGGTGAAACAGAAAATATTGGTTTGAAGGCGATATGTATATAAGCATATTTATATGGATGGCAACAGTATTTATTTTAAAACTACAGTCCAATTTTATTTATATTTATCGATTTTGGATAGCTTTTGAAAACATGCGTCTCTGTGTAACAGACAATAGAGATTTCGTAATGTCCATATATCTATCGTTGACTTAAAATGTTTATTGAACACCGACACGCAGAACGTTCTGACCTTTACAGCTGTAATAAACTGTGGCGTTTCGGAATGTCATCTCTACAACAACGTGAACTTGGAATATTTACGTATATAATATACACAACGCTGGGATGATAATTTTATTGTGAGAGACATCCGGATGTGTGTGTATGATTGATGTTAACGCACAAATACTAAATAAAGTGGATATTGTATGTCTTAGCCATGTTTAGGGGTCACAGACTAGTTGTTTAGGCAGCTTTTGATCAGTTTTGTATGTGTTTCCTACAGTTTTATTTTTGAGTAACTATAAAATAAATTAGATGCTTTACAAACTTAGAACAGTTCCAAAGTTCCGTGTGTCATATCATATGCGCTAATATAACACACAAATGTCAAGGACAACCATTTATGGTTAAACGGTACATCTATAGGCTTTTTGTAAGGATGGATGTATGAAATATTTTATTATAAGAAACATATTGTATTGGATTATTGATGTAGCATTTTTTCGAACGAACATTATTAACTTAGAGTAGTAAACAAGAATTTTAGTAATTTTTATAACATTAGATAATATTTTAGTATAAAGATAATTACAAATATTATTATCTTTTTATTTAAATATTATCTGATGTATTTTTAAGAAAAATAATATACATTTTCTTTTTTATTTTCTTTCTTTATTTTCTACTATGTTTTTCCTCTGTCTTTTCTATCATTATAATGATAATGTATCACCAACCTACATCAAACCTTTTTAACATTGTGTCCATCCTACGGTTGTCTGGAAGAAACACCGACCCTCATTTGCCTATAAATATTACAATCCATAATTGTACACCTACGTTTTTGTTGTACAATAAAGAATATATCTACTATTTAGATTATAAAAAATATTATTAAAAAAAAAATTAGGTAGTAGTTATTTATTACTTGTAAGTAAATCCGCTAGAATAAGTATGTTATATAAAAGTAACACATTTAAAGCTAATGTCGTTGTCACGTTATTTATAATCGATGTGGCGCAACTCCGGACGTAATGCCTGTCGATGGATGTCTCGTACATATTAATTACAGGCAATGCCTACGCGCCCACGCGTGCTCCGATGTTTGTTTCAAGTCGTCTGACGACATCCACTAGCCCAAACTTCAATTATCAGTTGATAACTCGATCGTTCCACTTAGCAAGTTCAATTTAACTCACGATATATATTCCGTGACTGTCTGTGGTTGAAGGTTGTATTTTTATACCTTTAAAAGCAGCAATAGTTCGCATTTGTAAGGAATATCTCCGTGGGTTATATTCTAACATTGGACTATTGATGTGAACCATATTTTCTTGCATAAGCCGTATTCATCAAATCTTATAATATTTCAATGACCAGTAGTTCCTCCACGTTCTCTGTGCGTCGAGCAACTTTTTCCTGTCTCGCCCGCAAGATACCACAGACTAGGTATCCACCATCAAGCGACCCTACGACAGGGCCTGAAAAGATAGCAGGATGAACTGAACCCCCACTTTGGGACTAGAAACAGCACAAAATAGAGGCCAGTGGAAAGAAAGAAGGAAGGCCTTTGCCCTGCAGTGGAACAATTTAGGCTAAAAATAAATAAATAATAATAAGTGTTATTAGTTTAGAATGGTTAACACGAATGCTGGTAATATAAAAAATGCCAGTCTTCTTTAAAAAAATATTGCTGTAGGAAATGCAATTGATATTCAATAATACCTAACTATTGCTAAGAGGCCATTTATGATAATAAACGTTAGTTTAAAACTGATACATGCTTATACTATTTCACTTAATTAAAGAAATACTCCTTCTGATGGCTTTGGTCGTAAAAATTCTGCTTCCATTAACAAGTTAAATAGTAGCTAGTGTAATGTTTAAATAAACATAAATACTGCAGACTTCGTTAACAATACATTCACCTAGTAATAAAGATTCCAAGTACATAATGATGTTGAATTATAGGGAGGCAATTGTTTGTGGGCGTTGGTTAATTGTGTTGTTCCAGTGGCGACTGAAAACTTCGTCTGTTTATTTTTATTTAGGAATATTTTTTTTTTAATTTAAAACAAGCTAATAATAAGTCGGGGAAAAGGTTTCTTCGTATTGTACATGAAAATTCAAGACGTTTTGTTCAATCAATCAACAGCCTACAGCAGTCCACTGCTGGACATAGGCCTCCCCCAAAAAGCGCCACCTAGCCCGATCTTCCGCTTCACTCTTTTAACACTCCGATTTATCATCATCGTTTTCAAAGACAGGTTCAACGCATCTGTATTTGATGTCCATTTTCATATTAATTACCAACTGGTGAACGACTTTCTCGTTTACCTATTTTTTCTATACAAAAGAACGAGTATGCCCGAACAAAATCGTCAAGAGCATAATTGATGACGTCGGGCGTTACTTTGCGGAAGACGTTACGGTTAGCTTTCGTAGAGACCTGAGAATGCCTCGTGATGAACGAAGACGAGATGACGACGAGGCGAAACGCATTGCGTGTGTGGTGAAAAGTTATGTTGTTTGTTTGACGTTGTCAATGTTAGTAACTGTGGAGAGGTGATGGAAGACTTGCCGATGGCCGTTTCTTTGTTAATAATTTTGTATACACTCGTCCGCAAACCCACAACAAAATATTTTTCTGATTTGCGTTAGCGGATCTTAACAAATTAAGTTTTATTGTTCATTTCATGAGTATACGTTAAGAAGAAAGGTAATTAAATCAATCAACCTTCCCCAGTGTAACAAGATATAAATTTATCCTGGTGTGTCAATTTGGATAATGAAGTGATGTATGGCCGCGTGACTCACGGCAAGGACACACAAAGACCGTCTGATGTTACAATTAATATGATTAAACAGGGAACAGTGACTTTAGTCATAATGTTCTGAAAGGAAATAGCATTGATTGTTCTTAACAAAGACATATCGCTGTGGCCGGTGATAAAATAACAAACTGTAACATAAAAAATGAATAAATATTAGCTTAAGGAATTATTTTCAGTTGGTTTAATATACTTAAAGCTTTTTTAGCTTATTTACTTTAATTTATTTAAAGCTTTATATTTAAAACTATATAAAATATTCAGGTTCTTCAAATAGGTCGCTTAATACTGAGAACTGTTATGCTTTTTAGAAACGACGATAAGAATTATTGTGCTCGATTTTATTAAGACCATAAATTATTTAGTACAGTCATATTATATTGATATATAATA
Organism: Baronia brevicornis; assembly: GCA_031353405.1. Taxonomy (NCBI): domain Eukaryota; kingdom Metazoa; phylum Arthropoda; class Insecta; order Lepidoptera; family Papilionidae; genus Baronia; species Baronia brevicornis. The sequence continues at coordinate 328,031 of JASFAT010000864.1, forward strand.
ATATAGTAAGTATAATATATAAAATTAGTATATAAGTGTATATATATACCCCATGGTCAGAAAGGCAGCTGGTAGAAACTGGATACGTAAAGCCAAAAAAATGGAGCTAGGTTGCGCATTAGACAAGCTTGGTGGGTTAATTTAGAAATGGGGAGGCACATGTCCAACAATGGGACATATACATGTACTGTGGAAAAAACAAGTAAAACTTTGAGTTATGGAACAATCTACGTGAATTAGTACCTCAGTACATTATATATAATTCCTGGCAACACAAGTCCTATTTAAGTCTAAATAAATCCAGCTAATTCAAAACAACGTTACCCGCGGCGCTACGCGTGTGATATATTTCAATTGAAGTTTTGTAATTCTTTAGGCCACCCGCGGGCAGACGACGCCTCGATATCGAAGGGAAACGTTTTTATATTTTATTGCCGTGTTGCAATCCGGTTACATTCGCGCGGAACGGCAAGCACTAATGAATATTGACCGTACTTAGCAGTCGGCTCCTTTTACGTTTCATCTATAGCATTTACAAGATATTGCGAACAAGAAATCTTATTTACTTAAACATTAACCTAAAATTTGTAAAAGTTGCCAATGATTTAGTATTTTTGATTTAATTATTAATGTTGTTAACGGCTGATTGCGTTTTTCAACGAATTGAATATTCTTTTGAAATATACGACATAGTAATTATAAACGCATTTCAGTATTTGTAAAAAAATATAATCTACATATTAACGTTCACGATATATAATTTTACGATAATTCGGTTACGGGATTGATTTTTGCATCGGAATAGATCTTATCGCCCCGCCAATAAGCATTGGACGACCGTGATGGGTTAATGTCTATTCTTCCACACATAGGGTAGTCCGTGTCCTGCAATAAGACATTGGGCTGTGAAAAAATAAAACCTCAGATAGTTTATGTAAATGTTAGAATTTGTTTACAACGATCCCAATCACACTAAGAATGTACATATTTGGGTAACGTAAAAAATAGACAAAGAGCAGCCGCGGTCTCATAAAGGTGCTTTTTACAATAATTACATTAGTTATATTACACTGCAGAAACTATGTGCCTATTTGCGTCGGTCGCAGGGCCGTCTCTTTATAGTTTATTTGCGTGAGTTGCGAGTCGCTGCGGGCGTTCACACGAGCGGTGCGCGGTGTTGCCAGCTAAAACGTCCCTAATTACCCTTGCTTGTCGGTAAATTACTAGGCATTTCAGCTATGCTACTCAAAATGGCAAACGAAAGTGTTTCGCTAGTAAAATTATAATTAGACATAATCACGGTTACAAATTTATTCTTAGTTGCAACACGCCTTCAAAGGTATTTTAGGTAACAAGCGCGTAAGTATAATTTATTAATTGTAAATCGTGAAAATACTTTTTACACGGTTTACAGTTAAAACCAATATGGTAAGTTAACATAACTAATATGAACAATTTTAAAACAAGAAATGGCGTTCAAAAAAATATTTGTTATGTTAAACAAAAAAATATATATTTTTGTTAAAAATATAACATTTAAATGTCTTGGAAAGAAATAAAAATATATTAAAAATATATAATTATATCAAAACAAACCAATCTTTCTACGTTGATTTAAATTCGATGAAACTATTTTTATTTTTCAGTCCAGACTTTTTGACATTTTGAACGAAATATATCGACACAAAAAACGAAAACGCTGTAAATGACACAAATGTTAACAATGTTTTGTTGCATATTTTAATCAGAAAAAATACTGCGTCAAATGTTCTGAGTCTGACAACTCTACGACCAAGACGAAATTTTGTACAGCGTTAAAACTAACTGTTCTCGAGTGATAACAAACAATTTTTACAGAAATCCTAAAGTTTTTTTAGCTATGGTGGTGTTTTCATTTTGCGAGTCACTGCGTTTTCTCTTTTTTGCGTTGATATGAACATTCTAATTATAAGGAAGTACCAAAATGCTTAAGCTAGCAACATTGTAAGCTATGAGCACTCATCACGCCCGCACCTCGTCGGCTATTTCCGCACGAATACCGATCGGGTTGATAGTATTCGCGTTCCTCGAACCGTCTCCAACCGCTGACAAATGATTACACTTGATACCATTCTCCATTAGTTAATCTTCATCGTCTGTGGAGCGCTTTAAAAGATATGACGATAAACACTATGCCACATTCAATGACGTTTAGCGTAAAACATGCTTTAAATCAATAATAATACTTACATTTATTTAAATATCTATTAATAGCTATGATAGCTTTATTGGATAACAATTACAATAACTATTAACTGAAGAGTCCGAGACGAAGGCTGAATAATTTATGCCGCTTGAACTTTGACACTCTTAATTATAATTTTAACTGTAAAAAAATTAGTACTCTAAAACAAAAAAAAACTTCGCACTACAATACTCCTAAATAAATACATATATTTTTAAGGCAAAACTGAGAAATGCGACAAAGTATGAATGCAAATATAAGAGTTTAGAATGGAAAGAAAAACGAAAGGGACGTAATCGCGTATTGCTTTGCTCTCTATAATGTGTTTGTATCATTAAAATATTGGTACGAAATATTATTAACTTATTTGTAAAGAAAATATTTTCTGCCACTTGATTCTGCGAAGGCAATATCTCGTTATTAATATTATAATTCTTAAAGGGCAGCAATGCCTATGGTACTGCGGATATTTATGCTTGCGGCGTACAATGCTTTCCATCGGGTGACATGCCTGCCTTCCTATCCCATAAAAAAATAACAATCCGAAAATTTGTCAGCTCCGTGGGATATAAAAAGATGTACTTATGGTATAAATACATTTATGTAACAACCCCTACATATTGCTCATGATTGTTATTTTCTTACAGCCCGTATATGTCTTATTATTGAGCACAGGATCTATTGATTTCCAGGGGAATCCATTTTAACCCATAATACTTGTCTTAGGCGGATTGGTGGGACAACCAGACTTGGAATTCTCTCTCTTCTCAGTCATTTGGACTCTTGTCACAGTGTTTGGTCATCACTGTTTCTTCATGCCCCGTGGCTATTCTTTCGACTTCATACTACGGACTCGGAATAATTACATGTAAACATAATTTGAAAGCGGTGACTTCGCAACTGACCATATAGGATTTGTTACAACAACATTATATTCTAATGCAAATATTACGTTATTTACACTTTTCCTATTATTAACAGGTGCGTCAAGAATGTGGCTCTCCAACGACACTAGACACCGCCAGCCTTCCCTCACCTGCACCCACACCTGGAGCAGCTAGACGTGATGCGCTGCGTGCCCCACCTCCTGATACAGAGCTCTTACAATTCGCTGCTACACTGTCCGGAAGCAAGAAGCTGTTTGCTGGTCTAGCGGACAAATTGTGCGATGAACCGGACTTTGCGAACGAGGGCAACACAGATTGCTGGAATGGCGAAACGATTGGAGAGTATGTATAATGATATTTTTCTTCCAATATCAAAATTGTTTAGGGGTGGAAATCCTTTCAAAGCTAAGGGTTGTCTTGTTTGATTTCGGAATAATATATTTTTGTGGCTTACAAAATTATTTTGTTTTTTCTCAAGATATTTTATTTTTTTCCTGTTTAATTTTGATTTAAAATATAATTTACAATGTTCATTATTTATTTTCATTTCTTGTCTAGATACACAAAACCTTTGGTTGCGTCAGCATCGATAAGCGATCAAAAATACAATCCGGAGATCACAGCTGGATCGACGCAGGATTCGCAAGTGGCCGCTTTGGGAGACAAACTGCGACAGGCTAGACAGGTAAATTCGTATACAAAGATATAGACATCCAGCTATAAATTACTATATATTTATCAACTATCTATTTAATTGCCTAAAATTTTTCATAAAAATTATCCAATTAAATGAAAAACAAAGTTGATTAATGGAGTTAGGCGTTACTTTGCGGAAATCCATTACTATGTGCACAGTTAGAACTTTTACTTAGCTAAGATCCGCGACAAGCAAACAAAAACAGAAAAATAATAATGTGTATTTTTATAGTGGATTTACGGGGAACTTAAACTAAATCTTACCGAAAAATCGGAAGATTTAATAAAAGGAGATAAAAAAACAAATATTTTGTTGTTTTAGTCGTTTACTTAGGTATTGTAACGATATATAATTTTCAAGTACACTAAGCCGTAGGTAAACTTTTTATCCAGTTTCCTATTCAATCAATCTCCTCTAGTCTTACAATCGTGGAGAAGTAAATTAGGTTTTTGCGCACTGCGATATCAAGAGAGGAAAGTAAGGTAAAAAACAGGTCGCAAATAACGTTCGTTGAACTGCGCTCTGATCAATAACTGATATAGAATGCTGTTACGTTTTTGCAGCGCTTGCTACTAATTCATCATCTTTTTGTCATCTTTTAGAATCACTTGATAAATGACTTTACAAAGGTATTTTATTTTCATATAAACGACAATACTTTGTTGGAAAAATAATTGTTAATATTCTTGTAAAGACGGGTGCACATGCTGTCAATTATCCTGGCTTATAGTTTTCTGACCTGTTAAGTAGAAAACAGGTTTACTTTCTGCTACGTAAAAGTAAAATACTATGAGTACTCACTATATAATTGAAGCGATGCATCGAAAACTAATTATAAACACACATTTTTTTTTCAATTCGTACTATTAGTTTACAGTTTCACTATATATCTGTATTTATTTATATATCTTGTTCAAAATTTCTTTCATTAATAAAATACTTTTGTTATTTTGTTACTTTTGTTATTATACTTTGGTTATTCACTCAATTATTATTTTTACATATTTTTAAACTATTTACATATATTTTCGTAGGTAGCATTTGATATTAATACAATTTTTTCATTCATTAATTAAATTAATTAATTTTAATTTAATATAGGAGAAAAAAATATAGCTTAAATAAGGTATATAGTAGGATATAAAAGTAGGAATTGACTTTTAAAAAAAATAATATATATTACTTGTTTAATTTTAATCTACTCTGAGGTATACTATTTATAATTAAATATAAATGTTTGTAATAAATGTATACGTAGAAAGAACTATAAAAACATTGTTTGGATATTAAATTCAACGTTTTAAGTTTAAGGTTTAACGTTTCCGTTGTCAACTCGACCATCACGAAAAACTGATTGTAATGCACTTTCTGTTCTTTGAAACTTTCAATTAATATGAAATTAATTAAAGCAGGAGAATCATTTCTCATTCCTTTACAAATCAGGATTATTTTGAAGAAAGTTTATTGTGCAGTTGCTGGTTTCCCACTCATGGGGCGGCGCGCCAGCGGCCGAGGCGTTTATGCAGGGAGACGAGGCGGGCGACGAGGGTTCAGGTTCTGGTCGCAGTTACACTGACGATGATGCAGCATATGATGCCGAGGGATCGGGCGAGGAAGGCTCTGGGTCACAGGATGTTGGTACGTACTCAATACCACCATATATTATATAAACGAATAACGCTTCGTGTATAAGTAATATTGATAAGATTATAACAAAGACTAAGATTTGTGCAGTTCACACGCGGTAAAAGTGAAACCTTCAGTATTCTATCTCACTCTCTCACAGGCTAAATCCTATAAATGTGTTTGCCTCTTTTAAGTTTCGTAATTTTCACTTCAAAAACCATTTTGAAATGTTCAGCATTTTTTTTATTAAGTTACCACAAATATCAGTGATTTACAAATGATGTATTATATAACATAAATAAAAGAATTAAAGGTCATAAATAGAATATCAATTAAGTTTATAAATAATGTGAAAGGTCAATTTAACTAATATCAAAATAATGTGTAATGTCTTTTGATATTTAAAAATCTAGAGGACTTAGAATCTAGAATTTGCCATTGTGAACTTCCACAGCAAAACATAAGTACTAGTTCCAGTAGTTTTCATAAATTCACGAAATTGTTTTATTTTTTAATTTTATCTTTCTGCACCTCTTCGTATGAAGTTTAACTATGCCAAATCTCACACTCTCCCGTGCGCGCAGTCTTTAGAAAAGGGCTACAATTTTTTTCTTAACTTTCCATCTATATATATAAAAATCAATTGCTGGTTGATAGTCTCGCTAAAACTCAAGAACGGCTGGACCGATTTGGCTAATTTTGGTTTTGAATTATTTTTGGAAGTCCAGGGAAGGTTTAAAGATGAGTAAATATGATAAAAATATTAAAAATATTGCATAGCATAAAGCAACAATAATAATAAAACCTAATTCATATCGCATAGCATTTTTTTATTTATTACGATTTCTTTTTGTTCCTGTTACGTTTGACCACATTTTTTACTAATGTTGAAACATTCTGCAATTATCGTTCTGCTTTTTTATTTATTGATTCTGAGGCGGTACAAAGTTTGCCGGGTCAGCTAGTTACTTATAAAATAAGAGCATCATTTTACTTTAATATTTGTCATCCATCTTTCGCTAGTGATAACTTTAATTAAGTAATCATTAATTAAGTTACAACGCCTCTTGTCGGCCAGCGGAACCCATCCATTAATTAGTAAGGTGCGTGTTATGTGAACGGATGATTGATGGTCTAACTGTTTACGAATGAACTGTTGTTATCCCGCATATTTTATATTACATTAAGCTTAAGAAGGAAAGAAAAGTTTTCGTACCGCGTATTGATAAACGCACTGTGACACGATGAAGCTCTAGATAGAGTGAGATACAAATTTAAAACTTACACATGTTTGTGAAAGACATTTCCAGCCTAGTTACATCAGTGACGTGATTTTATTTCATTTCTATAACTTCATGTTATTATCAGTTATATTGTTTAGTTCTGGTGGCGTATTGCTCAATATATTGTAGAAGTTATGACGTAGAAGTGAAATGAAATAAATACGCGTATCGTGCTTTTAATTTGACTGCAAATGTCCACTCAAGTTTTGATAGAATGGCCATCATTTTATCAGGACGTATCCTGACAAGCTGATTTAACATTTCAAGATACTCAATTTTATTTTACTTGAACGGTATTTATAGCCGTCAAAAGGAAAAAAAAGTTTGCGTAAAGTTAAACAATACGAGCTATTCACTAGTCTATGGTGGACTGATGCGACGACAAAAGATGACTATGGATTACGTTTGATTAATAAATTGATACCTAATTACTTCATCTGCGTAAATATTGTAATACTTTAATAAACGTTAAAGAAATTAGGTATATTAATATTATTTTGTATAAATAAGATTTAATCCTGTTTACATTTATGTCGTGACAAGCAAAATAATTTCACTAATTTAACACAAAAATTTACATTTTCTCTTATTATAAAACAAGTTATTACTGAAATATAATAAGTATACAGTATAGTATTATTAATACTGAAATATAAATTATTTATTACTAATAGATTTAATCGCTTTATGTTGTTACATATTATATAGTCTAGTAATCTAGACTTCGACCCTCCCCGAAATGAATTCCTGCCTTAGATTTTGATTTGGAAAACATACATTTTTATTTCATTATCTCTGAGGGAATAATTTAAGAAAATTATTATGATTTACATCTTATAATACCACACTTTTACACAACAGGAAGCAGGACTTTCGTCAGCGAAGACACAACGTACTCATCTACAGAAAAGACATCAGCAGCCGCAATGTCCCGACCTCCGCTCTCTGTCGTGTTCTCTGTGGCCCTGCTATGCAGTATCGCGAGCCGTTTAACTTAAGCACAGCTAAGAAGCCTGACATCTGTGATCCCAGCCCCGGCGCGTTGAGCCAAGTCAAACCATGTAAGAGTCCCCATATCATTGTGTAAAGTGATGTGTGTGAAACGAACGATGTTTGCTATGAACTCTTTAAGTATTGCGTATCATTTCAAAAGACACGTGACGAATTCCTCTTGATTCATGATAAATTTACAATTATCTGAATCTGCCGTAGTAGTATCCTGTTACGAAGCATGTAGGGTTTGTAATTGAATCTCTTTATATTGGTGCAGATGGCCAACGCTTCATTTCATTAACAAACCATAGAATCGGTCTTCTTCCTCAGGTCGTTTGCTCCCGAATGTATAGTACCTACACAATGATAAATCTGCTTACATTTCTGACGGACATCAGCCTGATCTATCATGTCAGAGATTTTCGTGTCTTGCATTTTTTATACCTTAGATAGGTAAAAAAAAATGTTGGTACATCTTGTTGGGTTGAACCGTTTAATGGTGAATATAATTTGGGAAAAACAAAAGAAAACGATAAAATGTAAGAAAAAAAAACGATGCACTATTATTTGTTAGTGCAAATGAGGCTTTGGCCCCCTTATAGAGCTATATCATTTTTAAAAGTCTGCAATTGTACAGAGCATATCATGTGTTTACTATGTTTTTTGTACATAGTCTAATATATTTACTTAGTGTAAGAGTACTTTGTGACAGAAGCTTTTCCTTCTGCACTTAAATACGTTATAAAATTAATGTCGTAATATGATATTGTATTTAAAAAAAATTTTAATCATTGTTATACACTAGCTGATTGGCAATAATTTTATTATAAAAAATGTATAACGATTAGTAGAGTGATAACAATTATATTAGGTCGACTGTACAGATATGTAAATACCTAAAATCCTACTGGGCTAGGTGCTTAGCTAGAAAACATGTTTTGTTGCCATATTAATGTTACGAATATTATAATTTATAATATTAATTAAGTCATAATTTAATGGAATAATATTATGTGATACAGAATTAGTAGTTTTAAGTTAATGCAATACTCGCATTGCATTGTTTATATGTTCTTTGAAAGAGATATTATGTATTGCATAATAAATATATATTCTAGTAAAATGGCAATAAAATACTGTAGTATTTAAAATTATTAATCAAAACTTCAAACATTTTTAATTGATATAATTATCCGCTTTTTTACAATTTTCTAAATGGCATAATAGAGAATCTATAGTATATAATATAGCTTTGCATAAAGACTTTTTTATGTTCATATAGTAAATGATTTAAATTTATTTTTATCTATGACCATAAAGGTTTATATCACACATTTTATTGTTTTTAATTAATAAAAAAAACTCATGTTCTGACGTTCTATCTAAATAAATGTATGACATTTCATACATTAATTGACAGACTCTTGCTTTTTCGAATGAAATATTACTGTTCTGTGTAAAGCTACTTCACATTTTCGATCAAATATAATGAGAAAATTACAACTGCGAAATATGTTAAGAGTTCTCGGCTTCTTTTGTTAAGTAGACTGCATGTAAGGTGTAACAACCTTATCACTTGGAATTACGGTTCATTTTTGTTGAATTTGTTTCGATTTCTGTGCAGCCGGCTACGTTCTCATTTTTGTCTCGACCCTCGTGCCAGTGTCGGTGTTTTTAATTGAATTCAACTATATAAACTTATATACTAACAACCTTTTAATTATGCGAGACGAAAATGTAGTTTAATTTTTAAATTTTGTAGAAATAATTAAGGAAATGAGTAAAATTTAATTTCCTTCTTTTCCGCCCATTAAATCCTTCCCGTCTCATTATCCACATCCTAAGGTAGGCACGCGACGCATCTGTAGTGTCCTTAGTATTGCGGATGTTCATGAGCAGCGCTAGTTCTTTATCATAATGTGAGCCGCTCGCTCGTTTACCTATCAATGCCATAAAAATGTTTGTAGTGACTGTAACTTTTGTGATTTCGCTTACGCCATGCTTTACCAAGCTAACTGAAGTTTTGACTTCCCTACTTAATACTGTAGTATCTCATTAGCGTATGCATTTATGTTATACGATATAAAGACAGGTAATGTAGAATATTTAAATGTTCGAAGTTTTAAATGGCGAATAATTTGTGCTTTATATTGTTGAAATATCTTTATTAAATAGCCATCATTTAATGGTGAGCTTTGAGTTACTGTAAATGTAATGTAAATTTATATAGAATGTTAAGGGCGGTGATCAACGCCGGGGAGTATAAACAAAGAATAAAGTGCAGACTACACCGAGAACGAAGCGAAACTAAGCTTAGTCCGTTTAGTTTTGCTCATGTAAGTTCCTACCGAGTCTTTTCATACTTGAGTTTACACCGCGTACTACATAATAAAACTAGTCGAGCGATGCGAAATATGCGAACTGACGAACCCAACAATCCCAGTGAAACGAAGCTCTTCGCGCGAACGTTAAGTGGGAACACGTGACACACGCACGTGACAATCAGTAGTGGTGTTGTTTCATCGCTTTATTATTTTTTTTACTCACTCACTTAGCTTCTCTTAGCTCTCATACTTGAGCGACATGAACGAAGACAAGCGAACTAAGCTTCGGTTTGATTCGTTCCCAGTGTGGCCTGCGTTTTACGCATGTTAAACATAGAGATAAAGACAACAAATTTTAATGTTATACTTACCTTCACATAAACATAAATTTCCCCTAGAATTATAATTAGAGATAATATAAAATCATTTATATTCATTAGAATTGTATCGCTTATGGATAAATTAACGTAAATGAATTGGCATAAAGAAAATTCTTTGCTATGGAGAGAATATGTTTACAATAAAACAGTCGGACAATTTTATCTGAAAGCATTCTACGTACAATATATTAGGGTCATTCCACATTAGAATCGTGCAAAACGCGCCCACGTCAATGCATATAATGTTTCAAATATAATGCTCGCGAGCTCGCGTGCATCCATAAATATCCTTATGCTAATGTGGACCCACCCTAAGGTTCAACACTGCCGGTCCAGTTGTTGACATGAATGCTCATAAATTAAAAATAAATTATATTGATTTTACGTAATTCAATAATACTTTAAACATTGGTAAGTTAACATAAAATGTATCTCGAACGATTTGTAAATATTATTGGGCAGATAGTGTGTTTATATTACAAAAATAAACTCTGTACCATATGTGGCTTGTTTTATTTCAACACAGACTGACGTTACTAGCTCCGAAAAAATATATTCACTAAAAGTCATTACAAAATACAATAGGAACTCAATTATTTCGTTTATAGATATATTTATTTATTCAATGTATATCAACAGAATAAATACACAGTTTACACAAGTTTTTTACTGTATTATTACTTCTTACTACATTTTTGCGATGTTTAGTACAATATTTACTTGTCATTCCATTTGTTTTATTTTTTAATATAATTTTTAGATACACTGAAGGAAGAGCCTAGCTTCCCATAACACAGGGAATCTTAGTGTTTGAACAAGAATCATCACATATGAATGACCAAAGTTTGTAATTTATTTAATTATTAATTTAAGGGTTATTAAGTTCTTAAATATTACAATTACAGGTACGTACAGCATTCTAATTACAAATGTGATGAATTGATAACAATTAGCATTAAAAATAGATGAAGTTTGATTGTACGGAAGCTCAAATACGTAATTTACTCTACATTTCTCTTCCTGGTGTATCGACTGTATCGTTTCAGTATACGAATACAATCTTACATAAAAGTTACGAGGAACTTTTTTTCTCACAATCAGAAACTTTCATCACACAATTACTTTATTCTTATCGAGTTGTCTCATTGAATATCAATCTTGTTTATCAAGACTTAAATTAACCGAAACAACATATGAACAAGAGATTACTATTTGACACAAAAGTAATAGATAGTATAATAATATTCGTAGGGGCTATATTTTTACCACAAATTATACGTAGCAGTTACTTTTATAACTGGTTTTGTAAACTGTTGTAACAAATGGTAACACGTTATGTGTTTGTAATGTAATGTCATGTGATATGTTATTAAATTTCCACATGTGGCAATGATCATCCTATTATTATACATGTATTTAAAAAGAAATTATTGTTTTTAAAGAGCACAAAAAAGGGCGACTATGTTTCTTATGCTATTTTTCTTTCATAGAGTGTCTCTATGATTTCAAAACGGTAGCAATTTATTCATTTTAATATTGTCGTCAAAGCGTATATTATGTATTAATTTTGAAAAAGGCTTCTCTCAAATCAAAGAGAAATAATCTTCAAGTATCAATTATGATATTTAAAGACATAACATGTAACTGTAACATTAAGTCTTTTTGTGGCAGATAGGTCATCTAACGGAAAGCAATCACAATGGACATCAAAAACACCAAGGACACTGTAATCTGAGGGAAAGAAGAAAGTATAAGAAGGGAAAAGAAGATGACTTCCGTATCCCTCCCTGTATTCACCGTTAGGAAAACAATAAAAGATGTTATAATATTTGATATATGATGTTATAATAGTATTATATATTATATTTTTATAATGAGTTAACATAGCCTTCGTTCATTACCTATTATAATGATCCTTGTGAGTAATAAATATAATATGTATATTATTTTTACAAACTCCTTAATAATATTTTACATTGTTTGCTAGCCCTTTTTCGTTTGAGTCTAAAATCCTGGAATTAATAATCACTAATAACCTTAAATATTTCCAGAGTGTCTACCATTAGATGAAATATTAAATATCAAGCGTTAAATAACATAAGCGCACTTTGCATCGCTGTATGTGCGCTCGGGGCAACAAAGGAGGTGGCCTCCTTTCAAAATATTTTATTCATGCGAACTATTGTCTCAGTCCGGACAGCGGCATAATGCCAACCTGCATATTATGTGACTGACTGTATATTGCTTTTGAGATCATGAAACCATACTACAATATAATGGATGACGATTCAAGTTGATTTATGATAGGGGCAGAGCCGCGCTGCAGACGAATACTTTGTCAAGGAATGTATAATATTTGTCTGTAGCATGAATGGGCCGGCTCGCCCGGGGAAGTACCACACTCCCGCAGAAAACCGGCGTCTGAATAGTAGCTTAGCTACCGCACTTCGTACCGCGCGGCCGAGTTTTGGAGGGCCAACACACTCCCACCTCCCCCTCCCACTCCCATAATGACACTTTTCTTCAAGATCGGCAACACTGCCGCACTGCCTATGGTGCCGCGGATGTCTATGAGCGGCGTTTATTGCTCTCCATCAGATGACATGCCTGCAAATTGGCTTCCTATCCCATAAAAAAATTGCGTTTGTTAGAGACATTTTCTTTCTTCATAATTTTCTTTCATATCATTAGTAAGGCTTTTAGAAGTGTACGTGAAGGTCGGTGACGGTATACATACACGAAACTTTCTCACCGCGCTTTTGCAAATACTATGACGTTTTCTCCAAGACTTATTAATATCGTATATATATATATATATATATATATATATATATATATATATATATATATATATATATATATATATATATATATATTCACTCCTATCCATATATAGAGCTCCATCCGCTACCATTCATCACAGCGAAACGGCTCTTCATTAGTCGCTTTTCGCCCTCGTGAGAATCAGGACGTGACGGGTGGCGAACTACGTCGCCGTCATTTTCAACAAATTAGGTATATTAAATTCGTCTTAGTGAATCCCACAACCCGCAAGGGAGGATGGAGGTCAGCCCCAGCAGAGCCCTGCATGCTAAGGTAAGGCACCATAGTATCCGGGGGATCCCGATCCCGGGACGATCGGCATGCTTGCGACTAGGCTCGCCCCTAGCTACGCATCCATTGGCACGGCAAACCGTGGATTGGCGGAGAGGAAGGGAAAAGATAGAGAAGAAAGGAAAGCGCAGGAAAGGAAATGCAGATTGGGGGGTTACCAGACTGGGATTAAACATTTATAAATCCATATAAATATTTATTCCGATGAGATATTCCGAATCGAACCTGCGACCATTGACTGCACGGGCGGAGGGCCACTAAGCCAATCGGTCAACTAATGTCAACCGTTTAGAATTTTCAAGCGATTTGAAACAAAGATATAATGAATTTCATGCACAGTCTCAATAACTTTTATATTTTCATGTTAATTTCGTCATATGTTTCAGGACTTGCCGAATGATGTTTTGACACTAAAACATTTATTGTCTTTAGTACCTATATTTCCGAAATAACAAAAATTATAATGAAATATCGATCATTTTAAAGCAGATTATGAAATGAAATTGAATAAACGGGAAACCATGTGATTAACCATTGAAAAAACGATTTTTCAGGGAAAAAAATAAATATTATAAAGAATTTTAATCTATAAATCTAATACAATAATTTAATTTATAATATTTATTAAAAATAATTATTATAAAAATACTTAATCTATTATAAACAGGACACCGTTCTTTTCATTTTTTGAATATTTTCCACAAATCTTATTTATATACATATATTAATGATAATTGTGTGTATTTCATAAATTTCAACACGAATTTTTCAGCATTAGGCTACGATTGAGCATAGGCAAAAGGAAAGTTAAGCGCCTATAATAAAATGATATACATACGTATATACATTTACATACGTATTATATATGAAATAATTAGTCGTAGCAATCTTTATTTTTCCAAACAGATCCATAACGAATTCTTACTCATGTCAATATTAAAACTCATAAGCTTCGGAAACAAATTGACGCTCTATGAGAGAAAAGACTGCGTAAGAAACTCTTACTTTGGGCTCTTTTCAACATTATATCTTTAATATTTAAATCTGTATAACCTGTAATGCAGTTGAATAATAAGCTTAATTGGTTAGGTATAAAATACATATTGTACGCAGACTCAAAAATGTCTCATAAATTTAGACGAAACAATACTCAGAATAATGCCTCTGAGCATTGTTTCTATATCCTCCATGTTATGTCAAAGTAATCGAATCAAATAACAAATGAAATAACTCGCGTTCCATATCAGAGACAATTTTTCCGCACCATTTGTTCGACGTGCCCCGCCGGCCGCGTTCAATTTGTACAATTGCTTACATGATACTGAGTAGGGCTCTTCTTCGTATCTACGGTGATTTGTCAGACAAATGGTAATAGGCCGGCACTTGGAGCATCCGCATTACGGGTTTACCTATCGGACATTGTTTCTCTAATGTGGGAAACAATAACATGAATAACTTGTTTTTTATGGTCCATACTGCTGAGCACGAAATCATTCAAGCATTGCCCATTTATGAAGGTATGGATATTCAAGAATGTTAATTAAAACCAAGAGAATGGATTCACCTTGCATATCCGAGGTGGATTGGCGATACACTCAATTAAATATTTGTAGGCCATACATTTATTATCCCAATGCGAGAAACGAAGCCCCGACCAAATAATTATCAATAAATATCTTATTGATTACAAAATATCATATTATATTTTAGGTTGGCGGTCTTAAGTACATTCAGAAGTTAAGAAGAAAAAATAAATTGGGATAAATTTGGAGTTGTCATTATTTCACTAGTCGATTGTGTCAGCTGTCTTGAGTGTAGTACTATAAAGGCTAATGTTTTTTCAGTTTTTAATTCTATAACATTAATATTTTCGTCCTGGCTGTCGACAACGGAGTACGTCACAAATATAATACTGCGGATATAATGAAATTATTTTATAATTTATTATTATCATTCAAACACAAAGCAAATCTCTGCCCTTACAGACTATACCGTAAAGATCCTACTAGTGAAATTATACAGCGACAGACTTACCTCATTTGCATATAAAAGTATCGAGTATAAAATCTATCGAGCGTCTGGTGTCTACTAATTCCTTAAAATATTTTCTCATGAATTTATATTATAATTAATAATGTTAGATTTTTTAGAAATAAAGAAAGATAACCATAGGTATGTAATGTATGCACACAATCTATTCTATAAATAGATTGTGTGCATACATTACATAATTCAATCAGTTCGAAAGGATTCGAAAGTATATTCAGAGAAATTACTGACATTGGAGCCGATCCATACTGAAGTGTCAAGTAGACAACTTAACGCTGGATTGTCCTCAAGCGGCAGAACGTCAATAGGAATATTTAATTTAAAATAAAATGTACCAGTCTAAGTTGTTTGTGTGTGAACAGACATGCATTGAGACATAATTTATTTATTTTTTATTTGAATAAAAATAAATTTCACGTATATGCATGATTTAATAAAGTTTATAGCTTGCATATTTGCTGTTGTTGGGAGTCAGGTCTCCCGATTTCTTACCTAAAATTGACATTAACGTTTATCCAGGAAGAATTGGTGGTATATTATCAAGCCGGCCGGTATTATCGACCACTATTTTATTAAGATGTTAAGTGACTTTACATTTTAAACTTGATTGTATTTAACTTGATACTGGCAATATAAACTAAGAATAAGAAAAAGGATTATTTGTATTGCATTTATTTTGACAATTCCTACAATTAGATAACAGTTTCCCTATTTATATTAATATATCTTGTTTACATTTTAACATGTTAATAAAATACTTTTTAATCGTCCACTCAAATTCATGTAGTGTTGATGTTAATAGAGATTTTTCAAATATTAATCCATTAATTAAATTTAATTTTAGTGTTATATGGGAGACAAAAATTTCTCATATTTAGAAGGATATATATTTAGGAATAAATACCGCGTGTAGATCACGAGAAAAAAGTAAGAATTGACTTTAATTTTTTTTTTTATATTACTTATTTTATATTCAATCAAATACTTGTAGGTCAAAACAATGTCAACTATCTTTTGCTTTTAGGCTGTGAAGCACACAAGAACACAGCAAGAGAGTACCGGCATTTGTCTTCAAGCTAAGAGATATGAGCGAAGAAAAACGTAAATTTCGACTCAATATCAACGCCCAACCAATTAATTTCGACTGCTAGAGCTCATGGTTGTGTCACGATTGCTATTGAAAGGGCGAATTGATTACATCAAGTGTCTATTTCATTGGAGTATCTATTGAAATCACATTGTTTGGGAGGAATTCCTAATAGGAGGAATATTCCGTTTGGCGTCAATTGTTATTGATGGTGTAATTAATTGTTTAGTTGCTAGTCAATTTAAATATGACTGTGAGAAGGACGAATTATGTAACATTCAATAGGATAGCAATAAAACCAATGTCAATTTAATAAGTCAAACTAGGCCAGGTCCATGATAATTTAATTTTTTTTAATTTATTAATACAGATTAGAATGAAATATAAAATACGTGTGAGCCCATTCAACCTTATTCTCTCCTATACTATTTACTTACATACCTACAAAAAAAAGAAACTTAAATATGTATTATTTAAATTTGCATACATACATACATATCGTCACGCCTGTCTCCCTTAGGGGTAGGCAGAGAGAGAGAGATCCCGGCACACCTTCCTTGTTTCCTCCACACTCATCCATCTGTTCATCCATCCTTCCTCTAAATTCATCGTCGCAAAACGGCTCTCCGTTAGTTGCTTCTCGCCTTGTGCGAATCAGGACGTAACGGTTAGCGAACCACGTCGCCGTCGTTTTTTAACAAATTAGGTTTATTATATATCTATTAGAATAAACAAGTTTGTGTATGCCCTTAAACAAGTCAAAAACATAACTAACATAAAAACATCTCTTATATGCTATCATGCGTACGTTGCGTCAATATTGCGATATGGATTAATAATGTGGGGAAATAGCACTCACCAAAATAGGGCGTTTGTAGCATAAAAAAAATGTATTAGGGTAATTTATGGTCTTCAACCACAGGAATCGTGTCAGCCAGTATTCAAAAAGCTTGGCCTACTACCATTGCCAGCTCTCTATATATATGAGGTGTGTGTATTTGTATCGAGAACTATTTAAAACAGCCAATGATAACGCTGGTCTTTTTCGGCGTGATCCTCGAAGATTAGTGTTGGATGATCACCCCAGACTCAGCAAATATATAAATAGTTGCCTGTGCATATGTATACGCATTTACAATAATATACCTCATGAATTAAAAGAATTGAACGCAACTTTATTTAAAAAAGATTACATAAATGGCTAATAGATGCTAATATTTATAATATTCAAGACTTTTTTGCTTTAAAGAGTCGATCAAATGTATATAATAGATAAATATATAGTGTAAAGTTAAAAGTGATATATAAATGCAAGAATAAATTATAATTTTAATGATATAATAATCTAGATATATGTTTAGATTTTTAATAATTGTTTTACTTATTTCTAATAGTGTGTCATTATTAATGAAATTTGTACGCCGTAAGTGGCAATGTGATGGAGCTTTTATACGTCTCTTTTTTTCATCTTGTTATAACCTCGCATTATACAAATAAAGAATTATTATTATTATTATTATTAAAATTCGTCATAGTGAATCCTACGACCCGCAAGGGAGACTGAAGGTCAGCCCCAAAGTCCCGCATGCTAAGGTAAGGCACTATAGTACCCGGGGGAGCACGATCCCGGGACGGTCGGCACGCTTGCAACTAGGCTCTCTCCTAGCCACGCATCCATTGGCACGGCAGACCGTGGATTGGCGGAGAGGGAAAGAAAGGAAAGGGCAGGAGAAAGAAAGAAAGAAAGATTTAAACAGGATGATAGGGATATGATACTACCGCAACGGAAGGCAAGGAGAGATACGGTAGTAGCTCGGGAGGCCGGGGTCGCGTACCCATCAACACCATAACTACCGGACAGGCGGCTAGGCAAAGATACTCCCTGACTTTATTTATTTAAATTTAAATGGTTGTAATAATTTTAAATATTTTAAACTAAATTGTTTTAATATATATTAGTAGCCTTATGTGAACATTCTTTTTCTTAGCTACCTTTTTAAACTACTAATACTGCAAGATTATATAACAAAATAGGCATAAGGAAACGCAACTACATATATCTTGGCAACTAGAATACAGATGATTGGTACCGAAAGTGACATTGAATAATGGTCTCATTCATTTATAAATTAGACATTTTGAATTGTTTCATCTAATGAGCAGGAATCTCTTGATACGACACGGGATTCAAGTGAACGGAAACAATTTGATTGAAACTATTAGGAGAAGGATTGCGCGGGGCTAGTTGAGGCAATTTTTCACTTAATCGTCATAACTCCTCAACGATAAGTCCAAATTTTTTTGTTATATATATTTTTTTATGGAATAGACGGGCAAACGAGCAAGCGTGTCGCCTGATGGAAAACAATCAACGCCGCCCACAGACAACCGCGACACCGCAGGAGTCGCGGAAGCGTTGCCGACCTCTTAGGTATGTATAGGCTTGTTTTTTGAAGGTTCCAATGTCGTATCGGTTCGGAAAGACCGCCGTTTAAAAATATGCATAGTGATGGGTAAGTAATTTATCCTTTCCAAAAGTGTCCATAGTAATTTATTTCTAACAAATAACATTTAAAAGCTGCAGCTATTTAAGTGAAGAAAGTCAGACGTGCTCAACGTACCCCATAGATGGGGTAAGTTAAAAAAGGGTACGGGGTAAATTGAGCAGTTAGAAAATGTAGCCAAACCATACCTTAGATGTATATCAGACATAAACGTGGCAATTAAACCCACGAACATCGACACGGAAGGTGGTAACTTCGCCACTGCGTCATTTGAAAATCGAATTTTATGTAGAATAAAATTTTAAATGTAATTTAATGTGTATCATTAGTAGATGGAACGAACGTTTCACAGTAAGTCCGATAGTTTCCAGTATTTAATTAACCCTAATTACCTAAGTGTATACTTGAGTCGCCGCTTTGAGGCTAAACTCCTCGCTGCTTTTGCTCTCGAAGACAAAACAAGCTCTTGTGGTGTTCATTGCTTCGCACACTTGAAGTTGAAATTCAAATTGTAAGGGATATATAATTTAAAAAAAAACCTGTAGCCAACTTAATAATAAGCTACTTACGGCGATTCATTTTTCGAACTTTCGAACGAATTTCATATTCGTTCGAAATTTCATAAGAACCCCTTTCTTTTTTTGGAAATTGACAATTAATTGGAAAATATTTACGATTCAGAACACAAGTGAAGGCATGTACAACTTTCGTTTCATATAAGTAAGACTGTGTTCTTATTAAACGGTTTTATTTAGCTTCTTCTTGTGGTCCTATGTCCCCGAGATGGGGCAGAGGGCATCCACAGTGCTTCTCCATTTGAATCGGTCTTGAGCGATGCGTTTCACTTCAGGCCACGTCAACCCGATGGATTTCATCTCGGCCGCTACGGAGAGCTTCCAGGTGTGTTTGGATCGGCCTCGCTTCCTTTTCCCTTGAGTAGTCCAATCCAGCTTGTTATTTAGCTTGACCCCGTGTTATAATTGTTTGTTTCAAATTTTGCGACGGCTTTTTCAAGTATTTCTACAAAAATTATTTTGACAAAATATGCACACACATTTATTTACCGTAACAACATTTATTCCCGTAACAAAATAATGATAATTTCGACTTATTATCGGTAGCGAGGGTCTGTCAGAAGGTGACCAGTGAAACTCTTCTAGCGCTACTAGTAACCCCCTCGAGTTTGAGCTCTTTTTGGTTTGACGGATTGGTTTTGACGAGACGAGACGAACCTAAAAAGATAAAATTAATAAAAAACACTAAAAAAGTGGGGAGCATAAGAATATGTATAACCACTGTATAACTAATTCAGATTCTGGCATATAATAAAAAGTGCTCGTATAATAAAAAGTGTGCTGTGCTCTGGTCAAGAAAAAAAACACTGTGCTAAACATAGAAATAAAAACTACAGAAGCATTTTGAGAATTAATAAATAATTTATTAGATAACAATTTATTACTAGCCGAACACCTAATTGGCATAGGACCGAACCATCGCTTTCGGGATCAATAGTGGCATAGTAAAGTCCCACATCAGGATCAATATATGTATGGCCTACGTATACTATTTATTCCGAGGTTGGACGTACCGATCATTTGCTTTGAACAAGCGTAGTGGGTTAATATCCATTCCCTCAAAAACTGGATGAACTAATAACCTTTTCCGTTTGATATATGTTCCACCTTGATAAAAAACAAGCCTTGTCCGAGCTGAACTGTCGCCATTAACTTAAGCGTCTTCAACTACACTAATATTCGTGAGATTCATGATCCCACACAAGCCGTGGGCAGACGCCCCGCGTTTATGATAAATTTTAACCTCATAAGAAACAGTGTTAATTGACGTCCGCAGTTCAGAACAATGTACAAGTATACTTTATAAAGGACCTTTTAGACTAACCAGTATCTTGATGCGACGTCAATACATTATGACTGAGTGATTATCCGTTAGTGTATAGTGATTAATGAGAAGAAATAATATAGCTTACAAAGAATAAAACCAATTATCTCTTCTTAATTGAACAACATCCTTAAATTCCTATTATTTTATATCGCCCTCCATCACAAGCACACTCAATTATGTTAACTATTCTATCTCAATTATGTTAATAATTCTAGAAAATAAGTTAATTTTGCCTAAGGAAAGAACATATATTCATATTTGCTTGAATCAGAGAAAGCATAACGGTCAACTATAAAAATAATGCTACACAAGCTTTACCGATACCTCACAGATAACTTGTATAAGCAAACACAACTTTTCACAGTCAGACAGGTATATATACAATCATGTGTGGTGAAATTTGAGAAGGTACACCTTGCACGCATCAATTGCATCAAGTACATGTATTATTTATCATTTGCCCACTAAAACTAGATTTGCCCAACATCAATATAATTTTTTGGCTCATACTATAATAAAATAAATCGGTTACAGAAGTATCATAATCTAAGTTTCAACTCACTAAAAAACTTATAAACAAATGGCTATTCAACCTGGCATATAATCCTACAGAATTGATATTAAGTAAACTTTAGTTTAGTAGCATAAAATAAAATAAATTAAACATACACTCAGATACACGCATACTCTGATAAAAAACCTACACACACTAACACATAACACATATAGGCGCCCCACCAATCATGATTTGTAATGTAATTTGTAAACTATATTTTGTAAACTATATTTCTTTTTTGTTTGTATAATTTAGTTTATAGTTTTTAATTGTTTGTTTCAGTCTTTTGTAAAATTATATTGAGTGTGGCAATTAGAATAATATATGTAATATATAAATGTGTCATAGAAGGGAACTGTCTGCCGTAGTAAATGGTTCGCTCTACTTCGGCAGTGAGTGAAACAAAATTGTTAACTTGTTAATGATCAATAAATATATTAATATAATTATTTCTTTCCATTTCATGTTCACTCATATTAATTAAATCCGTTTGTACAATCATATATCACCGCGACACATACGCTAGTGTATACGGTCCCTAACGACCGCCCACGACACTCGCCCTTCAATTTGTTTTGCGTTAATCTTCTGTGAAAGTAACTGATTAATGCTTTTGTTAAGCTAATGAGTAGGTTCGATTATTCCACACAATATTTTAACGGAGCGTATTGCTTGTCTTGATTTTAACCACATAAAAGCTTATCCCAACGCCTACGTCCCTTTAGTAAGATCTTATCGTTGATGGAAGCCTAAGATAAACGCATACGTTAAAGTAACCCAACATTCATCTACGAGTGCATTGCCTTAAAAGTCTTATTAGACGAAACAAATATAATATTGATTGGATATAGGTCTCCCCTAGTACCAGCTACCTAGCCCGCCTGTCGACTTCACGCACACAATTTCTGCCAACCGCCCTTCGCAGATCGTCGTAACATCTGGCGTAAATATCATTTGAAATAAGTTCTCGCGAAAGGTTAGTGTACAGGGTTAGAAGGCCTTAATATTTTGGGATACGCAATTTAAAATTTTGCAATTCAAACAGTTTATTTGTTAAAAAAATCTTCGCCATTAGCAAATATTTGCAAAATTTAGGCGTGCAAGTATTCTTAAGAACATTTTTACTCATATTATATACAAATAGCTTACTCGTCGCACTTTGCTGCTATTAAATATATGCCATAATTGCAGCAAGGGGAGGTCATACTCGTTATTAATTTTATTTTTTTATAATATCTTTTTTTTATTAGAGTATCATTAAAATACTAGTAGTCTTAATTTTACTATACATATAAAAATGTCCAATTCCCAAAAATGTCCACATGGATTTCGGTTTACATTTACTAAAACACCGATTCTAGGATTTAAGTGTACAAAAATATCTAAATAAGAAATTTCTAGACATCTAAGCTAATGATATACTAAGAATATTAATATTATCCATAGAAAAGTTAATGAATGTAAGGTGCTCGTTTTTTTTATATACAAGTACAAAGACATATAGTCTTTGCACCAATAAAAGTAATAAAATTAATTACTTTTATTTCTTTTTTAACCCAAAGGCTTACTGGAAGAGAATGCTTTCCGGTCCAACTTTGTACCAAAAATATTCATTACATTAGGAATAAATAATGAAAAAAACGAATAACAATAAATCACTTTGCTCTGAAATATCATATCGCGGTGTTAAATAATTAACTTCTTTCAAGTATAAGTGAAAATTATTGTAACAACGATGACTACATTTTTCATGATAAGTCATGCTCATGCAGGTATCTTGTTAATTAAAATAACATGCTTGCTTGCCGATGTCACCATGAATAAGCTTATATACGTCGTCACGATGTGTTTGATGAATGTAAGTTGAGATATCTGCATAGATTTTTAACACAACTGTGAATGCCTAGTATGTGCCTAAATATAAATATATGTGTGATTTAATTTATTTATTTCTTATTTTCGTACAATAGTACTATAAAGTCAGATTTAATGCCGGAATGCATTCTCCACCACTCAACCTTTGGGTTAATGTCCTTATGAACTGAGCTGCTTAATATAAATTCATATATTATTATATCAATAGTCAAAAAATAGTAATAATTCATGTTACGGACTACTACTAAATATTTTTCGGACTATAAGACGCTCAGACGACAAAATCAAATAAAATGTATAAGACGATTTTTAGAAAAATACATTTTAATATTACTTTCGGACCATTTTTTAAATTTAAATCCATTTTTCAATGTAAACTATTTATTGCATTTATATTGATGTACAATAAAAAATAGATTATGAAAATGACATCACAGTTACAAATTGTTGCAACTCATCATGATGAAAAAAGTCGCGGGCAAAAGACAGATTGGTTTGGGCAGGAAGTCTAGGCTACAAAATATCATAGTCAAGTCTAGGCTACATAATATCAGACAGTGGACCGGGATAGCTAGTGCTCCTAAACTGCCTGGCATCGCGACAGGAGATTGTGCTGAATTGGCTGCCAACCTTCACTAGTCGGAGAGATTCTTAAAATAAAAGAAAAATAGATAAATTAAAATGTCCAAAATTTTTTTTTTATGCATCTTCCACACAAGGCACAGACAGACCTCATATCATTGAAAGTAAAATATATTCTACTTAATGAAAGATGAATTTATGAAAAGCGCTAAGGCGTATTGTCTCAGTCTCAGGGTAATAAAAAGCTGTCGAGACAATTTCAGCACTTCAGATTGTATCAAATAAACCAAGGGTAACCGGACAATGCGGAATTGAAAACCGGGGTCAATGACCAACAAACGATCGGACACCGCGGCTAGGTCCATTCCTGATGTATCCACGAGATTAAACCTTATACTTGCTTTATTTTGAATACATTTTAAAAAAGCTTTATTTTTGTAATTAAATATAGATGAAAAATTCATGACGACGCTTATAGATTTAATAGTTTAAGGCGTTACAAAATTTTAATATTTCCAAATTTCGCAAAAACACGAATATGAAATTTGGCGATTTATAATATGCGAGGATAATTCTAAATTACTTCAATACATCAAGCTTAACAACATATTGTGTGAATTAGACAGTGTCAAATTCTTTTTATGTAAAATATTATTATGTTTAAATCTAGTGTAAAGAATCTGATACTGAAGCATCATTCTATAATACTTCAGAACATAATTCAATTCCTTTTAAATATATAATGCTTTTCCTTATAATTCTTTTATAATTGACATTTCCTTATAATTCTCAAAAAATGAATAAGACAAACAGTGAGTACCATCGTAATAGTCCACTGGTGAACATTGGCCTCCCACAATTAAGTAAATAGAGTTGAAACAAACTTTTTAAAATAATAATATGGGGCTTAGTAATGAGATCCAAGTGGAACCATGTCAACCAACCAATTTACAGTGGACGTAAAAAATTGACAACCAGACACAATTCGTGACATAACTGTGCCGTCTGTGAGTAAGTGGTGCATGCCAACTGCGACAGGGGAACGTACAAGGTTTATTGATGATTCAATATTTTGATGTCGCGTTAACTAAGTTCTTAAATTTGGAAAGAAAAACAGGTGGTGGACTAACGGGGGGAAGGGGTGGTGTGCCCGGGCCTCAGGTTCTGAGGATACCTCCAAATGTCTGCAAGTTTCCTTGTTCCAACGAACAAGGCTTTAAATATATGCTCAGTACCTACGTAAAAAGTAGTTTGGAGTTCTGACACTGAAAGCTACCGCTTTAAGAGTCTTTGGTGGTGGGTTCGATTCCTGCATTGGGATAAATATGTATATGTATAGCTTATAGGTATATGCTGATTTCGACTAACGTGGTTGGTTAAATTCCTTTCCTACAGAAATGTGAAATCCCGTGCTCAACATTGGGCCATACATGGACTGTAAATAAAACAATTACGACGTACGTATTCATGTTGAATATTAAATATTACACATAAAAAAATCTCATATTTATGAGTAAAATAAATATTGTTGCTGTTTTTTTAGCCAAGAATAATTAGAGGGAATTTTCATCATAATCTTCAACAGCATATAGAAGTCTACTGTCGAAAATAGGTGTCTACCAAATAGAAATTTCTTCAAGTAGGAGAGGCTGAAGATCATCTTGTACTAGTAACACTTCCCGATCTAGGCTAGCCTTATTTTCAGCATATGTACATAGTTATTTAATTTATTATCATATCAAGAGACGGCGCGGTAGCTGAGCTACCACTGAGACGCCAGTTTTCTGCTGGAGTGTTGTACTCCCCCGAGCGAGCCGATCCATTCATGCAACAGACAAATATAATGCCATTCTTGACAAAGTATTCGTCTGCAGCGTGACTCTACCACTTTGAAACATTTTTATTTGTTCTGATAATGCGATGTTGATTTTATGTGTACCTATATACTTTTCAATTTTTTCTGTAAATATTATTTTACAAGCCTGTTATAAAGTATCTTTAAGGAATATTCGACGATTACATGTAGAATAATTCTTGTTTTAAAGTATTATTAGTCTGTGAGATAATATATTATCATATAAATATTATATACAGATAAAATAAAGCTGTAAGTTGTCAATGGTAATAAAAACAAAAACCGGAAGTGTTACAGAAACTTTTTGTACTTATCTTTGTTTATGACTTGTGTAGCCAAGTGAGAAACAAAGAGTTTTAAAGCTGCAACTAACCTTGAAGATCTTGGGTTGATGATCTCACGTCTGTAGGTACATTAAACACTGCAATTAATTGGAACGAATCAACAATAACGCACAGATCAGACAATGCCTATACTCTCCAGCGTCATAAACTCAAAATTTTATATTAACGGGCTTTGTTTTAACTATTCATACTTATATTATATAAATATATATCTAGTTTTAAACTTAAAAGAAAAAAGTGTTATATTTCACATTCACTACATCATTGCTTTTAATATTATCATTGACATGTTTTGTTTCGGAGTTATTATTTGGGTTCATTTCACAAAAAATCTATAATCCTTAACTTTATAAAATAAATAACAAATAAAATAATATTGTGATTATAAATATTATCTTTCAAAAAGACTGTGGTAAATCAACATTTTGAATATCTCTTTAAAAAGAGGCTCTCTTTTCCCACCTTTCCACACATTACTTACTTTTTCCAGAGGCCTGCAGCAGGTATGCAGTTTTCCTACTGTTACCGATATCCAGCAGGGCTTATTTGACTAAAGAGGTATTCTACTTGGTTTCATCAAATAGAAAAAAAGGATTTTGTTCCCCCGATCCATGGAACCACACTCACGTATTTTTTCTCTCTTCTGAAATTATCAAGACAATAAACATCTTATTATAAAATATTAAAACAATCTGTGAAGAGTCGCCTCGCCAAAATATTAATTTGTTTTTTTAAAAAAAAAGGTAATTTAATCGTAATATCTAATGATATATTCTTTAAAAAATTCTACGGAACTCGTGTCACATGGCATATTTCCCCTTTGTTAGGAAATAAAAATATACAAAATACATTATAGGGTTCATGGAAGGCATACATTGTCCATTTTATTAAATATTCGAATTGTAATTTTTATATTTCCATATTAATTCACAGATTCCAACGTTAATGCATATAAGTCTTTGTTTCTGTACGTCGCGTGTCATCCAAAGATATTGATCGTTAAAATGTTTGAGATGGTAAGCTAACGGTGACCCAAGGGTCAGTATCTCGTATAATTTTAATATATATTTCGTCCATCAACTCCGATACCGTAGGCGACGCATTGTCATTCAAGCGCCGGAGGAGTTAAAAAAATCAATAAATTAGCATAATGGGCTTCACAAATTACGTTATTACGTGAACCGCTCGGACGGAAGCTTCATAATTTATTCGCGGCTCATTGTAACGTATGGCTAGGTAATACGCTTTCAATTTTATTGAGCGATATTAATATGAACGAATTATTAAAGTGTAAAAAAACATATATGTTATATATATAATATTTTTTAAAAAAGACTAACAATTTTTAGAACATTACTCAAATTCTTGTTAAGCATTCCAACCAAACTAATATAATATATAATAGTAATATATAATATTGTTCACTTCAATAGTCCAAAAGAAGACTTTAAATCGTATGCGCATTCCATACTAAATTAACTATATTGCTGCTAAATTGTTTTCCGCAACATCGAAAACTTGTATATGAAACAATTTTTTATTCTGAAATATAGTCTAAATAATTTTATACTAGGTCTCAAATCTTTCATAAAATACTTCCTATGATCGGATCAATCGTTTCCAATATTAATTAAAAAAATCTATCTATAATAAATCATATAAAGAGCCATCCATAAATTACATCACACGAGTTTCAAGATTTTGGAAAGCAAGTCTTTGTCACACGCTGTTAGATTTATTGAATTAAATTGTATTTTAGCACTTAAAATTTATACATGTGGTGCCACAAACCTCATGACCCTCCTTTGTCACTCGATGTCACGCTTTGTTAACCCCTCCCTCTTAAAGTGTAACGTAATTTATGGAGGGACGCGAAGGTCGCATCATCTGATATGCATTGTGCCACACACAAGGTATATCAGATGATGCGAATACAGTGCTGACGCACCATTCAACAATGCCGTCTTTTACGGACTTTTAAAAGCTATTTTTATATTAAGTTGGACATTTATTTCATTATTGTTAAAATAAAATATGTCTAATATTATTAAAAACGGACTTCACAACTGCAAAGCAATCTTCGTATTATTTAAATAATAATCATACGCGTGGAATACAAGTATATTAAGTACAAGAAATCCTGTGACGAAACTAAATACCCAAAAATGCCATTAGCAAACATCAATAAATTATCAACCTCGTTCTACATGCCCAATTTACTTTTCTGCTAGACCAAACTGCGATGCCTTTTCCGCCAATTTACTAACATTTATTTGACGATTCACTGCGATTTGTTGAGTAGTTAATAATAGATTTTGGTGTATATATAAGAATAATTGAAAATATACGATGTTTCGGGTGTTTTTTTTATATTTCATAAAAAAATAATACATTGAAACTTTCACTGCCCAAAGATAAGCAGTGTATTTCATTTGGTGCGATGGCGGGCCAATAATGTATCAACACATATGGATGTCATTGAAGTTCTATTAATTAGATTCTTCAAACAAGACCAAAATCGCCAAAAATAATAACAATCGCTATAAAAAAAATAGCCGCCGTACGATTTATTACAAATAAACATATACATAGATATATGTATTTTTATGGGATAGGAAAGCAAACGAGCAAGGGAGTCACCTGATGAAAAGCAATCAACACTGCCCATACACTGCACTGCAGAAGCGTTGCCGGCCTTTAGGAAATGTGTAGACTTGATATGGGGTTAAACTACATACAACCGTTTAAAAAGAACTTCCCTGTACCAAAAAGTTCTGTACCTAACTTTACTTATTTAATTTTTTTATATTCCTTAGTGAATAATTCTATTGTTAATAGCATTTGATTTGATATTTTAATGAATAAAAATGCTGAAATCATAGAAGCTGGAATATAAAATAATAAACATGACATTAATCCGATATTTATACATTCAAATTTGGTAGTACTACCTTATGCCAACGTGATATGATTACGTTGCCTGCAAAGAATTTGGCCTTGACCGATGGCTCGCCCATGTACTCTGGACTGCGTGGTCTCAAAATAATAACTCATTGGTGACAGTATATTTTATTTTTTCAAATATATAGAACTTAAAATGTAATGTGGGACGCCGAGGCGATATAAAGAGACGATTTGTGCAGAGTAGCTGGCAGAAACTAGATGCGTGTAGGCAAAGTTCGAGCTAATTGGAAAGCTTTAGAGCCTATTATAAGCAGTAGAGTGTAGCAGATTGATGATGATGATAGAAACATTAGAAACCGGTTATAGAAATCCCCTCCCCTCTCTCATCTTTGCCTGTATATGTACTGTTGTGCTTATCATTCGCTCAGAGGGCTCTGGATAGAGCTATGTTAGGAGTTTCTCTGGTGGATAGAATTCGGAACGAAGAAATTCGTTGGAGAACCAGCCTCACCGACATAGCTCTTCAAGTTAGCAGACGGAAGTAGCAATAGGCTGGACACGTTTGTTGGAGAACCGAAAACCGTTGAAGGAGCGCTGGAGTGTATACCGCGTCTCAGCAAACGCAAACATAGTGTAGGTCGCCTCCTCTTCTAGATTGAGCGAGGATCTGCGCAAGGCGGCCGGTAGACACTGGATGCGTGTAGCTGAATATCGGGCTAGGTGGCGCGCCTTGGTTAAGGCCTATGTGACTGCTGGACTGCCGTAGACCGGCAGCTCTACATCGATTGATAGCACACCTCCAAGTTGGGAAGAATAGTCTTATCTCTAAATTCTCATTACGGTGAAATATTTGCTTTGATATGTAGCTACTTTATTCGCACTTACCTAATACAATATGTAAATTGTTGAATCACAACGATTACATGTCTATTGTCATATACAGAAATGAATGGGCGATTGTTTGTAGTCAGCGACCATGTTTGTTGTGACGCTGCATAATTGGAACCCATTGATTAAATAACTGCTTTGACATTGAACCTTCTCAATGCCAAATGTAGACAACGTTTGATGCGAATGAACTAAAATACTCTCAAGTACATTGTAATATTATGTTCTATTTTAGTTGCTATTTCTAAGTCGCGTTAAGCTTTAGCAAATCGACTAAGCAGCTTTAGCATGACAAAAAAAAATTAGTAAAAATTATTTTTAAACTTCATATTAGAGAAATTCTCATAAGTTATTTTAACAGGAATGTTATTAAATAAAAAATAATCCTTTTTTATGGAAAATAACTAATTTTTAAAAATATATAATACCAATCACTTTACAACAAATACATCACTCTTTCACTCCTGGGTTTGCTGGAAGAAAACTCAATTTTGAGTTAAGCTCGCCCTTGTACATCTTCTTTCCTTTTAATTTTTTTGTATTTCCTGTTTTGTGTACAATAAAGTATTAAAAAAAATACGATATTTTCTGAAATATACAATAATGTGAATCCTCCCCGTCCAAGTGAACCAGTATTATACTTATTAATATATTCATTAGGATTATTTAGGATTACAGCGTAATATATAGATTTGCTTACATTTACTGTTTACTGCACAAACATCAGGCAAATGAACCATCAGGTCACTTGATAGTATGTAAGCACTCCCGCACCTATGTTCGTAACATCTTCAACATTAAGAGCACAGAGGATGAGTTGCCTAACCTACAGTAAAAGGTAAGTAATGGGAGGGAAAAGGGAAGTAAAAGAAAGGGGAAAGGAATTGGCTTAACACTCATTGAATGAAACCCAGTAGCAAAAGTTAGTACTAAAAGAAAAAGTGGATGAGCCGACCCATTTAAGCTACACTTTTTTTTATAATACAAATTTCTTTTTCCAAAAAATACGACACTTTTTAAAATTTTATGATGATATTTGGCCTAAAATTCGACTATATAATACAGCATTATGTTAAAGTAATCAAGTTATGTTATATATATCCACATATACATACATACACGTCTACAAATACAGCATTAATATAAAGTAATCAAGCTATTTTATATATATCCTTGTTACAATGATATTCAAATTATGTGGCAGATATAACTTATGTAAACCTGTTAATAGTATTTAGTTTATAGATTTTGTTTTATTAATATTAGCAAAGTGAAGTGGTAAGGGGCTGGAAACGTTTATTTTATTATTTTTTTTATGACATAGGAAGGCAAACAAGCAGGCGTGTCATCTGATGGAAAGAAACCAACGCCGCCCATAGATATTCGCAACGCCATAGGCAGTGCGGAAGCGTTGCCGACCTTAAAGGAAAGTGAAATTATGGGAGTGGGAGTGGGAATCGGAGGAGGAGTGGGAAGGAGAAGGTGTTGGGCCTTCGGAACTCAGACCGCTCACCGTACGAAGCGCGGTAGCTAAGCTACCACTCAGACGCCGGTTTTCTGCGGGAGTGTGGTACTTCCCCGTGCGAGCCGGCCCATTCATGCTACAGACAAATAATATGCCATTCTTGACAAAGTATTCGTCTGCAGCGTGGCTCTACCACTAGTAAATCATTTTATCATTGAACGAAGAACGGTAGGCGAGTGGTGAAATGGAGTCCGCGTCTCGACAAATGTAACGTGAGTCACCCCCTGCCTAGTTAGAGCCGGCTACTTACCAACAGAAGATTGGGCTATGTCCAACAGTGAACTGACATTGACTGATAATGATGATATTATTTACATTAGTGTAAATCATTATAAATAACAACGCTAACGTTACAAACAGAAAACTAACGATAATAGAAACTAAAGGAATTTCATCTACATATTCTTAAGTGTAACGTACTCAAGTTTGCAAGTACTTAATCGGTTTTCCACCAGAAATTTGCAATTTCATGCAATTAATTGCATTTCTAGATACGAGTGGGAGGCGAAGCTCATTTCCGAAGTTCGTTGATGCGCGCGTGCATAATGATAACGCCCACCGAAATATGAAGTAACAAGCCGACGCCTACGATTTGATACATCGGTAACATTCGGAACCATTGTTCTAATTCATAAACATATACGATCTATGAATTAATTTATTTCTTCGTAGACTTATAATTAACAGCCTAAAATATGAATTTAATCAATTGTGCCATTGGTTACACACATTAATTTAATGAAAGGACTTTTCCCGCGAAGTTACATCAGTGATGTTGTGTGATTTATTTCTAATATATTTCCTCATGTTATTATCACCTATATTGTTTTCATACGGTTGCGTATTGTACAATAGAGTTTGGTTAGGGTGTGTAAGTGGACTGAAATGAAACAAATGCGAATATCGGGATTTTTTCAGTTGACTGAAAAAGTCCAGATAAAATTTTGATTGAAAGGCCTAGCATATTTTGAGATTTTACTTGATATTATATTTTACTTGAAACTGACATAATATTTATACCTGATTGCCAACAAGGAAGAAGAAGAGGAACTTAATAAAACTTGGCAATATAAAAACTTATATGAACTAGTTTATACCCGAAAAGTATTTTTTAAATGAAGCATTTATTCTTTGTAGTGCTTCAATTTCAATAGTAATTGGGGATTTAAAGTAATATTTTCCGAAATTATCTTTAAAAAGTAGGTAATCAGATTGCTTTTAACCGTACGTAAGTCGACCATTTGTTAATGAAAATATGAATACATTTATTGGTAGCATTGCTTTGTAATAGCTAGGGATAAAGCTATTGTAGCGAGCGATAAATTGACGAGC
Organism: Baronia brevicornis; assembly: GCA_031353405.1. Lineage (NCBI taxonomy): Eukaryota > Metazoa > Arthropoda > Insecta > Lepidoptera > Papilionidae > Baronia > Baronia brevicornis. The sequence goes on from JASFAT010000864.1 coordinate 360,962, forward strand.
TAATTGCCTCAGTATTAACTTCGCTTTCAAAGTCAATAATGGAACGATTCTCGAATCGGGATAAATATATGTTTGAATGGTGTACAGTTATTTATTCTAGGTCCGGATATCCCTCTAAAATACTTTTGGAAAAGTACGGTGGATTAATATTCATACCTACAAAAACGTGGAAGTTCCGTGCCTAGCACTGTTACATAGGTATAAGGTGTATAAACTAAACAAAAATGCTGCAAACTAGCTTTAAGTGGATGAAGACCTTTATAGTTATTGATTCTCTATCTACATACGATCTCATTTCAATAAGTAAACATTTAGAACTGACAAACATAAGTTGTTAAAGAAGTTTAAGTTCGTGTAAAAAGCCTGTTTAAAAACTTATTTAAGTGTTTATATTAATAACATTTTTAGGTTAGCCAGCATTATTTGTTAAAAACTTCGAATTTATAATGAATCCACTCTCAACAACTGTTATTTTATTCACTTAGTCTAAAAATATAAAAGTAAAGTAACATCGACATTAATGTATTATAAGGGGAATTGTCGTAATCAAATCAGATTGATTTGTTTTATTAATATAAATGTTACTGTCCATCCAATGGCTTTTGCTTCTATAATCGCCTTGTACGACGTTCAAGGCATAAAATGGTTTAACACTATTTTAATTGCCGTTGACCATTCAAAATAATAGCTCTACCGTCAAGGACAGAGGAAACGTCATGAAGCACAAATATAATAAAATATTAGATACGCCTTTAAATGTAAATTTTGTATCCCTCAAAACATTTTTCTTAAGTACATTTATAAACGTCGGAACTCTTATTTTTCTTCCTAACATACCAAAGAATAATAATCAGCACAAATTTAATAAATATCAATATCAATATCAGTCCGCGGCAGTCCACTGCTGGACATAGGTCCCACGCAAGGCGCGCCACCTAGCCCGATCTTCGGCTACACGCATCCAGTCTCTAAAATATATTTTCTATATTATATACATTTTCTACTAATTTTAAAAATGAAAGCTAGCATTGTTCTACAATAACGATTTGTTCTAATTACTCAAGCAAAAACGGAATTCGACGAAAGTGATCTATACCATTTCGATCCCATGGTGAAGTCATTATTAATACATATAAAGCAAATTAAATTTGTTTTAATATGTGATGTTTTCATCGTGACAAATTTAAAACTCAATATTTAAATATATGTCTGTTTTATAGTAGTCGAATCGGCTAGAATAACATCACCGTGACACATAGCAATTGACTACTACCGATAAAGCTACTCCTGATCAATTAATCTATCAACGCTTTAAACTTTTTAACGAAAACAATAGAAGTAAACCAATGCATGAATGGGCTGGTTCGACCGGGATAGCCCCACACTCATAATTTAAACGTTAAGCTAGCATTTTTCTATATTAACGCATTTCTTATGGTGAGTGGAAAAATCGGGAGGCCTAAAGCCGTTCTCATGCCATTAAATCTTTCTCCTTCCATTATTACCATCATTACCCTAAGGTAGGTAATGCAAGGTAAGGTAGGTAGTATATCCTTGGGCGGCAGTGAATATTTACCATCAGGTAACCCGTTGCTCATTCATCTACGACGTCCATAAAGTATTAATAAACATAATACAGCTAAAATGTTTACACATTCGATTATAATAATAAAATACCCGTAAATATATAAATAATAAAATATTGGCATACAATTCGAACAAAAATCACTCCGCCATTCCATTAGTATGCATTGTAAAGCGTTATAGCACTTTGGTGATACGTGAACTCACGTATGACGTAAACAAAAAGGCCTCTCAAATGGACACAGGCGAATAACCGAATGCAGTTTATTTCGATCGATATATCGATTTTGGAATTTATGCCATGAAAGTTAAGGCATTTTATCAATTGCAAGACTAGCATTTAGTATTGTAAAGAATTAAACAGGTTTGCCAGACAAAAAGTGGACGCTGGATGTCATTTTTCCCATTGATCCATCCTGAGATGTGTTTTCAACGTTTTAAATTAAACTGAATGTAACAAGATGTTTATTTTTTTAACTGATGTTTAATCCTTACCTCCATCCACGAGGAGCCTACATCATCAGAGGTAATGCAGGTGTGATGCCTGCCTTTGCGAATATTCACATCACAGCATGGCAAGGTATCATTCTAAGTTAACCGTAGGTGCGATTCCGGCAGTGATATATTTATTCATTCAGTCTGATTTTTCACCGTCATAGCTTTATCTCATTCATGTCCATATAACAGACATTTGAGGCTTTATATATTGATTTATCTTTTAGAAAAAGTGGACGAAATTACAAAAAATATTTGACAACATACTATAAGGTAGCGAAGAGGTCATTTCCGTGTTTTTGTGACTTCGTAAAATACAGGGAAAAGCCTTAAAGGAAATTACGGGCTTACGTTCGCATTTAGATATCTGATGAAATCACTCCACTGCTAAGGCTCCACTGCTAAAATAAAAACGAATGGAGTAACAAAAAATAAACGTTGTTTTTTAAGATTCTAGATTCTGTCGAATAACTTTTTTATTTTATATTCAAGATACACTTTTAAAGCATCGAATTTGTTGACTAATTTTTATACAATATTAGGCACTCAAATTTGCGCTCATCTTTGCTCGCTTCTTAATGTAAAAGAGTTTTAAAGTTTATGAAAAAAAGTAGATTTATCACGCCCTAAAAAATACTCTAACTTCCCGTTCATATCCCATCAAAAGTCTAGCCTTTATTTCTTCATATTAACATCAAGTAGAGAAACCAGCAAGTAGAGATCATTTTTAATTTCAGTAAAGCAACTTACAATTAAATAACCCTTTCAGATTCACGGTATTATAAATCTCATTTATATTTCTCAAAGGCAGTTTGGGAACAAGAAATGTTTTAACGAGATAAATTATTGCGTCTAGGTTTTGAAATATGGGTCTAAAATGACTTAAATATTTCGTTTTTAAGTTGAAAAATATTTAAATTTTTTTCATTGTACGTGATATGGTGTACAGAAATTTAATAAATTAGTAATAATCAGAATTAATAACAAAAAAACATTAGTAGGCTTTTAACTTAAAACTCAGCTCTAAAAATAGTGTAATTTTTAGAAAAATTTTATTGTTTTTATTATAACTTATTTAAATATTTTACTCTAACCCAATCCTAACGCTGGCGCAAAATATTTTTCAAAAAATACATCTCAGTTAAAATCGTCGCTTTTTACATCATTCTATCAAATCAGTTACTACGGAAATATACATTATTACAATACCTTTTTATTCGTTATATGCATCATGCTGTGTACAAATCATATAACTCAAGAGCTCCTGCCGCATTCAGGAATAACGCCTTAAACCATGTATAATACATCTAACCATCATTTGTATACCTGATCTTCTATTCTAACAATATATTGTACTTAGTTAAGTTTATGTATGCCGTAACAAACAAGTTTAATATATTACAATAAATAATAATAAAATAAAATAAATATCATAATCGTAGAGAATTTTATATACATATCAACTTGGAAAGGATATCGAAAGTACATACATACATACATATCGTCACGCCTGTCTCCCGTAGGAGTAGGCAGAGACCACAGATCTCTATCTGCTACGATCTCGGCATACTTTGCTTCCTCTACACTCATTATTCTCCTCATGCAAGCCCGCCGGTTGAGGGTACTCTTGACCTGGCCTTTCTTAAAAAGTAAGTTAACGAAAGTATAATCGTATTAGTAATCATTTTTAAGGTACTTTTGAATCTAACAATTTTATTTTATTTATTTATGAAAGAGGATAGGTGAAAAAATAAGCCAGACACCTAATGGTGAGTAATCATCACCATTCATGGAAATTTCCCATTCATCCCAACAACAACGATATCACAGATGCGTTGCCCGCTTGATAATATGTAAATCATGCGAAAGGAAAAGAAAAGTAATAAGAAAAAAGAAAGTCAAATAAAGGAAAGGATGTTGAGCATTCAGCTATAAATGAAGAACGAATAAACAATGAAGTCATCTACCAAAACCTCAAAAATCAGTTATTTTCGAGTGAGATACTTCTTGAGCAGTTAAAAATTTTCCAAAACGTTTTAACATTTGACAATTATTGCCAATTCTTGTTTTTTAAAAAAAAAACACGCCTGTAGCCTGATTCCAACACATCTAAAATGAATTATAGATGTATTTAAAAGCAAACGTAGGTGAACTAGATGGTCCCAATACGACGTAACGAGGTGTGCTACAGTCTTTTATGGTACTTCTACCTTGTAACATGTAGCGAGTATTTACGACACTTTAATGACTGTTTGAAGAATATTACACTACTAATGCGCGAGTAAGTTTCAAAAATATATTTTATCTCATTGATATTATAACAATTTAAAACTTAAATATTTTTTTTACCTTCAGTAGCAGTAGAGAGTAAGACGAATGGATCGAAAGAATTGAATTCCATATTGATTAATGATTTATTAAATACGTAAATAATTATTTACGTATTAATTAAGTCATTAATAATAGATTCTGTATGTAGCGTTAGAACCATGGTTATACAACCGGGCTGGCTCGAACAAAGAAGTATCACACTCTAAGAGAGTATTTTACTGTCTTATTGCGTTTCTTATGGTGAGTGTCGGGAACCGGAGACCCAATTCCTTTCCTCTTCATTTTTTACCTCCCATTTCTCCCTCCTTCCTCTTCTTCTTCCCCTCCCATTATTAATATCGTAACTCTCAGGTAGGCAAGAAATCTGCAGTTCTCTTTATATTGCGGATGTTCATAGGTGGCGGTATTTGTATAACACCAGGTAATATAATACATACAAAAACGAGTGAGTGAGCCTACTCGTATTTTTATGCATTCCATAAAAAAAACTGAGAACTAAGTGTGAAGATTTCGCAAATTGAACGTCTTCAAAGGTTCTTTAAAAAAGTAAGTTATATATAATTATAAAACACTGTATAGACTACAAGACAAAAACAGAAGACAGAAGACCGATGCAATGGCCAGACTTATAACGAACACATTCCAAGTTTTCACATGAGCACACTGTTGCTTCCAGTGTATCGATAAAGGGACTTTTGGCATCAAATAATTTACACCAAGACAACGCCACCTAAGATTGTGGATTTTTAGAGTTGAGGATACGAATACAAAGAAGAAAGATTAAGATTTTTTATTAATCAACTATTTTACAAAGTAACTTAAATACTGTTTGTAGTATAATAATCTAATTGGCTTAATGGCGAAGCCACCTTTTCCGAAGCCAACTTTTTTGGACGGCAATGAGCAATTTTTGAAGGTTATCTCGTTAACATTTATTTATCAATCAACTTGCGCACGTCGACGTATGAACAGAATGATTTGACATTATTCCAGATAAGACAACAGCTAATTAACTTTCGAAAAATCAAGTTATAAACAGGATTTCATCTCGTACGTGTATGAAATAAAATATCGAGACATTTTCTCGCTCGACATGTGCACCGAGCTTTGTAAGTGTTCCAATAAATCTTATCGCTTTTAACGGCCATGACGCTAACATGTACCATTTGACTTTTCTAGTTCAATCAGTACGTGATAAATGGTAGATTTTAATAAAACCGATTGGTTTTTGATAGTGTTTTTCTCAATCAAAAACCAAACAGTAAAGTAAGCGAAAAGGTTGCCTAATGTTTTACCTTTTTTAACAAAGTAGAAATCTGGCATTGGCGAAAGTCTAAAAAGATAAGATTTGATATAAAGAAATAGTACAAGGTTTTCTATGTAAAAAGTATGACTGTAACTTGTTTTAACCATTTGAACACAACTATAACAAATGTCTTATACATGTGATCTTCGTGTTGATGAAGAAGTAACAGTCCACTAGTTAACATTGGCTTTCCTCACAAATAAGGGGTATTGCTATCAATCAACAGCCTGCGGTAGTAACGAATCTTAATATACTTAATTCGTTAAACAATGACGGCGACGTCGTTCGCTACCCGTCACCTCCTGATTCCCATGAGGGCGAGAAGCGACGAACGGAGACCCGCTTCGCTACGATGAATGTGAGAGGAGGGATGGGTGAGGTGAAGAAAGCGGGGAGGGTGTGTCGGGATCATAGCGGATGGAGATCTGTGATCTTTGCCTAACCCTACAGGAAGGAAGACAGGCGTAACTATATGTATGTATGTAAACATGTAAATTATAAACTATGAAAAAAAATTAAGTTTGGAAAACTATAGTATATCAACTTTCATAGTAGAAAAACGATAATACTTTTGTACAAATATACTTAATTTGGTATGCATAGTATTTCTATCATACCGTTAACTCTTCGACAATGAGTATGGATATGGGTTTATTGTGTGGTAAATGTTTCACGGAGGCAATTTCACGGAGCGAGTAAACTGATTGCGAATAAATTGACCTCCAAATAAGAACGGGAACAAGCCTATAAAATACGTGATTGTACAAGAAAACAATGATACAATTAAATAAGGAATCGATTTCTAGTCGATTATAAACTTCCCGCTCCCCCACCTTTCTGGCGAACTTAATGTTTTCGGAGTCAATAGTGGATGGAGTTCATTTTACGCATCGGAATAAGCACATGTATGTTTGCCCAACAGTTATTTATTTACTAACCCCAGAACACCGTGGTTAGTTCATGTTCATTCTTCCAGAAATGAAGTACCAATAGCTCAGTTAGTAAGAACCTTAAGATCAGAGGATGTGAGTTCGTATCATCCAATGGATTATTGATGTGAATCATTACCTTGGACACGCACTATTAACTTAATTAGAATGGTTAATAATAATTCTAGTAATATTTAAAACATTGTCAGTCTTTTAAATAAAATAGACGGTGCGCCCAACAATGGTTTATACGCACAATAAGCAGTACAATACTTTTATTATACAAAAAATCAGCACAAATAAGTTAACCTACCTTTTCACATTATCTCGTTCAGTTTCGTGTAATTTCGCGCTAATTGATCCGTCAGTTGCACATATGGCAGCGTCCATTCGGAGCCGCATTTTTAACTCGGTCTACTCATGTTTCCGACACTAAGTGACAATTTTAACGGTTATTCACTCAATTTCTGTTAATAACTTGCCCGAATACGTCTGCCCTACTTCACTACAGCCACTTTTTACACGTCATAAGTATTTAGTTGTTCACATCACGCCAATGTATTGGTATTTTTTATTTATGTTCAACTATATTATAAAAAAAAATAATATAACTATGTATTTTAAATGGTTATTAATTTTAAAAAAACTAAGTTTATATTTTTAATCTATACAAAACAAAACAATGCAATATAAAAAAGAACACTTAATAATAATTTTAATATAATTATAATAATAACTTTATCCACATGTTTACATTATATTTTAACTAACTTATACAACAAAACGTGAACTTTTGTAGATCGTCAAAGTTAGAAACGTTGCTTACCTGGGTCATATCATGAGACATGACAGGTACAAGTTGTTGCAACTGATCATGATTGGAAAAATCGCGGGTAAAAGACAAGTTGGTCGAAAATAAAAGTCCTGGCTACGTAATATCACGAAGTGGACCGGGATAGCATGTGCTCGCGAACTGCTGCACCTCACGAAGGAGGAGAAAAGTTGTGCTGAATTGACTGCAAGTCGAAGAGGCACTCGTAGAAGAAGATACTACAGCTGTGCTAGGTCTTAGCCTGTATTACAGCAAATAATGGATCCAACTTATGCATACATTATAGATAAAGAATAAATTCTTGTGATGCTCATCACTCAAACGGGAATAAAACTCACAACGTTTGACTCCGGGAATGAATCATTGCGATCATAGTACATACATATCATCACGCCTGTTTCTTGTAGTGGTAGGCAGAGACCACAGAACTTCATCTGCTACGATCACGGCACAATTTCTTTACTTCATCCACCCTCATCACTCTCTTTATACAAGCTCGCCGGTCCAACTTGTATATCACATTAAAACAGTACACTTATGTTTAATTAGTTATTAAGATATTGTGTATATTACTAACACATAAATGTATGGATAAAAAGTCTGAAGTAAAGAATAGTATTATTATATTGCTATTAAAAATAAAACTATGTTTTCGTATGTGGGGGTAGATATATAATTTCAACAAGATTTTCAATTAACAAATGTTCTCCAATTAAGCCTAAAAATTATCTCTAATTAAAATGGCATACAGAAAGTTTTCTTCAGTTTCAGTTTTCCGTTTTCAATATACTCAAAATTTCATATACATATAATATAATAATATAGGTAAACATATAATTAATAAACATATAATTAATAATCGACCATTACCTCATATTCTATCAAGCCCTAGGTAGGTTGTGTCGCTCTCGCATCAGTTTATAAAGCCATAATACACGTTGCATCGAACATATTATTTCGTAAATCTTCTGTAACAGACGCATAGGCCAAAGCAATATACATTTATTATTAATATCACTTTTTTGGTCGCTTATAATAATAAAGTAATTAATTTAATTAGTTACCGTTGAGTTCTATATATTTTCGAAGTATACATCATTATGCATGTATGTATGCATTCATACTTTCACAGTTCCATTATAGTCTGTCATCAGTTAACTGGTATTATTATTTTAATTGTTAAAGTTCACTATTAACAGGCGTATTGTTAAATTACTTCGTTCTATTAATATTATCTCCTTTGTTACGGCATTTAATTGAAAACTCGTTCAAAGTTAGATGGTATCGTTGCGCGAAGTTTACAGTAGAAGCTTTATCAAAGCCCCACTGCAAATTATCAGAGAAGGTAAATTTACAGAAGCGATTTTATTTGCACTATTTATATTATAATACTTCCATTTTTTCAATATTTTTCCACAGCGGCGTGGAGTTTTTCTAATAGCTTTTTTCTTTATTATAAAGAAGTATGGCAATATTATTCATATTCGAAAATTCTTATTAATCATTCCAACTAAGCTAATAATATTACTTGTGTTAGGAATATGTGGTTCACATTTAACCGTGTGAACTATTCACATTAACAATTCTGAAATAGATACAAACTATAAATCCTCAAATCGTAAGCACAATTTTTATTTGATTTAGTAAATAAAAGATTTTATTCATGAAACTTGTCTAAAATGGTTTTTTTTTATCAATTTAAAGTCCCTAGTGATTTCAAAGTTCATCATCATAATCAGAAGCAGCTAGTGGCAGTCCAGCAAGCGGCGACCACTGCTGGACATCTTCCTTAAGAAGCGCCACCTGGTCAGATCTTTGACTTCACGCATCCAGTGTCTGGCAATCGCCTTGCACAGATCATCGCACCATCTAGTCGGAGGGTGTCCCACACAATCGTCCATTCATTTGTATCATTCCGAATTCTATCCAGCATAGCCCTTACCATAATAGCTCCCTGTCTAACAGACTCAACGTTTTGTCATTCATTGAGATTTCAAGATTAACTCAACATTAACATCGATATAAAATCGGTATTATACCACAGGTGAGCACGGGCCTACCCATTCCAGGATGAGGAGGAACGGACGCTTATCCAGTGCAGATTTGGAATAATTATCTGGTGACCATACATATATTCCGATGCGGGGTTGAACCCGCGATTATTGATTCCGTGTGTTCCGTCCGATGGGGGACCCCGCAACTGAGCCAATTGCTCGACATTGGCATTATATATTTCATATCAAACTTAAATAATCATTACGTAAAACGTCTGTATTCCTTGATACAATATTTAATAAATAACTCAAGTGCCTCGATCTCAGGGCATTTTTACGCACAATTTGTTCGGCTAGCTCGACTGAATACATTCAATTTGTACAATTGTGTGCACGATAAAGAAAGGGCTCTTTTAGTTCGTATCTGTAGTGATTTGTTATATTGGAGAAGGTCGATAGTCCATACTGAGTACATCTGCATCATGCTTCGTTTGCCTTTGAATATATTATTTCAAAGCATAATAATACATATTAACTTGCAAAAGTAACTTTCTTTCTATATTTGTGTCATTATCATTAGGAGAAGCCTATGGCAGTAGGGAACTGGTTAGAGTCACTCCCAAAGTACGCTAGTACGGTAGCCCGATCTTCGGCTACAGAAATCCAGTTTCATTGAACTATCAGGGCTGGAATTGAACACATTAACATTGACTTCGGAAACGGTAGTTTCGTAACTGAACCAATTATGTTCTCAATAATTATGTGTACTTTTTGTTATCACAATATATTAATGTATAAAGGGTCTTACTTCTCTTAGTTTATACAGTTATAGTTTTAAAATCACTACACAACATAAAGCATTTTGCATAATGAGCATTTTCCATTTCAACACTCAGAACAACTCGCAAAGTTACCAAATCTTCGTGATCCCTTTGACCTATAGCGATTGTACGAAATAAACGAAATAGTGAAAGATGCTGGTTTTGTTCGGAGATCTTATAACGGTGGTCGATGAAGCGCCCACCGTAGAAGGAATGTATTGTTTACCGCAGCTTATCTATCCATCCATTACTTTATATGATTATCATCGTGTACTCACGTCATTTTTTCACCTACGCGTGGCATAACAAAAATGTTATGTTGAAATATTTATTTCACTTTAACAATGATATTACACGATTGTATGAAAATAAATCATCTCACACTCATAGCTACACTTAGCACAAAAACGACCATGGTTTCTGGAATATCTCGATCTTTGCATTCGATCACAAATCTTTGGAACTAGAAAATTATTTCACAATTTACATATAAAAAATGAATATTCATTTGTTTCTCTTATACACATTTCTAAATTATTACATAATTTAACCGCTGGAGAAGAAGAGTGCTAGTGGAAACCGCGTCTTAACAAATATTAATTAGTAAATCGCAGAGTCTAGTTAGTAAACAGTAGATCTTGGTTGTTCTTTTTTGTTTTGAATCATTTCACGGCTCTAGGGTCAACACCTTGTAAACCCGTTTTATATCTATAGTCAGCTTGTCACTAATCTACCGAAACCTTCTATAGACTTTTGCAATTAACTTAAAAATTCACGATACGTGCATTTTTTTCATATTACTCCACTTATAAGTTTTAATCGAACTATTGTATAATATGCCACCAAAATTAAACAATATAACTGATAATAACATAAGTTTATGAAAAATAAAGATAAACATCATTAATGTAAGTTGGCGGAAAAAGTCTAACAGGTCTTGCATAAAATTAATTTTGCCAGCCCTTTTTAAAAAAGCCTCGACTGTGATTGACGTGACCTTAAAATAAACATATATGACACGAAAACTTTAAACATCTAATATTCAACTTCAAGCGATCATATGTCACATTCAAATGATATTAAATTCATTTATAAGATCCATGAAATAAACAACTCGTTTTACAAGTTGTGTACATGTGCACTTATCAGTTAAAAATATTCCTAAAACAAATCGAAGCGTGACTGTCGTGTGCGGTCTTCGACAGATCGAGAATTTTCGATTAATGTTTACCATAAGTCAACTTGAAGAGTGAAAACGTAACTGCTTTTAAATGAAGAACCCCTGAAAACAATATAATAAGCCTTCTAGTTTCAAATTTTATCACATTCTACCACGCAGAAAGCCACTAACTAACCAGAGTAGCTATTACCTAAACACAGCATTGATGTAACAAAGTTTATTCATAAAGTGAACTCTACCAATTGTTTTCCTAGTTGTAAACGCGCTAAGAATATTTGTTCACTGGAGTATCAGTTACACAAAATTATACGCACTTTCTCTTAAACATTCTGTCGGTTAATAAGCTTGGAGTTAAAGTGGATGACGCAATATAATAAACATAGTGCTTCATTTAACTGAAGTGTAACTAATAATGTATGAAATGCCGCCCTAATTCACTCATTGGTGAATGAATCTACCACAGGGATTCCCAAAGTGGTCGATATCCCCCCTGAAAGCAGACCTCTTGGAGTCGAAATCGGTTTCCAAGGGATCGACATAAATGAAAACTGATTTTTTTAAAAATCGACCTATATTAATTAACACGAGTTCTTATTTGAAACTTTCAAAATACGTACAATAAGAAACACCAGGCACACCCATCTAATTGATTAAGAAGCAATAAATTTCTTGTTACTTTACTTTTTATTTTTACTTAATATTTAATAAATATTAAGGGTTTTAAATTTCAACATTAAGATAATTTTCATAAAACTCTTTAACAATGTAAAATTACTTAAATTAATATTTAAAATCATAAAATAAATGTAGAAAAACACATTACCTAATAGATAGTTTTATTTTAATTAAAAAAGATTACATTTTTCTGGGGTTCGATGGAGTTTTCGAGAAATTATAAAGGGCTCGATGATCAAAGTTTGGCAACCCCTGATCGACCACCTCTGGAATAAAAGGTTGCGGGTTCTGTATTTATGGTTACCCTGGATACCCTGATAATCCGTCTTAGACACGTGTAGTAGTTGTCCAAGGTTGTTATACCACAATGTTACACTATACTGGTGTAAATTACTTAACTCAAATCGTGCCTCTCACGCGTCTATCGCGTTGCTTCGTGCATGTCTGCCATGTAATGTATTATCTTCTGCCATTATAGTTATTGGGCCTGTCCTTCTCATCAATTTTTGGCTGCGACGTTTTTACTAGTATAAAATGCCTACAGCTTACAACAAAAAAATCGAATGGAAACAATATAAAAATAGAATATTTGTAATTGCAGAAGCATCAATTGCTCGGTTGCTAAGGATCGGACTCACAAAATAACGTCGTGAGTTCGTATCTTCTATTGAACTACTGATGAAAGCCATTTCCTAGCACAAGCGTTATTAACTTACTTGGAATGGTTAACAAGAGTTTTAGTAATATTCAAAAGATTGATAGTTTCTTTTTTATGAGACAGGAAGGCAAGAGCAGGCGTGTCACCTGATAGAAAGCAATCAATGCCGCCCATAGACTTCCGCAGCGCCATAGGTAGTACGGAAGCGTTGCCGACCATTAAGGAGAGAGGGTGTTGGGCTTCCGGTACTCGGCTGCTCAACGTACGAAGCGCGGTACGAACCACTCAGACGCTGGTCTTCTGCGGAAGTGTGGAACTTCCCCGGGTGAGCCGGCTCATTCATGTTACAGACAAATATTATGCCATTCTTAACAAAGTATTCATCTGTAGCGTGGCTCTATCACTATTAAATTGATAATATTATTTTTAAAAAAAACTTGAAATTTAAATAACAATACGATTCTATATAACTAATTTTGTACATAGATCCAAAGCCTTATACGATGATCGACCATATTTGTCACACACGTAACTTAATTTACATACGTTCAGTGTCAACTGACATTGATTGAAATGATAAATGCTTGACATTGACCTTGACATCCATACTTAGCACCTCTGGTGTGAATGACCGATGAATAACCCACTATTTTCGAATAATTTTACTAAAAATATGGGTTGATAGCGTCATATAACATAGATATATAATTTATTATACTATAGATATGTTTTCGGCGAGGTCACTGGACAATTAGGTGACTGTACAAATTTTGATCTGATCTGTCACTATTACAGTATTCATGGCCACTTATAGCACTGGTAGTGGATTGGTGGTTTAACGTAGGACTCTACTAAATTGGAAGAAGTTGTCTACAATCAGAACGTTAATAGCGGATTGACGAACCGATTTCACCAGCCTATGACAACTTTTTGATTTTAATACAACTAGGTAATTGGTTAAGTAGCGAAGCTACCATTTTCTGAGTCCATGTTCACGGATTCGATTCCTACATTGGGGTAAATATATGTACTACATTGGGGTGAAAGTAAGTAGCCGTAACTATCCACTACTAAACATTGGTTTGCCTTATAATTGAGGAGTGTTGCTTTGACCCCATGCTTGATGGGCGGATTGGAGGCTTTTGTTTGTTGTTGCCCATCTACTAGCATTTTGTTTCCATAGTCACTTCGTGCAACACCCACGGAAAGAAAAGGGTGATCCTGTTTTATGCCGGAAACAATATTCTGTTGAAAAAATTAGCAAGCTTATTTTAAACCGGCTTTCTTTTAAAGATAGAAATTTAATAGACGTTTATAGTTCTTAGTCAGTACTGAAAATATATCCAAAAGTCATGTTTAATCTTGATTAATAATAAATAAAATAAATTTTAAATAAAGCCTTTGTTACTGTCTATCATTAATTATCATTGATTAAGAATAGAATCGACAGCTTGTCCTTGGACAAAGACAACCTCCAAACATTTCCATACGGCTCTATATCTTGCTAATCCTATCCATCTCTTGTCTGCAACTCTTCTGAGGACATCTTCCCAGCGTTTTATCTGTCGCCCTTTGCTAAATTTTCCATTCCTTGAATACCACTTTGAAACTATTCTTATCCTTTTCTCCTCTCTTGCCCGTATAAAATGTCTTGTCCATTACCATTTTATTTACTTACATACTTTTAATCTTTGAATTTAGTTAGACTTATTATGTCTTTTAATCTTAATAATAATAATATATATAGTGAACTTAAAAATCTACAAATCAATGAACTTTTCACAAACTTAGATAAAACTAATTGCGTATAATTACGTAAAATAAAGTCATAAAGCATTTTGTATTTAGCCTTCGTTTGCAGTATAGGTGACCTTAAAGGAAAGCGGTGAATTATAAAGACCTACATAAGTAGTTTTCTTAATCTGTTTTTGTCAGGCAATCTCAGAGGGCTATAACCATAAGTCAAAAAATAAGTTCACGGTCAAAGTAGGTGTACTAACGCATAAAAAATGGGGTAACTTATAGGTACTGTTCTCCATAATTTTTAGGGTTCCGGAAAATGTCATAACTTTCATACCCTCGATAAATTGTCGAAGTGGTATGCCACGCTGCAGACGAAAACTCTGTCAAGAATGGCATAGTATTTGTCTGTAGCATGAATGGGCTGGCTCGCCCGGGGTAGTACCACATTGTCGCAGAAAACCGGCGTCTGAGTTGTAGCTTAGCTACCGCGCTTCGTACGGTGGACGGCTGAGTTCCGGAAACCCAACACCCTCCCCCTCCCACTTGCACTCCCATAATGACACTTTCCTTAAAGATCGGCAACGCTGCCGCACTGCCTATGGCACTGCGGATATCTGTGAACGGCGTTGATTGTTTTCCATTAGGTGACAAGCCTACTGGATTGTCTTCAAATCTGATAAAAAAAATTCCTTTAGACAACCATTCTTTTCCACTGATATTTGATTAAATTTTAAAAAAGAAAGGAAAATCAAATTCTATATTAATTGATGAGTTATTAAATATTTAAATAGATATTCTCTACTTAATATTGGTAGAACCATGGTAGCACAAATGGGCTAGCTCATTAAATTTTGGCATCAAGTGACAAGATGTGTTATTGTGTTTCATACAGTGTGTGCAAGGATCTCGAGAATAATTCCCATTCCTTTGCTTCTCTTTATCCCTTTCCCATTATTTCCTTCTTCCTTTATCACTAAATACTTCTTTCCCTTTCATTATTCACATTTTTATCATAAAGTGGACAACACTTCTTCAGGCCCCTTAGTACAACAAATGTTCATGGGTTATGGTTGCTTATCATCAGGTAATCCGCTTACTCGTTTGCCTATCGCTTCCTTAAAAATCTTATTTCAATATCGCCTTAATTATATAAGCATTTTCTGCTCTTAGAAAAATTCATATAAATACAAAATGACACATTTAAGTTGTGAATGCAATTCACTCGATTCCGATTGCGATAAGGTACGAGATATCGGAATTTAAAATTTAAATTTACGATGCGAAGTTTCCGGTTTTTTACAATTTCAAGATTCCGCGACTGATAATGTCTTTTAATACAGGTACCGAAACAAGTTCGCTGCACCAAAATGTACCCCGAACGTCATTATCCTTATTAATGTGGTCCAGACCGTATATATTGGGCGTGGGCGTTTTTATCTCCTAGCGACTTTGAACATAACATGGAATCGATTTAAAACTCATGTCAAGAAATCTTTTAAATGAAGTTAACATTACATTTCATGTGAAGACTAAAGTTTTGCGGAGTTAAATGTCGCTTTATGAACAAAGGGCCATAGGTTCGATTCCCGCATCGATTAAATGTTTATTAAAATTACTAATGATCTTATTAATATATAATACATATATATTTTATTTTTTTTCTTGAATGTAGAAGATATAGCTTTAAATTCTTTTATGCGATATTTTTTATGCAGTCTCACGCAAAACTCTATATTCCTGGTGTGTAATTGGAAAACCAATTTCTCAGTACGAGTTGACTGATTACAAAAAAATCTCTATGTGTACAAGTTTCTCTTTGAGTAGCGAACTAATTGATCAATTAAAGCTTCACATTTCATTAAAATCAACAAACAACGCAAGTTGAATTCGCTGAAGCTATATCATCATAATACAAGATATAATAATAGCTCAGTTGACAAGATGTGTATTAATTTATGACCGTGAATTCGATTCTACTATTACACTATATAAAGAGTGTTATAGTAAAATCGAACCTACAACTTCTAATAAAAAATATTTTCGTTATTATATATAATAATATATAATAAAAAATATTTTTGTTATATATATAATTTTCGTTTACCATCTTTTCAGTATTACGTATCTTTTTAATTAAAATCATTTTTGCTTAGAATAGCTTAAAGAACCCTTCAAGCTTATTCTAGCACGGTGACATTTTATGTTACATTCCAAAAATGCCAACTAAGTCGTGTACACACAAAAGCATAAAATGCGCTTTCTCATCCTAAACCTGTAACTTAGATACGATTCGAAAGGATTTCGGTTATAAACACAAAAATTAATAGTATTTCACCATTTTTTTACATCGGGTTAGATTTAATTTAATCTAAACCAAGCAGCGATGCTTATTACACTAATAGCTTTAAGCATAAAATAGCAGCCACAGATAACGTACGTTCACAAAGCAGTCAAATTTACTAACTGAATTATGGCAGAAAACCAAACAAATAACTTGGAGGCTTAACGCGAGACCACAGCAGTGATATTGTGGCGTAGAATTGTAGTTTCGTACATTACGGCTTAAAACCATTTGCTTTACTTACGCATATAGTGCTAAAATTAAAGAAGGATTAAATTTTGTAACATAAAAACATTAAATCATAATTTTAGGCCCTTTCTTCATATACGTTAAACCCCTGTGAAATAGTTAAATTTATCCACAATTCGTTTATTCCCATGCCTATTTAACACCATGAAGATTTTTGTTATAAAAGCAGTACGTAAAGGGTAAGCAGTTAAGTCTTGACTCTTAACACTCCTTGAAACCAAAGCATTATCAAAACTAGCATTCAGTCTTCTCTCAATTGTGTATTGTATTTCCCAGCCAAAATTCAGTCAAAATGTTGTGACCTTATGAAATGTTTATTTCAAAAACAACAAATTATTTGTTTTTTCTTATTTACTCTCGTATTACAACATGTCTACTGGAAAATTATTACATGTGTACTGGAAAATGTTTCAACTTCAAATAAGTATCACTTGTATTTATTTATACAGTTTTTACGTTATTTATCTCTTTGTATATAAAATAAATAAATAAAATAAAAAATGACTTTTTTATGGTTCAATAGAATTTAATTAAAGCCATTTTACAATGTCAAAATTATGGGGTATAGAATACTTGGAATAACAGGTACCTGCTTATCTATAAATCCCTACAAGTGGGCATTTTATTAAATCCTTGTCTGGACAACTCTAAAAACAAAAGCTGCAATTGTTAATTCTTTTTAGCTCTATTTATATAGGCAAATGAAATGCCGTATCACAATACTGAATAGAGAATGAGTCGACGAAGTACGACAATCCACAACAAAAGGGGAGAAAACAATATCTGCTGGTTCTGAGGAAATATTTTTATGAATTTAAAAGATATGTAGACAATTACGACACACAGAAAAGTATTCACTTCTGGGCACGGGTTTCCTTATATATATATATATATATATATATATATATATATATATATATATATATATATATATATATATATATATATATATATATATATATATATATATATATATATATATATATATATATATATATATATATATATATATATATATATATATAATAGTTCCAAAATGTCTGTGGATTAACTAAGAAATGTAAAATATTTGTAAAAAAATATATGAGTACAGTTTATATTCGTATTTGTTAATATTTTGGCCAATAGATGGCGCAAAGGTAAAATATTCGTGGCGAATAAGTCGTGGGTTAGATTCCCACAACAGAAAATAATATTTTATCGCATGGCCTCATTTGTTAGTATTTGTAATAGTGTATCATACAACGAATTCTAGTATGAGACTATGATTACAAAGTATATATAATATTTATTTATAGACAAATTACAACAATTGCTTTCAATACATATGTACGTATAAGAGCATTTTTAATGAGTTCAGTCAACTTATGAATGAAGCATTGTTATTTAACCTGAATTTATTAATAACCAGCTTGAAAAACCCCCATGCACGTTCTGCCTTGCTTAGAAATATATACAAAACGAAGAAAAGTATGAATTGTTGAGAGATCTAAATAAGCTGGGTGCGTACACCGCCCACTTTAGTCGGCATCCATTGTTTGCATCGCTTACCTGTCCATTAAAACGCTGGCATAATTATTTCGTTTTTACCATTACGCAAAAAGACTATCAGTATTATATTTGTTTTAAGTATTATCTCTTACAAGGAAAAATCACCGAAATGAGAACCACTCACTGACAGTACATCGAGTGGAAAAATGGAAACTGAAGTGGCAATTTGCTTGTTAAGTTTATCGAAGAACCGGAAACCATTAAAGTGTATAAGTGCTGAAGTATGGACGGACGTCAACGGTGTGTGTAATGCTTCCTAACTCGACGGTGCTCAGGACGGACAGAAACTGGATGCATATAGCGAATAATTGAGCCAAGTAATATGCATTGGAAGTTACCTATACCCAACAGTGGACTGCTGTAGGCTGATAATGATGAATGCCTTCGAGACAATAGATTATTTCAGCCGGGTACCCTGCACAAATCGTCGCTCCGTGTGGCCACACTACATTTGTTAAGACCAGAAAACCAGCGTGTGAGCTTAGCTACCGAGCTTCGTATGGTGAACGGCTGAGTTCTGGAGGCCCAACACCCTCCCCCTCCCCCTTCCACTCCAATAATGACATTTTCCGTAAAGGTCGGCAACGCTTCCGCACTGCCTATAGCGCCTTACTATCCCATAAAAAACATATTTAAGAAAACCGTAATGAGAAATTGGTGACATCCATTTTAAAAGAACTTTCAAGACCAGTACCAACAATATCAAACGACATTTTAACATGAAAAATATGACGGACCAATTAAATATTGTTTATATATCGACACTTTTACTACCATGTTCCTCCCACTGGTTCAATTAGTAGAGCTGTTCATCAAAGTATTTGATATACAGTATTATTAAGTATTGTTCATATTCATAAATATTTATTGATTTTTAGATTAATAATGATAAAACCTTATGGTTATTATAGCATATATATCTATAAACTCAAACACGGAAGCGTGGACACTATACTCCAGTGTGGCGTTGCCAATGATCTGAGAATTAAATTTTAAAATCAATTTGGGAATTACAATTCAGGGTTTTTTCGTCAATGTGTTACGATATTGTCAGCCCTGAGACTTGTAAACTTCATTGAATGGATTCAAAAGCAAAATGTCCATCATGACGGACGGAGGACATGACAATCATCGTGAATCTAAGGTGAGGTTGAGATTTCTCCTTGGATCATTTTCGGAGAAAGACGGTGTGTGAGTCAGCTACAAACCAGAATAAATAATTACTGCACACCCAAGTAATGAAACTATTTCCATTATAGAATCATAAATTACCTTTTTTAAACGATGAATTAAAATTCTGTTTTATTCCAAGAAATTACTGTTTAAATGAGAATCATAAATAACGGAGTGCAACAAGAAGCAAACTAAATACGCTTTTAGTTTGCTTTGCTCAGGTAAAATTCATAAAGCCAAATGAGGCACTAAATACTTCCATTTTAAATAAGCAAGGGAAACAAAATATACTTAACCGAATTACTGGATATATGGAAGCGCATCATGATTATGGAACTTTAATTGTTTCTCTCACCACTAAATCGTGCATCCTGCCCAATATAAAACTAAGCTCTAATGACAGAATAAATGCAGTACCATGTACTTAAAGCTGGGTGTTAATGGGGATTACAAGTAAGCACACATAGTTATAAGCTATAACTTATAGTAACAATGTATTCAGAACAAGATTTTTTGAGACTAAAAATTTCAAAACAACTAAATCTCGATTGGTAAGGATTACGTTAATATTGTGCATAATGCATAATAGCAGTACCAAAATACTGCTATTGATGCGAACCTTACTTTCCTAGCACAAGCACTATTAACTCATAGGAATGGTTACGAAGAATTCTAATGAATATCGCTAGTAAATATCACTAATAATAATACTATATATAACTACTAATAATAAACGTTGCCGAAACGTAGACACTGACAATCCGTGTGCTTCACAAGCTTAGAAACGCTCAGAGAGCTATGCTCAGGGTTTCTCTGGTGGATTTGATTTGGAAATGATAATGAATGAAGAAATTTGACAGAGAATCAAAGTCACTGATATAAACTTCAGAATCAGCAAACTGAGGTAGTAATGGGCTAGCAAAAAAAGTTAGTTTGAAATCTTACACTTGACGGACTGAAGAGTTAAGAGCTTGGAAATAAAGCCCCTTCTCTAGGTTGGTTCTCATAGTATGATGACAGCAGAAGATCAACAATCAGAGTATTATTCAAAAAGTAGAAGGATTGGGACAATTTGAACAGGACTACCTGTTGATATATGAGTCATGGTACCAATAGAACACACTATTAATTTGATGAAAGTCAAACTTGGATAGATTTCATAAACAGAAAACATTTAAGAAAGTAAATGTATAATTAACATTACGTTATTAATTTTGCCGTAAGTATAGGCACAGAAAGTTTTATTAAAGTATATTATTATAATTATTTATCGCAGTATACTGATATCCAAAATTACTAAAAAACTTATATACCTATAATATGCTTATATTATATTTTCAAATATTTTTTAAATAAACCAATAAATGCACAATTTAAGAAGATATTATCAAACAAATTATTTTTTATTTGGTGATTTTGCATTTAGCTTCGTTTTAAAGTTATAGAAACTTGCCGTACCAAATAATTGTATTAAAGTAGTAAATTACATTTTAAGTTAGTGTAAACAAAATTACCTAGATATGTTTAATAATTATTTTAAACAAAGAGTCTAAAATATTTCAAAACAAAAAACATTAAGAAATTAACAGAAGCAGTGGAACATTTATTTTACAATAATTATACAATTCAGAACATGGCCCTATTTACATATTACTTCACGCCTTCAGTCTTGTGCCTAACACCGGTACGGTCGGCATCAATAAAAAATAAAATAAAACGTGTTACTCTCCTAACCCTACACTAGAACTCCCTGTATAACCTGATTTAAAATAAATTATCTGGTGTTAGTAGATCATATAAATATTTATCTAGATGCCGAAATCGAAGTCACACATGAACAATTTTGTTAATATAATCACTAGAAAATGTTACCCATTCTAACTACATTGTCTTAATTATAATGGATTCAATTTGTTTACAATCAGCATGACGACATGAAGATGACATAATTAGATGGCGGAACTTAGAATGGCTCACTCGGTATTAATGACTACATGGTAGCACTACACTAGAGTTAGCTGTGTAGGTCTTTGATATAGAATGGATAACCCCCATCTCTTTCCGTGAGTAATGCACGATGCGACGATAGGAGTAAGTACTATTGAATCGGTAGCAGCATCTGAATATTAAAAATTATCCTACAATGCCAAACCCCTGCTAAGCGTGAATTAGGGCAACCCCCCCCCCCACATTTTATTTATCATAAAACCAGCAATCGTGTCCCTTGATAGTAAATAGCTGCTTTTTCTGGTTTACGTTCTGAATAAAAGTCATTATAACTAAAAAAGGACTTTAGTCGATTTTATATCCGTTCTATTTAATAACGACATTAAGGTAAAGGGAAAAAAAGACTTGTATATCTATTAAAATAATCGGTAATTTACCAGCCAGTCTTCTGTAGGTCAATAACAGGTTAAAACATATATTTCTTCCTAACGTGATGACCCAAGTGGCTCAGTGGCGAAGCCACCGCTTTCGTGGTCTATAGTCGCGGGTTTGACTTCCGCTATGGCATTAATATATGTATGAGTTATAAATATTTCTATTCTAAATCTGGGTGTCCCACCAATCCGCATTGGACAAGTGAGATAGGTTAACTCTTATGTCCCTGCAGTTGGAAGAGTATATAGAATATTAAAAATATATTCATTGTTTTAACAGACAAATTGTGTAAGTTTGACCTTTGCATTTATTTGTTGTGTTGACTGTACGCGTAATGCCTTAGTATCTTTGTCCTGGCCGATACGTGTCATCTCATCCAATTACCATAAAGAACTCCAGCCTCGATAACAGAAAACTAGCGATGACCTGCAGGTCAGAATTTCGTATAATAATACAATATATTATGTTTATAAATTCTGATTTCGTAACCGAGGTATTATAACTGAAGCGTCGGTGAAGATAAAAAAAAATCAATACATTAAGATAATGGCCTTAACGAATTACAGTTTTAGGTGGAACGCTCAGCCAGAAGCTGCTTTGTAATTACTTAGCTTATCGTGGTGCACGCGCCATCTAACCTAGTATAATGATACATAATCTTTACGTGAATGCCGTTGCGATAAACTCACTTTAATTAAACAAAATGATAATAAAAATGCAAATTTGATGACAATAACTTTCATAAAGCATCATCAACATCATCAGCAGCCTGCGGCAGTCCACTGCTGGACATAGGCCTCCCCCATGGAGCGCCACCTAGCCCGACCTTCGGCTACACGTATCCAGTTTCTGCCAGCCGTCTTGCGCAGATCGTCGCACCATCTACCCGGGGGACGTCCCACACTACGTCTCCACGACGCGGTCTCCACAAAAAAATAGGCTGTTCATAAAGCATACAGCAGTTAAATTATAGTATCAAAAAACTGCCTAGATTTTCACTATTAGCACACAAATATTTTTTGTAGATTTTCTAACAATGACGGAGAAGAGAATGAACTACGGTGAATTGTTTATACTTTGTTTTTATTTTTTCATAAGATAAAAAGATAAAAGAGCATCAATTATATTGTATATTTATAATATAATTATTTTTATATCTATAATATAATTATATTGTATTAAGCATCAGAATAACGAATTGTTAGTATATCGCTCACTCATAAAACAACAAGGACATAAAACTTCGTACGAAGGTCACGAAACGTATAACTTACAAGGTCACATTTATTGGGTAATCACATTATCCCAAGCAACATATCTCCAACTATTTAACCACAAGCTATCAATTTCTCAGTAATTATTTGCTATTTTGACAAAACTATAGTTTATTCGACCCAACGCTACGTGGTAAACTTTAATAACTATAAATAACATTACTATCATTATAATTTTGATACCATAATATTATTATAAGGTTAAAAATCTTATTTATTGTTGCTATGCATTTTTAATGAGGTGTATCAAATTTAAAATATATTATACGTAGCGTATAAGCTTAATACGTATAGCCAAGTTTTTGCTTTGTTGTCAAATGAGTATGCTGTAATATGATAATTCATTGTTCAAATTATTTTATAACTGATATAAATGAAGAATTATAATGATTGATTAAATCTCTTCCATTGTTATTCAATCTCACATTGTATTCGAATTATAGTTTACACCTTGTTTTTTATTAGTGCTATGAAACATAATACAGAATAGAATAACGTTTGATCAGTCTACATTCTATTTAAAAAAATAAACGTGTAATAACAAATTCAAATCACACTACAGGTGTCCCAGAACTCAACTTCAAGCCGAAACGGAGTGATAGGATTGATTGTAACCATCATGAGAAAAATCAGAAAAAAAATCTATGCCATGCAGTTTGAAAATTATGGGCATTTAAGAAAAACCTAGTAATTTGGTCAAACTGTAACAATTTTCCGCTTAATTTTTATTTTTTTTGTTCATTTAAACTTTGGAACCGTAACCCTAAATAACATTTCTAGAATCACAGTAAAAAATAATGACACAATTGCCCCAAGTTTCCTAGAATTAAGACTATATGTATATGATTGTTATACTATAAATTTAAAATTTTCAAAATTTGTCGACTTTGATAGACCTTTAAAAAAAAAGTACTAGAGTGCCTTGGCAAGTGCCATTAAAAGTTGGCGCATTTAATCAGGATTTTAAAATGCTACAATACTTGTTAGTTTCAACCTAAAAAAAACGAGTAAAAAAATAAAAACCTCAAGTAAACTGATTTTTGCTAACTCATTTTACTCAGTTAAAATGTTATTCGCACAACCTCTTGGTAGGTTCTTAATTTTAAGATCTTCAGATAGATCTGATTTTTCTCATGATGGTTACAATCAATCCTGTCACCCCGCTTCGGCTTGACGTTGAATTCTGGGACACCTATATAATAACTTTTAAAATTTGTGCTAGTTTCATATTTTAAAGTGTTTATTTTTTCATGAATTGTCTCACTTTTTATTATAATTAAAAAAAATTATTTTCCGTTACTTTTCAGATTTCGTCATAAGCAATATTTTTTTATATAGCAGGCAAACGAGCATGCGGGTCAATATATAACAATCATAAGTATAGTATACTTAGGACCGGTAGAGCTCAGTTGCTCATATACCTATGCACAGCTCCTTTGTGTAGAATCTCTACGTGAAATAGAATAGAATTAGCTAATCATACATAACTCAGAAATCATACATCTGGGAAACCAGACGATTTGTTCCAAATATACCAACAAAAGGTACTGTGGCGTGCCTGCCGTTCTTCTTACGGCGGCACCCGGGATCTTTAGGGGGATTTTATCTTCATAATAAAATTCTTCGAAATTATATTATTTTATTCTTCTTGTTTCTTTTTACATTCATATCATGTTCATTATTATATTTTACATTTTTTATACTTTTTAATTTACATTTAATATGTATGCCGAACGGGTGACATGTCTATTTTTATAAAAACGTCAATTGAACGAATCATTTTGTTTTAATAGAATATTATTTCTTTTTAATTTTAAAAACCGAATTTAAAAAGAAATAAAACAAAGAGTTTTATTGCATTAGTGATTCATTTATTAATGTATCACTACAGTACTTTACGTCAAAATACTTCGTGTGTTTTATGAAGAATTTTGATGTAAAGTATATAACTTATCTTGCCACCATAAACTTGAGATTTTGATGGATGTGTAAATTTATAAAAAATTTGAGGTTATAACAATTTTTATAGAAAAATTTTTGACAAATTTTTTTCAGTAGCGTGGCTTAACAACATAAAAAACCATAAATGACAAAACAAACATTTCAAGACACATTTGCATAATTAAAATACTGATTACACAGAACATATGACAGTAGTTTTAATACAAAAAGAACCAAACATCTATAGATTATATACATCAGCATATAAAACGGAGCAGGTGTTTCAAATTTTCTTTAAGACGCAATTCAATGGAAGCGACTCAGACGATGAATTTAAGTGATATGTGAAATTGAAATGCGAAATCTCATGTTTTGTGTCCATTTCCTTGCCTCGACAGATGGGCCCTTAAAAGAAATCCAAAACGAGTTTCTATATACAAAATATAAACTGAACGCTAATACGTTACGATAATGGTTAAAAGTCACTTTTTCAGACACACGAATGCGATGTCTATTGAGATATATCATATGAGTAATTCTATTAGTAAACTTTTTAAATTCCTGATATAATACTCTAGACAGATAAAGTCAGTCTGGAAATTACATAATCCATATTTTGATTATAGAGTAAGGCGTTACGAAATAATTAATATTATTTTTTGATTTTTTATCTTAATAATTTAAAATGAAAAATCAAGACTTACTTAACTAACATCCGTGAAAATAAATTAGAAAATATAATTTATGTACGAACCAGCACAGAAACACTAATATAAATTACAACCGAAAAATAGCCGTCAATAAAATAGTCATCCTAACCATTATGTAGAGATACTGTAGTGATACATTGATTAATGTATCACTAGTGTTATTTGAATATATAAAACAACCTTTTTTATATTATCACTTCTTTTGGACATTAGTAAATTTAAAATAAAGAAGAAATTGTTTTTTCGCATGAATTTTCATTAGATCGAATGACGTCTCTTGTATGCCTTTTTGTATATAACACATCACTCTTCCTTGCACAAATAAATATCATGAAAAAGTGTGTGACATATATGTGCAAGTGATTTAATACAAGAAAAATAAATCAATATCATTTGAAAGCGTTTTATTTATAAGAAGAAGCCCCATAAAGATCCCATGTCACTACTTGTACGGTTGACACACTATAGTACCTTCCACCACAGACGCAAAACGACTAAGACGTAGAGACCATAGGTTGTACGTCGTGTAGAGTTTACTATACTTTTATGAAGTTTACTATATTGTTATGGGATAGAAGGACAAACGAGCAAGCGTGTCGCCTGATGAAAGCAATCAACACCGCCCACAGACACCCATAAAACCATAAGTATTACAGAAGCGATGTTGGCCTTTGAGAAATGTGTAATTTTTTAAATTTTTATCTCGTTTGTAATTTTTTATCTCGTATCAATATGACAATACATTAAAGGTGTTATTGTTATTTTATAACATTTAAAAATATAATGATTACCTTCACAACCAGTACCTTCACGATATATTCAGTATAATGCGAATCAGAATAAATTTGGTCGTAATAATTTGATAATACGTCCTTAGTGTACAAAAACCTCCATCCAATCCTTTATCTGCGGGTAGCAAGGTAGGCACAATCACCACGACCTCTATAAGGGAGACCCTAATAAAATTAAGGTCCTGAATAAAGCTATTAAAATGTGACAATTGTTTCGTTGGGTACTTTATTTGTTCTATGATACTGTCACTTTATATATAGTTAACAAATAATTGTCAAAAGTATTAAACAAATATAAACTTAACGTATCATAGCTCAGATTTTCAAACACAACAGGCTCAGTGGCGCAGTCAGTTTGAATCGAAGTGGATGGTTTCTCGCATTGGGATAAGTATATGTATAGCCTACAGTAATTTTTTTCCACTTTTTAGTTGGTTAATATTCCTCCAGAAACGGGATGCCCCGAGCCCATCGATGCGACATATAAAAGAGCTATTTATTTCTTTCTGTAAAACCGTTATTCACGAATGCAGGTATATATCAATCGCAGGTTACTAAAGATATATAACTCTGGTGACTTGCAACATTTATGAGCCCACATTATGACAGGCATTATATAATTATCTTGCATTCAGGTGTTTTATTATTTTTGTAATAAAATATAAACTTCCGCCACCCACGACATTTGAAACTTTTACGACTTTAAATATGCAAGACGATAAAATATTCGTAATAGTAAATCTCAGTTGTCTTGTACGTTTATTTGTTCAAAATTTGTCGTTCGGGAGACAGTGTTAAATTGAAATAACTTTGAGATACTAAATCATGTTTAAAAGTCATTAATAATGGTTCTATAAATTTACGAAGTAAATAATGCAGGAAATGGCGAGTGAAATATGACTTCTTTTAGTGTTCTGTTAGTGAAATTGACTACCTTTAAAATAGCAACAATTTTCTCGGATCTTAACAAAGACAGTTTTGACTGTCCATCTAAATAATGAATTACCACCGTAAATTAGTTTTCTATTATTTGCGTAAACGATGGTGCCCATTTAGTGCAATTTAATAGTGGTAGAGCCACGCTGCAGACGAATACTTTGTCAAGAATGGCATAATATTTGTCTGTAGCATGAATGGGCCGGCTCGCCCGGGGAAGTACCACACTCCCGCAGAAAACACGCGTCTGAACGGGGTAGCTTAGCTACCGTGCTTCGTACGGTGAGTGGCCGAGTTCCGGAGGCCGAACACCCTTCCCCTCCCTCTTTCCATCTACCCCTCCCCCACCCATAATGAAACTTTCCTTAAAGTTTGGAAACGCTCCTACTGCCTATGGCGTTGCGGATATCTTTGGGTGGCGTTGATTTCTTTCCATCAGGTGACACGCCTGCTCGTTAGCCTTTCTATCCCATAAAAAAAAATATTTGATCCCATAGTCCCTTCGTACAACTCTGATGGAATAAAATGGATGAGGTCTATTATATATCAGTAATCCTATTACAATGTGGCAATATGAAACAAAGATCAAACTTAGATATAAATTATACCACATATTTGAAAACGTTTTTATTACTATATCGTTATTATCACTTCAAGAAAAAATCTACTGTCATTAATGTTAATAAAAAGTCATTAATAAGGTAAGAAACAAATACATAAATGCCGTCAATATTTAATTGTGGCATATATACTATACATACATATGTGTATGCTGGTGGACAAAATCAAGTAAAGAGGAAACTGTCCATCATAATAAATATCCAGTACGTGTACGAGAGCTGTTCCGCTTATCACCAACGATCATAGACTAATTACGTGCCCAAACTGGTTTAAATGACATACACCAGCTTACATGCGTCACCAAAAAAATAAAGATTACTAGGTGGTTCCGGGTTGAATCAACGTATTGATTTAGATACCGAAAGAATGACGTATTTTAATCAAATGATGCTTCATTTCGAGTTGCTGTGTACAAATGAGACTAAAAAATAATTTATATACCTTTCTGACACTGAAACAAAAATATTTACACTTTTTTTATGGGATAGGTGGGCAAACGAGCAAGCATGTCGCCTGATGGAAAGCAATCAACGCCGCCCATGAACAACCGCTACACCACAGGAGTCGCGGAAGCGTTGCCGGCCTTTTATGTATGAATAGGCTTGTTTTTTGAAGGTTCCAATGTCGTATCGGATCGGAAAGACCGCCGAAGGTAGCTGGTTCCACAAACTGGTGGTGCGTGGAAAGAAGTTACGAGAGAAACGCACCGTAATAGATCGCCACTCGTCCAGATGATGGGGATGAAATTTTCCTTTACGGTGAGTTGTGCGGTTGTAGAATTCGGCGGCGAGAATTATTCCAAACAATTCCTCGGAGCACTCCCCATGATAGAAACGGTAAAAAATACTGAGAGATGAGACATCTCTCCACAGCGCTAGAGAATCAAGCCGATCGGTGAGATCTTAGTCATCGACGATTCGGATCGCACGACTTTGAATGCGGTCAAATGGAAGAAGTTGATACTGGGGAGCGCCGGCCCAGAGGTGAGAACAGTATTCTATGTGTGGCCTGACTTGTGCCTTGTACAGTTGGAGGCAATGGCCATACCATTTCTGACTATTACGATCATTTAAAAATGGCCAAAATGGGTCCAGTCGCTTACCAACAAATAGCATTTACTTTCTTCTACTGCTTTATATTTACATCATGTACGAATATAGATAACTAACTAAACTTAATTTTATTTATATAATTTAGAAATAACTTGCCATGAATCCGTATTAAATGATATTAAAGCAATTAAGAGATAATTATAATGGCTTTTGGAATTTTAAACGTATCTACTTGTCTACTACGTATAATTGGGACCTTTGATATTCCCTAATAAGGTTAGATACACATGACACACGAACCTTTAGGTCAAGCTAAGACAATACCCAGTTAATTCCATTTCGTTCCACTTCTTTAACACTAATGATTAGATTAGTCATCTCGGTGGACCGTTAAATGTATTATGAAGTTATAACGAAATGACAAAAAGAAGACAAATATTTTATATAACACTCAAAAAGTTTTCACATACTAACCGAATCTGGAGGCCCAATTTCTTTTCTCTTACTCTATTTTCTTATTTATTATACTAGTACTAAGCATAAGGCAGGCAACACATCTCTGCAATGCCTTTGGTTTTACAAATATTAATGCAGATCACATAGTGGTAAGCGATGACAGCAGCCCATACATATCTATAGTGGTAGAGCCACGCTGTAGACGAATACTTTGTCAAGAATGGCATAATATTTGTCTGTAGCATATAGAATGGGCCGGCTCGCTCAGTACCACACTCTCGCAGGAAACCGGCGTCTGAGTTGTAGCTTAGCTACCGCGCTTTGTACGGTGAGCTCCAGAGGCCCAACACACTCCCCACCTCCCTCTACCCCCTCCCCCTCCCATCCCATTCCCACTACCATAATGACACTTTCCTTAAAGGTCAGCAACGCTCACCCACTGCCTATGGCGCTGCGGATGTCTATGGGCGGCGTTGGTTGCTTTCTATCAAGTGACACGCCTGCTCTTTTGCCTTCCTATACATTAAAAATCTCTTGAATACCCCTATGTCGAAAATAATGAGAAATAATCAAATGGCTATAAATGAATAGGTAACATAAATATGTTATTATACCCATCAAAAGATTTTGTGTAATACTATTCACCGCTCATATTCTAGTACAAAAACGTAAACCGTCAGATGAAAGTGGCACAGCGAGCAAATAGCAATTGGCGTTTGATAGGAAATGAGTAGGAAATTAAATTTCACGAGGCTGTTCGGTACTTGACACGGCCTAGTATTGGTGCGACACTTCAGGCCGAATTTAAAATGTACCTACACATATTTTGCTACTTTGAAATGAAAAGTTTTTTTTTATACAGTATTGTTTCACAATTCCAATTTCCAAACTTTGCAAAATGCACTAGCAAAATTAAAAAATAAGAATTAATTTATTGTACTGATAAAATCCAATAAAAAATCTCTTTACTGATGTTTTCAACTTTGCAGTATTATTTATATTTATAAATAAAAGCAAATGTTCTTTGGAGCTATCTTCGTATAAATCTATTTCTGGATAATTTTTAAATTTGAATGAAATTATTGAATTTCAGTTACTATAATAACACTATCCTTTTATATTTTCTTTGCATGTTTAAATGAAATAGATTATGGATTAAGTAAGTTAATAAGAATGTAGATATTAGATTGTTCGGAAAGTAATTTCGTTTTTTCCCGACAGAGGATTTAATTGTATTTTTTTGCACCCAACTTCACATTTAAGCTGTATAATTTTTATATGAGAGCTCATATAGCAAGGCTTGTGTGTTAAAAATTCAAATTAATTCTACGCAGTAGTATTTGGTTGGTGCCCTTTTAAATATGGAGAGCATTTTGGACATATTGTACTGTTTTACTACAGAAAGGGTAAAAATGCTGTTCAAGCCAGAAAGAAATTGACCGATGTGTATGGAGAAGGTGTATTGACAGTACGCCAGTGCCAGAACTGGTTCGCTAAATTTCGATCCGGCAATTTTGATGTCGAAGATGCACCACGTTCGGGAAGGCCTGTTGAAGCTGATAAAGACGTGATAAAGGCATTAGTTGATGCGAACCAGCGAATAACAACACGTGAGCTCGGATTGAGGTTAAATTTATCAAATTCAACAGTTTGAACACAGATTTCTCACAGAAAGAAGTCTGTGTCGCCGTATTGACGTCTGCGATTCGCTTCTCAAACGTCACGAAAGTGATTCGTTTTTGAAGCGTATCATCACTGAGGACGAAAAATGGGTTGTATACAACAACGTCAAACGCAAGAAGTCATGGAGCAAAAAAGATGAACCGGCTCAAACCATTTCCAAAGCCGATATTCACCAAAAAAAGGAGATGCTGTCTGTTTCGTGGGATTTTAAAGGAATCGTTTTTTTTTTGAGCTTTTACCGGATAACACAACGATTAATTCGGAAGTCTACTGTCATCAGCTGGACAAACTGAATGATGCACTTCAACAGAAAAGGTCAGAACTAATCAACAGGAAAGGTGTAGTTTTTCACTAAGACAACGCGAGACCTCACACAAGTTTTGTCACTGGCCAAAAACTTTTACAGCTTGAATAGGGTACAATGCCACACCCACCATATTCTCCAGACCTGACACCATCGGATTATTATTTGTTCCGGTCACTCCAAAATTTTTTAGACGGTAAAACCTTCACCTCAAATGAGGAAGTCAAAAACCACCTCGATCAGTTTTTTGCCAGCATAGACCAAAAATGTTATGAGCGTGGAATTATGGTACTACTAGAAAGATAGCAAAAGGTGTTGGACCAGAACGGCCAATATATAATTAAATAAAGTATTTTTTTATTATACGATCTTTTATTTCCACAAAAAAAACGAAATTACTTTCCGAACAACCCAATAGTTTTAAATATACGTTGTGGGTACAATTAAAACTATCTATATTACACATAACAAACATAAGCCCAAAAATAACCGATGTTTATAAAAACTTTTATCACAAATGCCACAAACGTACGTAATAAACACTTTTACTTCCTCAGTAGAGAAGTAGCTTGAACAGCAGTTAATGAGCCACGTACATAGTATCTTTCAAGCTGTTTAACTATGGCGAAACTGTTTGACAAACAAACTTGGCTTTCAAATCCTTACGAGCTTCATTGAGTTATTTCCTTGCCACGTATCAATGATGTATTAGATATTACATTTAATATATACGTATATGAGAATTTATTCATTTTTTTTATTTTAATTAAAACGAGCTTCCCGTCGTGGGCATCTCAGGAAAAAGAAATTATTATGTGTGAAAGATAGATAGACGTATTATATTATTCCAGAAAATTCGTTGCAGTGTGTCCATAGCTTCCCAAAGTTTATGGGTGTTACCATAATTATCAAACTTGGCGGACGGATTGGGAATCATAAATTGATTTTTATTCAAAGGGAGCCGTTTTTGGGTAGATGTACAACATACACCGCTAGAGATAAAATCATCCTATTCTATGCGGGGTACCACACAACATTTTTTTCAAAGATTTCGTTGCTTGCATGAAATTAAATTATGAATAAATATTTATAAGCTTAATTAAAATTGAATATTTTTTTCTATTTCTTTAAATTTCACACGAATATTAATATAACAAACGCTTTAAACTTTATTCGTAAAACAAAAAATAAATTAAAATCCCATTGCTTTAAAGTCAGGTACTTAAAATCCAACAAACAAATGGCTCTGCGTAAATAATAAGGCCGGCCGACATAAATATGTACAAAGCCTTACACTACACAGAATTACTCCATTATAAATAAAGCTTATTGTCCAAGCCGCTCAGTAAACATTGCCTAAATTGTGTAAAGTGACAGCTTTATTGTAATTTGCACGTAGAATTTACAATAAGGTAAATAAATACATTTTGGGGATCGTATATAAAACAATATTTGATAATACCGGCACCTAACAAATAACGCTTGATGACACAAGGAATAAACTTATGATATTTTACTGTCACTATAGTTACCCACCTGCACCAATCTCGCGTATCATTATTCATCATCATCATCAATACAGCCGTAACACTCAACAGCTGAGCATTGGCCATCGTCCAAATTGAATGATATTGCCATAAAACCTAAACTAAATGGCCATTTTGGGAGTAACTTTTCAACCTAAAGACTGAAAACGAGTATAAATTTCCACCATACATATCTTACTAACACAAGGGTCAATAAAATAATGTCGCTTGATAAAAATAATTAGTACATTGTAATATTACAGTAATTCAACGTAACAGTTAGTAGATTCTTCATAAAATGAGTCACGTCTCGTGTCTCGTGTAGGCGAGCACTAAAAATTTGATGAACCTAAGCAATTGTTTCTTGACAAACACGATACCATCGAATCGTGAGTGCTTTTATTTCTTCCATACTTCAGTGGGCGAAAAATTACGCTTTCTACAACTGAGAGATCAAAACATGTTATAAGTGTCGTAAAATGTAGATGATATATAGTTTAGTTTAGCATTCCCAACGTCACCTTGCCACTTCCATCAATTGTTACCTACCACAATGACTCAATTGTGCTCGAATAGTCTTTTCCTTAATATATTCAAACAAAATAAGATGAGTGTCATATTTTTTGGCTTCGATTCGTCGCAACGCATTGGAATACAGATTGATGGTTAGTCAATCTCTATTCCAGTGACAACAACTTAATGCTTCTCCATAGTTAGGTTGGGAGTGAAATTCCTCTTCGTTTCATTTTTGGAATCTCTGCCTCACCCTAAACGTTGTAGTATGTGATGTATTCCTTTACCCACCCTAAACGGAATATTTATGAAATATAAAACTAAGGAATGATTGTGTCTTATGTTTCTTATAGAAGACTAGCAACTTTATATACTAGAAATCTTGGTAACCATTCGTACTAAGCTTGTACAAAAATATGGTTCACATGAATAGTCGAATAGAGGAAAAAAACTCTCGACGTCGTTTTAAAGCTCAATCCTTACCGACTTAGGTGTGGCTGTTTCATTTCTCTATCAAAGGATACTTAATTTATTCAGACAGTTTTACATTAACAATATAAGTAATTCTACACCAACAGATACAGTCTACACAATACTTATGTTTATCTTTTTAAAATTAATATTAGTAAAATAAATTATCAAGCTTTTATTGTATAGGAAAAATTAATTCTTCTAATCACCGCAACGATTTATTTCCACATTCGATAAATGTTCCTGGCGTCGAAAAATTACAATATGTAATTGTAATTTTATTATTTTAGGTAATTTAAATTTTTGTGTACATATAATTAATTTAGATTTTGTATAATTATAAATAATAATTTATTATTTATAATTATACCTTTTTTATAATTATAAATAAAAACTATTAAAAATAAAGTAGTATTATTAGTCTCTGGACATTATTTCCACAAAATTTTCGAACATAGTCCACTCCATAACTCTCTGAGAAAAATAAAGCATGTCATAACAACCTAAACAACAATATATTTAGTCTGTGGACATTATGTCACTTCAAATTTTATAATAATTTGCTCGCGAACATCTTACTGATAAACAGACAAGGCTATGACGATTGACTCGTAATCTACGTCAAAATAACTGTAAGCCATAAGTTGGAACATGAAAAAAAACAGCAACATAACTGGTGGCCGTTTCTATGATCGCCAGGCCACCTTACCAACATGGCGAATAAGGCAATTTCTTCTAACATACAAAAGTTATATGTAAATTCGACAGTTGACTGTAAGAAAGCATGTTGGAGACTTATAATTAACTAGCGGACCCGGCAAACGTTGTCCTGCTGCAAAAATAAAATAAAATCTAGTACCCGATTGCAGCGCCATCTACCCGGACTAGTTATGAATCTAAATTATCCAGGAACTCAAACACACAAAACATTTCATCAAAATCGATCCAGCCGTTTACGAATTCAGGGACTAACACACCTACAGAATAATTAAAGATTTTTAGTTTTTAGACCACCAATGGAACATTATTAAATTTTTAAGAATAGATATAAATTATCAGTAAAAGCATCTTAAATCGTATTGTTAACATCTCTATTATGCACCACGTGGGTGGAAATATGAAATAAATGGTGTCTCTCAGTCATTATAAATAATAACCAGATAAGCAGCGTAAGACAATGGATCGCAAGGTGGGTAGAGTTATATTACCATTATATGTAGACTGCAAACATAGGACGAAATATATTTTTCAAGTAAGACTGGTTTTTTAGTTATTTGTTGTAAATACATTAATACAACGAAATCATATAAAACTTATATTATGTTATATAACTTATCTATATCCTAACTTACCTAAAATATGTGTAATTTTAAATCCATATTATATCAACTTTATTTAGAGAAAAATCCCATACGGGAGACAAGCGTGACGATATGTATGTATATACATACATATCGTCACGCCTGTCTCCCGTAGGGGTAAGCAGAGACCACAGATCTCTATCCGACACACATTCCTTGCTTCCTCCGACCTCATCCATCCCAGTTGAGCCCCGCATGCTGAGGTAAGGCACTATAGTATCCGAGGGAGCCCGATTCCGGGTCCCTCGGATCTCGGGTCCGGAATTTGTGACACCACTGAGCCGCATCTTCCACTGATATCTTGAATAAGTCGCTCAATTCAATTTTGGCATATAATTAAGTACAATTACCTATACCAGTACAAAAATCACAATCACGGGTTCTCATTCTTCTCTCTTAATTATTATTCGATATTTAGTCGATAATGTTTGTTACATAACAGGTGCGTTGTTGCGGAACATTGCTGAAGTCACGAAAGTGACACGACTTGACACTGCGTGACCTGTAACTCCTGAACGCTGCCATCGAGCTATAATTTATGTCCTCTGTGATACCGAAGTATTTCTATTTATATTGCGTATTGCGTAATTATAATTTTATACAATTATTCAAATCGAACTAATAAGGTTACTAAAAAGTTAATAAAAATAATGTGTATATTTGTTTTAGTTAGTATTTTTATATACAAAACCATTTACGATTTCTTTATAATTCCTCCATTATTCGGTATTCTCTTATTCTTAGGTATAAGGTGATACCGAATAATGGAGGTAGACATACTCCTTGACAACTTTGAGAATTTTACCGAGAGATGATTTTGGTTTTATCGAAATTCATGGCCAAACAGATTATGCCAAACCCGCAGAGAGGCTTATCTGCATTTTGGTAGTTCTTGCCGCGATTTTGGAAAGATCGCAATATCATACAACGAAATCATATAAAACTTATATTATGTTATATAACTTATCTATATCCTAACTTACCTAAAATATGTGTAATTTTAAATCCATATTATATCAACTTTATTTAGAGAAAAATCCCATACGGGAGACAAGCGTGACGATATGTATGTATATACATACATATCGTCACGCCTGTCTCCCGTAGGGGTAAGCAGAGACCACAGATCTCTATCCGACACACATTCCTTGCTTCCTCCGACCTCATCCATCCCAGTTGAGCCCCGCATGCTGAGGTAAGGCACTATAGTATCCGAGGGAGCCCGATTCCGGGTCGATCGGCACGCTTGCGACTAAGCTAGCCCCTAGCCACGGCTAGCCCCTAGCCACGGCTAGCCCCTAGCCACGGCTAGCCCCTAGCTATCCACTATTGGTACGGCAGATCGGGGATGGGCTGAGAGAAAGAGAAAAGGATAAAGAAAGGGCAGGGGAAAGGAAAGATGAATTTAGACAGGATATACTACCGCAATGGAAGACAATGAGTGATACGGTAGTAGTTCAGGAAGCCGGAGTCGCGTACCCGTGTACCAATACCATAACTACCGTACAGCTGGCTAGGCAAAGATGACCTAGACCTTAGAAAAAATGATGTTTTAAAGTTATTTATTTATATGTTACATATAAATACATAACTTTAAAACATCATTTTTTCTAAGGCCAATGGTAATGTTACATATATTAGAAATATAAACAGAGGTTATATTTTATTTAAAACAGATTTACAATAATAAGATACTAGTGCCATGGTACCTAAAAATACAAAACTTTGTCTTTTTAGTTGTTTCTGATTTCTTAGGTACAAACTATTCTTGGGATAAATACCGATAGGTTATATATTTAACCTACAGATATTTATTCCGAGTCTGGATACCCCACCAATCTGCTTTGAACATCGTAGTGTGACTAACGTCGAATACTCCAGACATGAGTTAACCCAGCAGTGGAACATATATGGGCCTGTAGGAAAAAGGCCGATAGATTTAAGCCACATTTAATAATACATAAATACTATTTTTGAAAAATATAAAAAATTTCGTTTATTATCACCGTTATTCCAGACATTTAATTGCAACATTTACCCTTATTATCCTCTGGTACTTTTAATAGTCCAGAGTGGCAACTATATTATTAGTTACTCCTATCTTTCGTGAGCAAAATAACTGCATTATTAAATAGCAAGTTTAAAGAAATAATAAGATGCTATTGAAGTAGTTCAGGCGCTAGTTTTAGCAATTGTGAAATGTTTCACGTTTTTACATTTCACCTTTCGGGTGATTCCGATAGTAAATATAAAATAATAATAGAAGATTCAGTACTCGTTTTATATCAAGTTAAGAAACGACCGTATATTTCAAACAGGCAACGAATTTGTGACACCACTGAGCCGCATCTTCCACTGATATCTTGAATAAGTCGCTCAATTCAATTTTGGCATATAATTAAGTACAATTACCTATACCAGTACAAAAATCACAATCACGGGTTCTCATTCTTCTCTCTTAATTATTATTCGATATTTAGTCGATAATGTTTGTTACATAACAGGTGCGTTGTTGCGGAACA
The DNA here is from genome assembly GCA_031353405.1 of Baronia brevicornis. Lineage (NCBI taxonomy): Eukaryota > Metazoa > Arthropoda > Insecta > Lepidoptera > Papilionidae > Baronia > Baronia brevicornis. The sequence continues at coordinate 399,367 of JASFAT010000864.1, forward strand.
TTGCTGAAGTCACGAAAGTGACACGACTTGACACTGCGTGACCTGTAACTCCTGAACGCTGCCATCGAGCTATAATTTATGTCCTCTGTGATACCGAAGTATTTCTATTTATATTGCGTATTGCGTAATTATAATTTTATACAATTATTCAAATCGAACTAATAAGGTTACTAAAAAGTTAATAAAAATAATGTGTATATTTGTTTTAGTTAGTATTTTTATATACAAAACCATTTACGATTTCTTTATAATTCCTCCATTATTCGGTATTCTCTTATTCTTAGGTATAAGGTGATACCGAATAATGGAGGTAGACATACTCCTTGACAACTTTGAGAATTTTACCGAGAGATGATTTTGGTTTTATCGAAATTCATGGCCAAACAGATTATGCCAAACCCGCAGAGAGGCTTATCTGCATTTTGGTAGTTCTTGCCGCGATTTTGGAAAGATCGCAATATCATACAACGAAATCATATAAAACTTATATTATGTTATATAACTTATCTATATCCTAACTTACCTAAAATATGTGTAATTTTAAATCCATATTATATCAACTTTATTTAGAGAAAAATCCCATACGGGAGACAAGCGTGACGATATGTATGTATATACATACATATCGTCACGCCTGTCTCCCGTAGGGGTAAGCAGAGACCACAGATCTCTATCCGACACACATTCCTTGCTTCCTCCGACCTCATCCATCCCAGTTGAGCCCCGCATGCTGAGGTAAGGCACTATAGTATCCGAGGGAGCCCGATTCCGGGTCGATCGGCACGCTTGCGACTAAGCTAGCCCCTAGCCACGGCTAGCCCCTAGCCACGGCTAGCCCCTAGCCACGGCTAGCCCCTAGCCACGGCTAGCCCCTAGCTATCCACTATTGGTACGGCAGATCGGGGATGGGCTGAGAGAAAGAGAAAAGGATAAAGAAAGGGCAGGGGAAAGGAAAGATGAATTTAGACAGGATATACTACCGCAATGGAAGACAATGAGTGATACGGTAGTAGTTCAGGAAGCCGGAGTCGCGTACCCGTGTACCAATACCATAACTACCGTACAGCTGGCTAGGCAAAGATGACCTAGACCTTAGAAAAAATGATGTTTTAAAGTTATTTATTTATATGTTACATATAAATACATAACTTTAAAACATCATTTTTTCTAAGGCCAATGGTAATGTTACATATATTAGAAATATAAACAGAGGTTATATTTTATTTAAAACAGATTTACAATAATAAGATACTAGTGCCATGGTACCTAAAAATACAAAACTTTGTCTTTTTAGTTGTTTCTGATTTCTTAGGTACAAACTATTCTTGGGATAAATACCGATAGGTTATATATTTAACCTACAGATATTTATTCCGAGTCTGGATACCCCACCAATCTGCTTTGAACATCGTAGTGTGACTAACGTCGAATACTCCAGACATGAGTTAACCCAGCAGTGGAACATATATGGGCCTGTAGGAAAAAGGCCGATAGATTTAAGCCACATTTAATAATACATAAATACTATTTTTGAAAAATATAAAAAATTTCGTTTATTATCACCGTTATTCCAGACATTTAATTGCAACATTTACCCTTATTATCCTCTGGTACTTTTAATAGTCCAGAGTGGCAACTATATTATTAGTTACTCCTATCTTTCGTGAGCAAAATAACTGCATTATTAAATAGCAAGTTTAAAGAAATAATAAGATGCTATTGAAGTAGTTCAGGCGCTAGTTTTAGCAATTGTGAAATGTTTCACGTTTTTACATTTCACCTTTCGGGTGATTCCGATAGTAAATATAAAATAATAATAGAAGATTCAGTACTCGTTTTATATCAAGTTAAGAAACGACCGTATATTTCAAACAGGCAACGAATTTGTGACACCACTGAGCCGCATCTTCCACTGATATCTTGAATAAGTCGCTCAATTCAATTTTGGCATATAATTAAGTACAATTACCTATACCAGTACAAAAATCACAATCACGGGTTCTCATTCTTCTCTCTTAATTATTATTCGATATTTAGTCGATAATGTTTGTTACATAACAGGTGCGTTGTTGCGGAACATTGCTGAAGTCACGAAAGTGACACGACTTGACACTGCGTGACCTGTAACTCCTGAACGCTGCCATCGAGCTATAATTTATGTCCTCTGTGATACCGAAGTATTTCTATTTATATTGCGTATTGCGTAATTATAATTTTATACAATTATTCAAATCGAACTAATAAGGTTACTAAAAAGTTAATAAAAATAATGTGTATATTTGTTTTAGTTAGTATTTTTATATACAAAACCATTTACGATTTCTTTATAATTCCTCCATTATTCGGTATTCTCTTATTCTTAGGTATAAGGTGATACCGAATAATGGAGGTAGACATACTCCTTGACAACTTTGAGAATTTTACCGAGAGATGATTTTGGTTTTATCGAAATTCATGGCCAAACAGATTATGCCAAACCCGCAGAGAGGCTTATCTGCATTTTGGTAGTTCTTGCCGCGATTTTGGAAAGATCGCAATATCATCGGCAAAGCGTTTGTGTAAGATGTACATAGGTACTCGACGTATACGTTTATGCCGCGTCCTCATTGTTCGCTTAAAATGATATGAACAATGAGAATGAAAAATCAATAAGTACTTGGCCACATACAAACTCACGACCATAATAGATATAGTTCTAATGCACTCTAAAGGCTTATGAAAAACAAAACAGAAACATATACTTATCGTCAGATAATAATTACAAACGTATCTTATGGGACTTTAGTAATGAACACAGAAGATACTGTGAAATTAGACAGCGTCTCATGGGTGCGCGCTTAACCAGCCACTCTGTTCAAAGCCACTCTGTCTTTGAAATTATTTTCTGGATCCAATCACTCAGCCACGTTTAATGTTTTATAATATTTTTATATATTTTATACTATATTTAGTATATTGTAAGATTTCGACAGCAATTATTATAAGTAAAATAGCTCTTTTTTGAAGACTTGTTTTACGAAAATTCTTTCAGGTGGAACATGTAAAACGAATTTATTTATTTTATATAATCTGGTGGTCGCGACTTTACCTCAGTCCTTCATTTAAAAGGTTAGAAAGAAATATAATTATAGAGTTGCGATAATAATAATAATAATTCTTTATTTGTATTATATGAAGTATAACAAGATGAAAAAAGGCGTAGCTTTTAGCTCCATCACTTTGCCACTTATAGCGTACAAATTTCATTAGTTATTACATACATAAAAGATCTAAACACATAACTAACCTATGGTACTGTCATTAAAATTATAATTGATTTATCTATTACATACATTCGACTGGTCCTTAAAAGCAAAAAAGTTTTAAATAATCTTGTGTAAAATTGTTTTAATTCATGAAGTATATTGTTGTTAATGCGTATTATATTAATATTCGCTTCTTGTAAAGTCTTCTAGTGGACGTCCGAGCAAACCAATACAATTGTAAGAGGTAGTATCTTAACTGTGAAGTGATGCAACAGGAGTCTGATTTGATACTCTTTTACTATACCAAGTGGACCTATTATATATACAACTGATGAATGGCGAGAGACAAGCGCGGGGTGCGGGAGACGCGGTTGTGCCTGCACGTGTGCAGCAACAAAGCGCGTTCCACGAATGCGGAGAATCAAAGTGCATTCCACGAATGCGACGTAACAAAGCGCATTCCGCAAGTGCGTAGTAACAAAGCTTGTTCCGCGAATTTGTTCTTGAAGTGTATATTCTGTAGTAAGCAGCTACAGTACTCCCCCTCAAGCGAAGCGTACTGGTAACTTGATAATTCGCCCACGACGCGTTGATTGAGCTGTAGTAGTAGTTGTAGGTATTGCTGGTGGTTGTAGCACGTTCCTCTCAGTTATAGTAGGTATAGACAATGGTACGTTGTTATGTAACGGTGATGTGTTGCTAGGCTGCTCGCTGCTTGTTGTTTCGTTGAGTGTGTACGCAGGTTTCATTCGGTCGATGGAAATTGAGCTTTGTCGCCCAGGGAGTTGTATTTTAAATATCTTTTCTGATCGTTCAAGTACAGGATAGGGTCCTTCGTATGCTGGTTGTAGGGGTTTCTTGACTGCGTCACAACGAATGAAAATGAAAACTTGTCTGGATGGATGAATATTTTTCTTTGATTGCTGTGCGAGTGTGGTACTGGCTTAAGGTCGGAAATCGTCTGGCGTAGTTGTTCGACGTAGGAATAGTCGTATTTCTGAGTTGATGAATTTGCTGTGAAGAAATCTGCTGGGAGTCGGATGGATCTTCCGAAGGTGAGCTGTGCGGCGCTTACATCGTTATCGGAGCGATAAGCGGCGCGTAATCCGAGCATTATTGTAGGAATTTCTTCAATCCACGACTTGCTTGATAAGAGTCGAGCGGTTAGTGACGTTTTCATAGAGCGATGCCAGCGTTCGACGATGTCGTTGCTTTGTGGGTGGTAAGGCGTAGTACTTTGCCGTTTGATACCAAGTAGTTGCGATAGCGAAGTAAAGAGTTGGCTTTCAAATTGTCTGCCTTGGTCGGTTGTTATCAGCTATAGGCAACCATAGCGTGATATCCACGTGTTGTAGAAAACTCTCGCTACGGTTTCGGCTGTAATGTCCTTCACCGGAGTTGCTTCGGGCCATCGAGTGCAACGGTCAACCATAGTCACACAGTAACGGTGTTCATCGGCAGTAGTAGGTAGTGGGCCAACGATATCGATGTGTATGTGATCGAATCGGCCAGCTGACGGCGGTGAAAATGTTGCTATCTCGCTCGATATATGTCGTTGAACTTTAGATTTTTGGCAGGGAATGCAGGATTTTGCCCATTTCCCGATATCTGCGTTCATATTTGGCCAAAAAAATAGCTTCTTAATGAGTGTGCGTGAAGTTCTTGCCCCAGGGTGACTCGTTCCGTGAACTGCGTTGAATGCTTGTTGACGAAACTCTATAGGTATATAGGGACGGGTATGTTGTGTAGAACATTCACAGTAGATTGTCTGCGTTGAGCCAGGGAGAACGACTTGTTTAAATTGTAAGTTGTCTTGTTGAACTAGAGAAGGTAGTTCGCTGTCTCTTTCTTGCGCTCTCGCAAGCTCGCCGTAGTCAATGCTAGTTGGGCACGTTATTGCTTCGATGCGTGAAAGTGCGTCTGCGACTACATTTTCTGAACCATTGATGTGACGTATGTCGGTTGTAAATTCGCTAACGAACATTATTTGTTGAGCTCTGCGTGGCGTCTCTGTACTGCAATTGACTTTCTCGAACATGAATGTTAGCGGTTTGTGATCTGTGAATACGATCAGCTGTCTTCCTTCGAATGTTCTTCTGAAGTGTTTGACGGCCATGTAGATAGATAGTAATTCACGATCATAAGCGCTGTACTTAGTTTGGGCTGTGGAAAGTCGCTTTGAAAAATAGCCGAGTAGTTGCCACATGTTGTTTACTCGTTGTTGGAGTACGGCGCCGACACAGGTGTTAGATGCGTCACACATAAGTCAGAGTGGGACAGAAAGATGTGGGTGAGCGAGAAGAGTAGCTTCTTCAATTGCGCGCTTGCAATTGATAAATGCGTTTTCTGCATCTGGTGTCCATTGAATTATAGTCTTATCCCTTTTCTTGGAATTTTTCATGTAGGTGTTCAATGGGGTTTGGATTAGAGCGACGTTTGGTATGTGTTCACAGTAAAAGTTAATCATACCAAGAAAACGTCGGAGCTCTTCTATTGTTGTTGGTTTTGGATATTTATTTATGGCTTCAATCTTCTCAATAGGAGGTTTAATTCCATTGTTTGTGACTGTGTAGCCCAAAAACTTTACTTGTGATGCTCCGAAAACACATTTGGCTGGGTTTATTGTTATGCCGTTTTCTTCGAAGCGTTGTAAAATGCTGCGTAAGTGATTTCGATATTGTTCTTCGTTTTCTGAGGCTATGAGTACGTCGTCTATGAATGGAAATCCGAAGTCGAGTTCTCTTAGTACTTCGTGGATGAATCGTTGGAATGTTTGACCGGCATTGCGTAGACCAGGGCACATACGGGGAAACTCGAACAAACCAAATGGAGTGATTATGGCTGTTTTCTCTACATCTTTCTCGTTCACTGTTACCTGTTGGTAGGCTCGGTTGAGATCGAGTGTAGAGAAAACTGTTTTCCCATGCAAGAGATGCGTGAAGTCACGGAGTCGTGGTATGGGGTAGCGGTCTGGCTTGGTGATGTTGTTAAGCCTTCTTTAATCTCCGCAGACACGTATATCTCCGTTTTTCTTCGGCACTACGTGTAGTGGGCTTGCCCATGGGCTTTTGCTCGGTCGACATAACCCTTGTTGCATCATTAATTCGAACTCCTTTTTGGCTGCGATGTATCGGTGTGGGGGTAGAGGACGGGCGCGTGAGTATATGGGCGGCCCAGTGGTTTCTATGTGATGTTCCACGTTGTGCTTTGATGTAAGATTCATCGCAGTTAGGCGTGTTGTTCCTGGGAATTCGGCGAGGATGTCGTGAAATGGCTGCTGGTTATCGACGCTGCGGACGGTTGGTAGTAACAACCTACAGACTGGCGCATTGACTGCCAAGTTTGTAGTGTTATCTATTAATTTTTTGTTCTTGACATCGACGAAAATGTTGTAGTGGTTGAGGAAGTCAGCGCCGAGGATTGCCTTGTTGACGTCGGCCACGATGAATCGCCACTTGTAAGCGCGTCGTAAGCCTAGGTTTAGCTCCAGGGTTTTCTCGCCGTAGGTAGATATAACAGTGTTGTTGGCGGCGTAGAGCTTGAATGACAGTGGCTTCGCGATTGCTCCTTTGTACTTAGGTATTACCGATATGTTTGCACCGGTATCTACCAACAGTTGGAGTTTCGTGTTCTTGTCGGTGACGAAAAGGCGGTGTGAAGGTGCTGCAACACTGGTTCCCGCCGCATCCAGTGCTTGCTTTAGTTTTCCAACTCGTTGGGCTTGAATGTGCAGGGAGTTGTGCACTTTTGTGCGCGGCTACCGAAACGGCGATGGTAATAACATATCGACGACGTCGGTGTTGCGCTGCGGTTGCGGGACTGTGATCTGCGGTCTAAAGAGCGATGACGATGACGGTTGCGGTGGTAGTTTGAGTTTTGGTTATGGTGTGATGTCTTCAGTGCGGCGATTACTAACTTTAGTTTTCTTATTGCTTCTCGTAGAAGTGAGTTTTCCGATTGTATCGCTGGTTGAGTAGCTGGCTGTTGCGGTCCAAAAGCTTCGGTATTTCCTCCAGTCATGTTGTTCAACTCGGGGTCACCAATGTAGGAGGTCTTTATTACGTCGGGTTTGACCACGTCGGTTTGGATCACGTCGGGTTTAATCACGTCGGGTTTGATCACGTCGGGGTCACCAATGTAAGAGGTAGTATCTTAACTGTGAAGTGATGCAACATGAGTCTGGTTTGATACTCTTTTACTATACCAAGTGGACCTATTATATATACAACTGATGAATGGCGAGAGACAAGCGCAGGGTGCGGAAGACGCGGTTGTACCTGCACGTGTGCAGCAACAAAGCGTGTTCCACGTATGCGGAGAATCAAAGTGCATTCCACGAATGCGACGTAACAAAGCGCATTCCGCAAGTGCGTAGTAACAAAGCTTGTTCCGCGAATTTGTTCTTGAAGTGTATATTCTGTAGTAAGCAGCTACACAATCATATCCAAAATAAACAGATACACCTACAGACAACATTTTTAAACATATTTTCAAATTTTTTTTTGCGATATTACAAAGTATTTATTTATATTGATACAATATTATCTTCTATTGAAATCCATTAAAAAGTTCCATTTGCAATAAAACTATTCATATAAGTACGAAAAAGTACCAGCCTTAAGTAGTATTAAGAGAATATTATTTCGCCAAGAGTAAATTAATCTAGTAAACTTGAAGCTACGAGGTGTTCCGATCGGCTTAGCTGTCCGCAGTGGAGATCTATGGATATCTTCTAAATTATTATGTACGGCTTAGTAACTACCGTTAACTAATTTGGACTTATCACCAGAATTATAAAAAAATGATTTAAATAAAAACTAGATAAGAGAAAAAACTTGATTTTAAACGCTACTTCTAACGAATTAGGCCAAAGGTAATTTGATTAATTTTACTTTAACTAATCATTATAATAATACTATCAAATGATCTTGTATGAGTTACGGCAGGATTTTGAACAGCAGTAACAGTGAACTGTTCTTATCGATGGAGCGATGCTCGTTAATAACTCTGATAAATTATGTTATTGTTAGCCAAGTTTAAACTAGAATAATTTTAATCTAATCTAATGCTTTAATCTAATGCTTTCAAAGCAAATTATATTTCAATGGAAGAAATAATATTTATTATGTTAATAAGAAATTATATTTCTTTTGCCAAACATCAACCCACCAACAATATTTAGCTCTTACCACCATTTCGTAATGAAGTTCCTTGGACAAAGAAGAATCGGTGTAAGAAACTCCACTGATATACCTTTTGTTCCTTTTTACAATGCAGTAATGTAAATGAATGAAATATTACAGATAGTCTCGCAGATAATCAAGAAAATGTACGGTGCTGTCGAAGAACAACAATAAATCAGTTGGTGAGGATCGACATTGTGAGTCCGTATCTTCTATTAGACTATTTATATAAACCATTTCACAAGCATTATTAGCTTAATAAGAATGGTTTATACGTATCTAGTCATTTTTTATAAAACTAATGTAAGAAAAAAATAAGAACACAAAATCCCAAAAAAGCCCGGGTAGACCGATAGTTTAATATGAAACAGATAAGCACTTTATCTGTGTTGCCAAGTACAATTAATACCTAAAATCTACACGAAAGTATTTTCTCATAATAATTTCAGTTCAAGTGACCCACTTCACTAACCTACCGCTAAAATGGCATTCCACTTTTTATAAAGTATTCCTATTCCTCGATACATCTATTCCTCAAAAGACGCTATTAAAACAATTTTCACGCTCTACTAAGCAACGTTATGAGCGTAAAATGCGTTCAAAATTTGTTTTCAATGACATGAGAAATGTTAAGTAAATAATTAGTTTTTTCGCTATTATGAATTCATTCCATGGATCATCATATATTATAAATAAACTGTTCTCCCTAAATGTGCCCATTCGATATTTAATTAAAAATCAGTACCTTTTCCAACCACCCATGTATGTCCCACTGCAGTCCACGGGGCTCCCCAGTTCCGAAAGAATGGAAGTTCCACCCACTACGCTTGTTCATAGCGATTCAGTGGGGACCTAGCTAACACCGAGACTCAGAATAAATACTAGTAGGCCATACATAATATACATTTCTCACACGCACACATCCCGATGCATCAATCAAACCCGCAACCATTGACTCCGAAGGCTCACCACTGAGCCCATTAGATCGTCAAATCAGTATTTACTTTTTAAATTGATTTACATTACTAGAATTGATTAGTCTAGTGTATATCTTATTGTTTAACTAAAATTAAATATGGTTTTATGTTTGGCACACATATTTATGGACATTTAAAAATATTGTTGTATTTATTCCATATTTTTTATGGAATATAGAGACAACAAATGGTAGGGATGGAACTTTTCCTTTCAGCGAGTTGTACAGCAGTTGTTTTTCCACCACTTTGTAATACTGGTATCTTTATAAGTAAATAAACTAGAGAAAAAGGTTATAACAACATTTATTAGCACATAAATAATAATTATACTCATTAGCTATATATAGCACAATACTTATGATACATTAATCAGCAAATTTTTGCAATGAATCTATGCCTCATGTTATTTGTTATATTGGCATATTAAAAACAGCAGAATAACATTTCAGATCAATCAAGTATTATAAATATCTGTAATAAGACCAGTGGCTATAGTAACTCCAGCGACCCTTAACATCACACGGCCTAACTCTTTGACATCCTTATACTTCTCGATGCAAATAGGTCTACACACTTCTATATCAACAACTGCAACTGAATTATTACCCAAACATCTTGGTTTCTTTTTTAAAACTTCACCAGTACTTTTATTCAGCAAAGCTTTCAACTTAATAATGTTCGCAGATTCCACTAAAGATTGGTGATGGATCAAAACAGGGTACCCTTTTGTTATAGGTACCTTTACATTAAATACCACCAATCTAGCTTCAAAGCGAGAGCTTACAGGTACTTGCTGAACAGGGTCACTTAAAATATACCCCACTAATACATTCTGTATGTCAACTCCTGATAATGTTACACTAACCTGATCACCAGCAAAAGCAATATTACTTGACATATCATTGATACTTAAACTTCTAACTTCTGCCATTTCTTTGATGGGACAAACTAAAACCTTATCACCTTTACTTAGAACTCCAGTTTCAATTCGACCAGCAACACAAAATCCAGTACCAGTTCCCTTAAAGATGTCACTGATAGACAAGCGCAGGGCCTTCGAAACTGGTCTAATAGGTACATTGAATTTATCTATAACATCTAAAACACAAGGCCCTTTATACCATTTACACAACTCTGACTCGCTGGTAGATTTCACCAAATTTTCCCCAGTGAGACCAGAGCAAGGTACAAATGTTACGTCAGAATCTTTAAATCCAGCCTGTTTTAAAAAAACTTTTAACTTATTAGTTATTTCCATAAATCTTTCTTCAGACCAGTTGCTCGTATCTAGTTTATTAACAGCAACAGCAAGTTGATTGACACCAAGAGATCTAACAAGTAAAGCATGCTCTCTTGTTTGTCCACCAAGTTCAAATCCTGATTCAAACTCACCCCTAGTTGCATCAACTACCAGTAAGGCAACATCGGCTTGACCAGCACCTGTTATCATATTAGGGATAAAATCAGCATGACCAGGTGCATCGAGAATTACAACTTTCTTTGTTTTTGTTTCAAATTGTGCTCTCCCTACATCCATAGTTATCCCTCTAACTCTTTCTTCTCCAGTTTCATCTAAAACCCACGCATACATAAAACTCTGCTTGCCAATCTTTTTACTTTCTTGCTCATATTTATGTAAAGTTCTTTGGCTCACCTCACCAAGTTCACACAGTAAGCGACCCATAAGTGTGGATTTTCCAGCATCCACATGACCTATGACAACTATATACAAATGCTCTTTCTCTGAACCTCTTTCATCAGAAAACTGTTTATTTCTATCCACTTTTTCTTTTAATTTTGTTGATACTTTACTTTCTTCAGATTGATCATATTTAAATATTCTTTCAGCTGCAGGAGATTGATCTCTTGGTGTTTGTGATTGACTTCTTGAACCACCTTGTGCTACTTTAAATCCCTTGATAACTCCAACAGTCTTTGGTTCTGGAGTAGTAGCAAACACTTTTGAAGGTGTTTCAGTTCTTATAACAGCATTCTTAATAGGTTCTACAAGAACTACTGGGGGACATTTTACTTGTCCTTTTTCTTTTTCAGTGTCCTTTTCTTTGCATTTGTTATTATTCAACAATTCATCCAATGCTTTATTAAAATCAAATTTGTTCTGAAGCACAGACTGAATAAGTACATTTTCAGAAAAAGTATCACCCAATATATTTCGCAGTTCATCTAAACACGACAAAAGCTTAGTTTCATCTGCCTCTGCCAGTCCCAAATTGCGCAAATCCGTAGACTCACGTCGCTGAAGAACTGATGATGTTATTGCCGTGTCAGGGTCTTCTTCTGCTTCCTCCTGAATATCATTGTGGTTGTCAAGAAAATGTGATATAGCCTGATTATTACGGGATCTATCGAACATCCATTGTGCTGTATCACTTGGCGACAAACAGCTGTCTTCTTCAACGGAATGTCCATAAATATCATCGTCATCAAATTCGTCGGAATAACTTCTATTTCTTATATTCCGGTGTCGAGCCATAGCAACGGATATACATTGAGAAATCTATTTAACCTTGAGATCTAGACACATAGTGGATAAATTTATTTTTATGCGGAAAATTCACACGTTTACTTTTCTCCAAATTTCGATTAACTTTGACATTTGACATTTCTGATAACAATAGTGCGTTTTGTTTCTGAAAATTTAACTAAATTATAAAATTTAACTAATTATATCATGTCTCTATTAATATATTTTAATTTTTCATAATATGAACGTTTAAACTTAATTAATGAGTTTCTGTTTTCATTAATTATAATTATTTTAATTAAACATTCTGATCATTATAAATATATTCTCTAATTATTCATTAAAATATAATGTCGAGTTCACATTTGTTTATTATTTATAAGATACACTTACATGACCTAATTTTGAATAAGTTCTGAAACCATTTTTTTTAATTCAGCTGAAAAGCTGAAAGCAAATTAACACATTTAACTTCTTAAACAGAAGCAATGTTTCCAAACGATATAGAGCTTATTAAACTCATCTCAAAAAATGAGCAGAATGTAATTTTTTGAGATGAGTTTAATAAGCTCTATATCGTTTAGAAACATTGCTTCTGTTTAAGAACTTAACTATGTCGTAGTGTAGGACTAAGATGTACCAAAGTTACTGAAATACATAATTTTAAAACTTAATCTTATAAAATATCGTTATCTTAGTGCTGAGAGTGAAACTACGTCTTGACACTCGTAATGTGAGACTCTCTAATCGGTTGAAGTGACGATCGACCCAAATTGGGTTACTTGGCAGCCTACGAAGAGGCCTATGTCTAATAAGGGACTACACAGTATGTTAAAATAATATAGTAAAAATAATCTTTTCACAATACCCTCGTCTTTTTTCACTAATTTATTTAGATCAAAATTAATATCAGAATTAATTACGCATAATACTGCAAAGTAAAATACACCCCACTCAAGTTTATTTTAAAAGAGTTTAACCATATTTTAATAGGTTTAAAGCAATCTAAATTTTGTAATAGAACAGACAAAAATACAATTTGATTTAAAAATGTTCTATATCTTGTTTGTCACGCAAACATGAAATTGTATTACAAAATTGGACATTTACCGCCAACTTACATTATATACGTTGTGTTTTTATTTCATTTTCATTATCTCATATTATCAGTTATATTGTTTAATTGTGGTGACGTATTTACAATAAAGTTCGATTAAGGCGTATAAGTGAAGTGATATGAAATAAATATGTGTATCGTAACTTTTAAGTTTATCCACCATTTTATCAAGACGTAACTTGACAAGCTGACTAGACATTTTAAGAGATTTCATATTATTGTATTTAACTTGACACTGCCATAATAGTTATAAATAATTGCCATCAAAGAAAAGAAAAGAGATATTATAAAGTTGTCATTCTTCTATCAAATGTCATTGATGAAGGTGTCATTGTATCACTTCGAATTTGTCTTCCTTAAAAGTGTTTTAAAGGTGTTTTAAAGTGACTTTATATTTTTGTAATAACTTGCTTTCTTAATACAGCTTGATATACAGTTTCGTTACTTGTGAGATATCTGGAATTCGTCATTCAAATTATTGTTATACGTGCGTATAACCGATTCCGTGAAGATCCGTTGATCAAAATAATATTGTCATCATGAAGAAAAAGGTACCAATAATATGATGAACTTCTTTTTATAGTAACTATTAAAAATGAATATTGGTTAAAATTAACAATTTATTTAAGTTTAGTAGTGAGTTTTATTTTAGTACTTAAATTTTAAATTGTTTTTTAAGGTACTGTTGATGGGTAAAAGTGGATCTGGAAAAACCAGTATGAGATCTATTATATTTGCTAATTACATCGCACGAGATACACGACGTCTAGGTGCCACAAGTATGTTTGTTCCATATATATTTTTTTATTTTATTCATTTCAGACTAAAAATGTTAACTACATAGTGTAAACATAAAATTTTCATTTTCAGTTGATGTTGAACATTCACATGTCCGGTTTCTGGGAAATTTGGTTCTTAATTTATGGGACTGCGGGGGACAGGAAGCTTTCATGGAAAATTATTTTGCTTCCCAAAGAGATAACATATTCCGTAATGTTGAAGTTCTCATTTATGTATTTGATGTTGAAAGCAGGGAAATGGAAAAGGATATGCACTATTATCAATCATGTTTAGAAGCTATTTTACAGGTAACTAATTTCTAAAACCCTAACATTACAATCTATACTTACATAGTCTTATGGGTATTGTTATTCATCTTTCCACAATTGATGTTTGTCG